>CM062209.1:11582500-12077500 GCA_031216445.1 Lateolabrax maculatus
CAACTATGCATAAAACGCAGAAGTCTCCAGCCATTTAATTTCATACTGAAATGAAAAAAGACAGTGCCTTCACTGATGAGATGATCCCATGACATCTAATTGTCCCTATAAGTCTGAATTTCTGTGTGCCGAACAAACTTCATTCAGCATCATGTTCTTAAAGATGGTGCTTAAAATAAAAATGAGTCATTATGACCAACATCTATTTTTTAATCATATTTGCAATTTGTTTTTACACTTACTGTATGTCTCCATCTTTTATTCATCCATTATAGGGTCGTTCATTATTCATTCTGATTCATTATTAGTAAGAACTTTCTGTTCGGTTGCCCTCTCTAGTCAGAAATCCATAATGCTGAATTCATCAGATCAAAAATAAAGAAATTAATAAACAATTCCATGTTTTATCCATTTTATTTAAACTAAACGTGACTAATGTCTCATAAGAATTGGGCAAATAACACCAAGGATGTCACTCTTCAGGTTAAAATAACAACTCTACATTCAGTTACCATGACTGCCTCCCCAGTTAGCCTGTTTTCTTTTTCTCCTGGATTTGGTGCATTAGTGGAATGAAATGTTGAGTGCACCTGTCAGATTAAAGGATTGAAGGTATCCCATTCTATTATTTGTTGACTGTAACTGTTAAATCTAATCGCCTTGCCTTCCTGTAAAATAGATTGAACTGAAATGTGGGAGCTATTTTTATTGGAAGTGAAAGAGCCTCTTATCCTGATTCTGCTTGTACATTTTGCAAGAGAATAAATATTGTTTACATACATGCAAAAGGGAGAATGAAAGAGCTTTTCTTTTATGTTGTGCAGCTTTGATTATTGCTTTCCAGTGTTGGATTAATACTCAACATTCAGCTCTCAGAGGATTGTGCAAGTCAACATCAATTTGTGTAATCTGAATACCTACAACTGTGTCATTGGCAGCCCTTTATACATATCATCCAAATAATTCCCAGAGCATGGACTGCTCATTTTCTAGTCAGACACCAATTAAATGTTCATTATAATCAATATTTAGCAGCTCTCATATTAAGAATCAGGAAAATACTAGTTGGTTGTGTTTCAGTGGAAGTTTATAGTTTGAATGGTGAAAAAAATCCTAGTAGAGGATGTTTCCAGTTATGCATCCACCCTGAAGAAGAACTGGTGAGGGGATAGAGTCATCAAACCCTCAGTGATACATGCTCCATTTCAACACCATAACACAGAAGCTGCTGTTGCTACGGCAGCAAGCTGAAATCAAAGCGGTTTCTATTGGCGATTCCCCCGGGAGGTTCAGTGGTTTCGCTTCTCTGATGTTTCTCCTGTCAGCATCATCATCACCAGAGACACCACCACTCCTGCCCTTTAACGCACTCACAAAAACGCACAAACACGCACAGACGCAACAGCCCGAACGAAATCCTCACATACACACTCGCACATTAAGACAATCACCTCCGGGAATAATGATCATGAAAGAGATACTGTAAGGGAAACTGTTTGTGTTATACTGCAGCTTTGATGTTAAATTGAGGGAAAAAGGGAAAGCAGAGCAAGTGACATCTTTATACTGGATGGCAACCCTTTAAGCAATGTTAAGAAGAAGAGCCCGCTTTCCCTTAACCGTTAATATCTTGAGATGCTCCACATAATCTTTGTGTTTGTTTGTGTTGTTGTTCACTCTTGGAAGGAGGTTTTTTCATGATGTGTTGAAATCTGAGCAAAGTTACTGCTCTAACTAACATTTTGGTTCAAAGCTGTGTAAATATAAAGCAGCATCCACTGAGTTATAATCCCACAATAATTCTGACTTAATCTTTCCATGCCCACAATTTCATTACTTCCCTAAGTACAGTTCCAGAGGACATTCTCTTTGAGTAATCACAGTCAAAGTAATCCGTCCCCAGCAGGGGCGGCTGCCAATTTTCACAGGCACACATTCACCTTTTTTTCTTCAGGAACGGCCACAACCCGTGATCTAAGGAGGCGGACGAATACTGATCAAAAATGACACCACAGCCTCACTAGGATGGTCATTATTTAGAGAGGCTCACCTTCTCTTCCTGAAAAGATATGGCATTGTTTTTATATAGATGCTCAAGCTGAAACCAACTGCTCACATTTCAAATCCAATAATGATACCTATCGCGTGCTATTAACCACCCTGGATCAATTAAAACCCAATTAACAGGAGTTATATGGAACATAATCCTACTGCACTATTGTCCAAATCCTGTTGGGATCATTAGTAATCGTTTCACATAGCTGGAGGCAAAACTACATCCATACATTCACAGACACAGCAATATATCACCATGCACACCCGGCAGGCTTTAATCAATTTCTGCAACCCAGTTCAATCTGTTCAGTAGGTGAATATGCACATCAATCAATCACCGACCTTCTGCTTTAATTGCTTAATTCTCTTGTTTGTGAAATCTCCCGAGACACGTCTGGAAACACAGCTGAGGTAACCCATATTAAGAGCAGTATGATGGAATAGGTCTATACTGCTCCTGCTGTGCAAGTGGGACTAACACATTTATTGCTTATAATTAACCAAGAGCCCATACACTAAAAGTGGAAAGTGTATTAACCTATATATGGTAGCTCCATTTTGACCCAGCATTCCTGGTAAATCTTGTTTCCTCTCATGGCAGCTTCTTCAATTAAATATCACTTTAGACATCCTGAATTATGAGGAGGAAGTCAGAAAAGTAAAACATCCACTCGGTGTTTGGCATTAGGACAGCCATTTACCTTTGCCATTATCCTAAACAATTCACATATAATATAGGCTACTCTATATTTTGAGTAATTCTTTTATAACAAAAACAAAAGCAGGCTAAACATGTAGGCTACATGAAGATGAAGATAAAGCATATTTTGAATACTGTAAACACAATCCCACATATCTTTTCTATTTCCATCTTTTTATTCATTTATTCATTATGTCCTATTTCGGCCACCCAAATTTAGACCTAACAGTGTATATTTCTGGATATTTTCCAATTTCGAAACATTTATTCTAAAGTGTGTGTGTGTGTGTGTGTGTGTGTGTGTGGTGTGTGTGTGTGTGTGTGTGTGTGTGTTTTTCTACACTGTGTGGGCTCTGTTCCAACAACAGCCCCAAGTTTTTTGTGTATTACCGGACTAAGAAAGTGCGCAAGAAAAACAAAAACAAACTATCATCACTGTTTCTGGACGGCCGCGCGTGTTTCGCCTCGTACCGCATTACCGCGCATCGCTCCGTCGCCGCGGCGGACTTACGTCTCTGAAGCGATTCCAGTGCTTGATCTTGCGGCTGTACTGTGAAATGGTGGACAGCCACTGCTCGTCTTCCATGAAATTCCCCGTTGTTTTTTCCGCCTCTTTGACGCTCTTCACGTCGGTCTGGAGGGTGGACCCGGCGAGCATCGCCAGCGGGACGAGAAGGCGCACGATATCCGGAATTTCCACCATGGTAGCGGACACAGAAGAAAAAAAAAACCGCACCTCGCACACACCGGCTGTCGGCTCTCCTCTTCTGGGAGGGGGAGGATGCTGAGGCTGGATCGCAACTACCAACTGATTAGCCTATGGGATGCTCCTTCAGCTGCTGGCAGAGAGAGGGAGAGAGAGGGAGGGAGAGAGAGAGAGAGAGAGAGAGGGAGAGGGAGAGAGAGAGAGGGAGAGGAGCCTATTTCATGATAGTATTCAGGGTAAATCCTGGTGCTGGTATATTTGTATGAGCAGCAACGTCGCAGATCTATTTGCATTTTAAGGTTGAAGTCGGTGTTTACATGCTGCACCTGCACAGCCCTGCCCCCCCCCTCCACCTCCTCCACCGGTGGCCTGTTCAGGTGGGACAGTTTGTCTGGTATGTGGGGCAGGTTGAATTAGGGCTGCGACCAAGGATTATTTCCGTTATCGAGTAATCTGCGGATTGTTTCTTTTTCCATTCATTGATGATGAAAAAAATGTCCACCACAGTTTCATTGTGTCCAAGGCGATGCCAGCCAATTCTCTGACGGACAGTCCAAGACGTGAAAATGTTTACTGTTTACGATCACATCAGACAAAGGAAAGCAGCAGATCTCCACAGTTGAAAAGTGGAGAGTGTTTGGCATTTATTCTTGAAAAAAATAGACTTAAAGAATAACTCAATTATCAAAATTGTTCCAGATAAATGTGTCTAATTATCGACAAATAGATTAATTGACTAATCATAGCTGTAGTCTGAATAAAAAACCTTAGGCAATTGATAATCACTTCCAACAAGCTGTTGTGCTGTTTTGTAACATTCATTTAAGATTACAATGACTGACAAAACAATTCCATCTCAAGGTCCACTTACTAGCCTTTTTTTGGGGCCTTCAATCATATCACATGGTTTTCATCAGTGGATGGTGTTCGCTCAGTTGCCACGGAGATAGATCTGTTGACATGGCATGGCTGATTTCATACATAATGATAAAGATTTCATGTGAATCAAAATATTCAGAATCAACTAATAAGAAATGCTTTTAAGTTTTGTTATGAAGTTATTAGTGAATATCAGATATTGTCATATAAACTTCTTCTGTAATTCATCAGTCTATTGATAGGTTCAATTCTTGATACCTATCAGAGCTGCAAATCTGATTTTCAAATATTTCCAGGCTTCGTAATAGTATTTTAGTAATGTAATAATTAAATTTGAAGTTTAACTGCATAAGTAAAGCAGAATGTGTCGAAGTTTACTTCAAAGATGCTCAGACAATGACAATATCATAAATTGTTCCTGTCATTTTTTTAAGCAAACACAAAACAATATTTTAGAAACATTATCACTGAGTTTCATGCAGCTTCATGATATAGATTGTAGCATCATTTAAAGAGCTTTATGTTTATGCAGGAAAAGCCCAGGTGTTACTAATAACACGAATGAAGGCTCTGTTCCATTTAAGAGTCCCAGTAAGCCGGTGTACATAATATTAGGGCCCTGGAACTGGAACATCTAAATGCAATGCAGCCATAATTAATGTTGTTATTGACACATGTGCTATTCCTGCTATCACGTGGTGAAAAAAGCCTATTGTCATTGAGCTGAATCAACACCTCTCTGACACAAAAACAGAACATTTAATGACAAACTACTTCATATGAACTGCAATTATATGGAGGTGTGATGTTGCTGCGAACCTGTGATCTGGATTACAGTGCGTCCGCTCCTGCATAAACAGAGAATAACTCGCCCTTACTGCAACTATAACAGTGAAACATACCTGGCTAAAATTGAATAGTAAGACTTCATAAAGCAAGAAAAGGGAAGTTTGAGCCGCTCTGCCTCAGAATTATTACCTGGATTGATAGAAGAGAAAACATAAAGAGGAGGTTTGTGGATCTGGATTAGTTTGCTGTTGATTTCTCTTCTGCTGTGATCAGATGGCCCACAGATAATGGCAGTTTTCTAATACAAATCCTGGGAAACGAAGCATTTGCATTGTGCAGTGCTACAGTATCTGACTGAATCTGCCCTGCCTGCTGCATCTCTCCCTGCTGCAGTCTCAGCCTGTCCCCAGAGAGACACACTGAATGACAGCTTGTAATTGAAATGCTGGATTAACTGATGCCATCTTTATTTCATCCTGAAAAGAGTGTCTTTGAGGCCCTCTTAATAAAGGCAGGCACGAGACAGGACTTAGTTTTATCTCTCAGTTGAATGCAATCAAGTTTACGAGCAAAGATCAAGAGAGGGGAGGTTGTCTAAATCGAACACAATCCAGGAACTGGGATGTGATTAAATCAGTGTCTGAGAGCAGCAAAGCATGTGTTAATCCACATATATTTGATACATACAGCAAGTGTGACGCAAGTGTGCTCAACAGAGTTATTTTTTTTTTATTTATGTGTGCAAACAACAGATCCGTACTCCCTGCTTCAAACTAATGCTGTGCGTAGTCACACTGATGCGTTTTAACACAGTGCTCTGCAGCTGCTGCAATCAGCCGGCTTCATTCTCAGTGACATTAATCAAACTAAGAGCGGTGAGTCAAATTAAGCAAAATGAAGCAAAATGGCAGTGTGATCAACATTACGCATCCTTTAAGGCAAGTATTAGGTGAAAAACTGGAGGCTGCTGCACTGGGATTCGGCCTGGTCATGAACCCACTAACAGATGTGGTGTGACAGTCACAGAGCAGGGATCCAAAGAGAGGAGGGCAGAATATGGCAGGCCAACAATGTTCGTCTCATTTATTGGAGCCAGTTAAAGAGAAAATGGCTGAGTAATCCTAGAGTCACAGAGCCATAGGGGGTTTCAGGTAATCTCCTTATAAAAGCTGGGGAAAACAGTCCCCTGTCAGTCATGTGAGTGTGTTTTTTTTCACAGGGTCTCATGCTTTATGAAGCAAAGGGAGGGAATCTAATTGTTGGAATGGCTGCGGGGCAGAGAAATGTAAAGATCATATGATGTGCATAAACAAAACATGTTGGCTACTCATCAGCAGCAGACACCTTGCATGCCTGGACATAAGATAATGCTTGGTAGCCAACACATGGAGTCTGAGTCAACGGGGGACTACAAAGAGGCTGCTGAGATTAGAAAGTTGTTTAACTAGCCTATTAAACTTTTAATTTACTTAAACTGTACATTTCTTTTCAAGTTTGCAAACCTCAACCTTATAAAAAATGCTTTGGGTTTCATATGTAGCAACCCAAAATTGGGAAATAGCTCTTGTACAAGTCATATAGATTAACAAAGGCTGCATGCCCATTCAATATGTCGCACATGGCCCTTCAAATTTTTGAGAATTGATGCCATTAGAGAATACTTAAATTTCATTTTTGCAAGTGTTTTCATAACACATTCATAACACGAGTGGCGTGTCTCCGGGGATGGCAGTCAGCCTCTTCAACTTTACGATGAGGTAAGATTGTTCACGTTGAGGTATGAAACGTGTCCCCTAAAAATGTTCAGTGCATTTCTCCCCCAGGATTACTTCTTTGTTCTGGCTTTTGGGGAAATATGCTTATTTGCTGTTAGTGAGTGTTTGAGGTGTTGGTAGGTGGATGTTGTTGGACATAGCTATGCCAGCTATTTCCCACTGTTTCCAGTCATTGTACTAAGCTAAGGTAACCGGCTTTGCTTCATATTAAGCTTACAGATATGAAAGCCTCATCAATCTTCTCATCTAACTTGAGCAAGTTTATATTCCTAAATGTCAAACTACTCCTTTAAGGTAAAATAATAGAAACTATAACGTGCATTTAACATTAGTAGTTCCTGTAAAATATGGTAAACATGGATGATACCCAGAATACTTTAAGATTTGAAGAGCAGTCACAACAGTCCCAAGACCAAACACAAAAAGCAAAACATTGGCAGCATTGCTAAATAATGCACATGGTTCTAAAACGAGAGATAGCTTCACTCAGGGACAAGTCACGGTAAAAGTACTTATAAATAATGATCAGGCTTTTCTCTGTTGGATGTCATGTGATTACAGTTCATCGTGTATGCATTGACTTTTCTTACTCCGGCACCTATCACTTAGCAATACAGCCTCTGTGCCTAATGACATTCGATCAGTAACAATAATAAGGCTCATTCATAAGCACGGCAGTACAAACTGGAAACTACAAATAATCCAGTTCCTTTGGGTGTTTACGGTGAAGTCAGTTGTGAAGGAAAACAATAATAACCTCCCTAAGGGAAATACAGTTACAATCAGTTCTCATATCCTGCTACTGATAACAACACTTAAAAAAGTAAGGTTTAAATACTGTACAAGCACAGTAAAGTACATGCAAAATAAAAATCCATAGAAGACAAAACAACGAGTTGAGAGGTGAAAAGGTGAATAACGATGCAATTAGTGTTATACTATACTGCACTCTACTGCTAACTTTCTTTGAATCAAATCAAACAGATGAGATATAGCCTTAAGTGCTTTTTGTTTTTTGTTTTTTTGCACGAAACTTGTCCTCAATAATTCTGAACATTTTTTTCATGTGGACTATAATGCTTTGAGTTTATCAAATTGTTGTCATGTAATTCCCCTCTTAAGCTTTTTTATTTTATCAATTTTTTTTTATCAATGTGCCAACACTTAAAGAAACCCACAGATTTTATTTGTAATTCAAGGTCAGCTGAAACTGAAGTCCATTATATTCAAAATAAAGGCTGTTTGAAGTCGGTGTGTGAAGAGTTAATGCTTTGACAGAGAAGAGTGCATCTCAGCAAAACTTGCCAAACATCACAGTTTCTGTTGCCCCCCTTGAGAGTGCAGGTCTGTTTCTGCTTCCTCCAGCAATAAATCAAACCTAAATGGAACGCTGTCCCAGCTCCAACTTCAGGAGATGCAGGCGCATGAAGCCAAACAGAGTCCCGCACTCAGAGCTACAGGGTTTCCAGATAAGCTCAGGGCTCAGATGGCCGAGGAATGAAAGGGTACACGCTGGGATATTTACCTCTGAGGTGGAATGAGACTTTATTTCTTCCTTTGTTGGAATCGTGTTGTCTGAGTCGCTCACACCGCCCCACTTTCCATGTCACAAACAATGATTAAAACATGAGGCAACCAAGATTGTTACACTACGGCTTCAACAAAACATTTCAGCCGTCTCAGGGAGATGGACCGTGCCCGCAACAGCATGTTGTTGCTATAGTTACAGCCTGGCAAACACAATCCAGTGACCCTTTTACCTCTTCGTGAATGAATTAACAACACGAGCATATTCAAAGAGACTGGAGAAGGAGGGCGTATCTGAGTTAATGCAGGTGTAAATATATTGCATTCTCCCTTTAAGTGCCTCATAATTGCTCTGGTTGATTTCACAGCAATTACTGAAACAAATTGTTCTTTGGAATGAAAAATATGGAGAGCAAAGGTTTTTCTTTATGATTCACTCCAATGCACCACAGATTAAAGCAAATTGTTCCAGAAAAAAAAAAAAAAAAAAAAATTCTTAACAATCCATTTGGTAGTAGATTTATTATACATGAATTACATAGCCTGAGGCTGGCCAGCCTAACAGTTCTCTCTTGAATTGTAAAACACAGCGCCTGTCACGCTTTATTTCCTCTTCTCCATGTTACTTTTTCTTTTCAGTGACATGGCACAAATAATGTTTCAAATAATGTTCTCCAAACAGTGTCCTGTAGAAGCTTAAACTTAGTTACATGATAAATTTCCCATCCATATGCAGAGCGCAGAGACACATTAAAGAAGCAGAAGAAACACATTTGTGACCATTAAAGTGCACATGAACCAATGTCCACGTCTGTGTGTTCATAGGCACGTTCACTCAAAACAATAGGGGAAGTCAGGCGTAAACGTTTGTCATGCAGACATGCACACACACGCACACACACACCTCACCACACTGGTTGAAGCTTCTTCATTGTCTGTAATTAAAAAAAGTGGTGCAGTTGCGCCATCATCTGCATATGTATTGTATTACACCATACAGGAGGACTGCTCCACCACATCAAGCTTCAAAGTAGAAAAAATATGTAAAATTAAATAAAATTCTAAATCCATCTTCAAATATTGTAGATGTCACATGCTGCCATTAATATGAACCAGTTTCCCCCCAAATAAACAAGTTTTGTTAAGTGGGTCATAGTTAAGTCATAGAACTTTTACCACTATTAGATCCTGTTTTCCTTGTAAAAATGGTCAGCCTACAGTAAAGCCTTATCAATATTGCCTGCGTTTGACCAGTGCCCCATTAAATTGCATACAATAGGCCTCTATACTCCCATAAAACTTTAAACACACGGAAATAATTTAGAGACCACATCTATGGGAAAACTATTCATTTAAAACATCTTATACATTAAAACACGCACAGTAGACACGTTGGGGCAAAACACCAACTGGTGAGCAAGAGTTTATTCAGGAGGTGGGGGATGGTCTCTGGCTGTGTACGTGCTTGAAATCAGGAGTCGGAGGAGTTGTTCCTCGGGTCAGGATAGGCTGCTTTTTGAGTAACAGATTTTTTTTTTTGGGACAATTAATTTAAACGATCAGACCCCCAACACTCACTCACACACACACACACACACACACAGACAAACTGAAGCACACGTTTAACAAAAGTAACGACTCTGCGTGAAACAATTAACACATGTAGCCTAAATAACTATTAAAAACCACCTCTTCATCTCTTTGTATTTACAGGGTGGAGTGGGGTAAGCTGTAATTCTATGATGACTTGTATTTTCACCGGGATGGTTGGACAGAGGCTTTGTTACAAACTAAATCACACCTCTGACGCATTGTTTCAAAAGAAAAAAAAAACTCCAAAGTGAATGGTGAGCACTCGCGTTTCCGATCATTTCGACAAACCCAGGAGGCCTACGTGCGGCAGGCCTACGTGTCAGTTCGAGCTGCCATTCACTGGGACACCTCCACCCAGCAGCTCTTTCATCACCTCTTTTTTTTTTTTTTTTGTCCAAAAAAAGTAGTGTGGGGTGTGTGTGTCTTTTTATTGATCTCGGCGACGCGAGTTGATCGGCCTGTCGGTTACAGCTGTTCAATTTGATGTCTGGAAGTCAAATTATTGAAAAAAAAAACAAAAAAAAACTTAAACCTGTGTATGCAAGTTCGGTTGGGGGTCGATCGCCTGCAGGGTCGTGGGATGGGGGGGGGGGGGCTGGCCTGAAAATGTTACCAGGCAGGGTAGAGAGCCGAGCACGGGGGGGGCAGAAACCTCATTGGTTCAGAAATGCAGTGGGCGGGTCGTCCCGGCCTGGGTATTTAACGCTTTGTTCCATTGTTGCGGAGTGTGTTTTCCAGCTGGTCTGGCTCAGGTGGTGGTGGGTCGGGGGGGGAAGGCACCCACTGTTCGAGGACACCATTGCACTTTTCTGCAGTCCGATCTTCTTTTTTTTTCTTTGTTCGCAAAGATGTCTTTTTCTTACAATCATTCCCTGGACGGCAGCTGTCCTCCGTCCCCGGCGGAGGACAGCGGTTCAAAGCGGCTGTCCTGGGGCAGCCTGCTGCAGAGGCTGACTGAGCTGAAGGGGACCGGCCACAGGGTCACAGCGGACCAGTGCAGCAGGAGTGAAACTGGTGAGTGGTTGAAGGCTTTTGTCTTGTGACAAAAAGTATCTATTCCTGCTGACTTGTTAAAAGAGAGAGCATCTCTGTGCTGATCTCCTTTCTCCCTACAGTGAGTAATGCATCACCAGACACTAAAAGCTATGTTCTTTTGTTTTAGGATCGGTGGCAGACATGTCCCTGTCAGAATCAGACAGTAGTTTCTTCTGTTATCCCCTGGAGGAGACCTTGGCTGCGGAGGTTGTAACAACCATAACACAGAGTCTCAGCGATGCATCCCACGTCCTGGGCTGCTCCAGACTCATCTTACCCGACTGCCTGCTGCACAGTATCAGCCAGGAGCTGCTCCACTTGGCTGTCAGCGAGCCTTGCGGTCTCAGGGGAGCGATCATTGATCTGTGTGTGGACAGGGGGGACCAGGGCTCCCCATGCCCCGTGGACCAAATAGCGGTGGATGCCACCCTCGTCCCGACCTTCCACGTGACCCTGGTGCTGAGGCTCGAGTCCAGCGGGCTGTGGCCGAAGGTTCAGAAGCTCTTCAAAGGCAGCAAGTCACCACAGGCCTCTGCCAAGCACCAAAACACTCTGAGGATGGGTACGAGCTTCAGGGCTATAAAGAGAAAACTGTATTGTTCAGGGGAGCTTCTGATTGAGGAGTGCTGCTGACTAAGCACTCCTGTCCCCGATGAGATGAAATGAATTCATGGGTTAATCCTCTTTTAGATGGTATCCTATGGCACTGACAAGATTGCCCTGAAACAGCACGTGCCCGTCTCTGTTGGTGTATTACGTGTGTATTAAGGTTTCCCTGGAACCTACTTCTGTCTTATGGCAGCTTCTCACCTGGTTGCAGGTGATTCAACAATGAAGATTCATGTTTGAACATGGGTCAGTTTCTTACCTATGAATGTAAAGTCCCACCCTTACGGGAATGGTTTATGTATTTGATAGTCAAATATTACCTGAAACTTGCTTGTTTTGTATTTTTAACAACTTGAAGAACATGAACAAATAAATTATTTTCTATTAATTTGCTTTGATCTTTCTTTTTTCTCGTAAGCAACCAGTTACTTGTCACGACAGAAAGTGTGTGTGTGTGTGTGCGCGTGCCTTCATGTGTTTGTAGCCATGCGGCTCTATGGATGACAATGTCGTTCTGTTGGTCACCCATTTTGGTCCAGAATTAAATATATCAACTATTACATGGAGGAGAGGAAGAATCCTAATGAGTTTAGTGATCCCCCAACTTCTCCTGTGCTGCCACCAGCAGGTTCACATTTGTAGTTTGGAGTAAAATGTCTCCACAACTACTGGTTCGATTACCATCAAATTTGGTAAGGGCATTCATCTCCCCCTCAGGATGAGCTGTAATGACTTTTATGATCCCTTAACATTTATTCATCTAGCGCCATCATCAGATCAAAATACGTCCAATACATACTGAACAAATACCTGCAAAACTAATGACACTTCCATCAACTTCAGCTGTACTTTGTGTTTAGCGCTTATTAACAAATGTTAACATGATAAACTTTCATAGTGAACATGGTAAACATTATATCTGCTTAGTAACCGCATATTAGCATGCTGACGAGTACAGCTTCACAGGCTGTGGGCTGTTGGGCTTGTTTAAAGGAGAAAATATGCACCAGTCAAACGTCGGACAAATTTAATTCACAGAAACTTTCATACAATTTTAGCATGTTAATTTAATAAATATGGTTTACTTTTATTTGTGCAACGATTTCAATACTTATGATCCAACAGGCTACAAGCAAATCCACATAATAACATTATAGTAAATGGTATTAACTCCAATAAACCCTGCACTGTTAAAAGTAAAATGAATATTTACATAGGTAAGAACTATAAAAATTACACACTTTCCTTGTGAGTGGCTCAGACATCTGTCTATGAGAAGGCCATGAGGTTTCTCAAAATGTTAAAAGGAAAACAAAAAGACTGGGACAGAGAAAGCTATTCTTAGCAGCTTTGTTTACCGTTCAAATAGACAACTATGCTCTTACTTTCCACCGTGACGCCAAGCGGACTCTCACCATCCTGAAGACATTAAGAGTAGGAAAATGTCAGCAATCAACTCAAAGCTTCTCACAGTTCTACAGGAAGTCAATCTACACCAAGTTGCAGAGAGGTTCCCTGATGAGGTCTGCTGCCCACTGCATGTAAGGCATTTTTGATTCTCTTGGTTTGCTGCAGAAATATGCTCCAATTTGAGTGGGCTCCGACCGATTTCTTCTAATTAGATTCAAGTACAGACGAACCTAAGAAAAACAGAAGAATCAATGATAGTTATGCAGCCGTCACTCTACAAAAGGATAAACTTTTATTGGATTCCTACATGCACAGACAACCAAAAAACTCCATATAACCTTCTAGACAAATCATTCATTATCATTATCACTTGGGCAACGCTCAGTATCAGTGGAGCAGTTACAAAACATTTATCATACTGACATTTTGGCATTTTTAAACCAATTAACTACTATTTTTTTCAAACTTCACCTAGCAGTTCACCATTTTTAAAATTATACACTATGATTTATGATTTTTTGTTCATTTCAGTAATAAAACCAACTTGCAGTGACTTGACCCTTGCTCAAGATAAGTAATCCATCACAGTGACCGGTCAGTTGCTTTTATTGATGCCTTTTTATTGGTCAAAGTTCTGTCACCACATGGTAATGCAGTTGTGAGTGGGGGGTTGTTTTAAAAACTCTTCTTGTTGGTGCAGTCAAGTGCTTGTGGGAAACACAGACATCTGAGACACCTCAGCTAACGCTCGAATATCAGGTGTCAGTCCCTACTTGAAACTGCATTAACATACGTCAATAAGTTAACGGACAAAAATAAAGCTGATTAAATGCTCACTTTAATAGTTGACATATTGGTGGCAAGTATTTTAATTCACATGAATGCCGACAGCTGCCTGGAGGGTTTGGAATCAATCAGCAAAACATGATATGCTTTGGAAAACTGTCAACTATAATGAAGAGTGTGTGTGATCTGTAGATAGTGGAATACAACATGCAAAACACTCAAGTATTTGCAATTCATGTACTGTATACAGAAGCAAAGTTTGTGGCAACTTACCCGTATGTGCACGAGTGGTTTCTAGCCATCCAATATAACCTGAATCTCAGATAGTCTGGAACAGCTGGGAGTCCCCATTCTCTGTGCCCGCTGGTACAACTCAGAATCCCCAAAGTAACGAGCACGATACAGTAAGCCTTCCTCTGAAGGTACAAGAGGAGAACAAGTCAGTACGCTAGGTTTCAATCAACAACGCTATGAATATAAAATCCCACAATACAAGTGCTACATTATTCCTTCGGAAGCTGTTGTAATGAACTCAAAAAGTGCTATTTCATTTCAACAATGACCAGAGAACACACCAAACTTGGAGCTGAAATCCAGGTGGCATACTGTACCGTTGCACTGGTGTGAAATAGAGCTGAAATGATGAGTCGTTTGATAAATCAGCAGAAAATATTAATCAGCAACAGTGTTGATAATCGATTCATCATTTTAGTTAGTTTTAAAGCAAAAAATACAAAATAATTCACTGGTTCCAGCTTCACAAATGTGAATATTTGCTGGTTTTCTTGGTCTTTTATGATAGTAAACTGAATATCTTCAGGTTTGGGAGTGTTGGGCTCTGTAAAATTGTGATGCGCAATTTTTACTACTTTCTGACATTTTACAGACCAAACAATTAACTGATTAACTGATTAACTGAGAAAAACAAATGTCAGATTAATCGATAACTAAAATAATTGTAAACTTACTCTGCTGCTTCTCCTTCCAACAGTTGTTTCTGAGATTGGAGATGTAGTCTTCTTCTACACTTCTCTCGACATTCTTCAGGTTATTACCCGAATATTCTTCATTGAAACGGTCTCCCACATAGAAAGGCACCTTCAGGTTTGATGTATGCCTTTTGTGAATATGTCCAGCTGACCTGATGTATAGAGAACATACAACAATAACTGAGGATGAGGCAGATGTTGAGACATTTTCTCACAACCTCAGAAAGCTCTCGGAGTGGTGAACCACTTACGGGCGGTAACTAAGGCTGTAGGGAGGCTGGGTGACCATCATCTGGCTGAGAGCGGAAACAATGATGAGGATTAAGATGGGCATCAGCTGGACAAACAGAGCCAGGCCTCCCTGTCCAGAGAGAGAGAGAAAAAAAAAACATTTGATTACCGATCGTACAGTACATCAGCTTGTATATAATTCAGGTGTGATTTAAGTATTAAAGACAGGACTTACATCTCTCTGTTGTTCTCGTCTTTCTTGCCTATTATGATGTGCAAAGTGCATTCTTCCATTTCTGTAAACATGTACGTTACCTAAAGAGAATTTAAGAAAATAAAGATTTAAAAGGATAATGTGGCACTCTGAAACCAAGGCCCAAGAGTAAACTTGTGTACTCTTGGGTCTCAATCCAATCAATTACAGCAGCTGATTTCACTGATTATCACATATTCAAACCAAGAGAGGGAAGTATTAACAAACAAGGTTGGTCAAGCAAATCATGTTATTTGGTTAGACAGATCCATTTTAAGACTGTATCACTCAAAAATGTTGTATACATTACACTGCTTTAAGTGAACACTCAGGTTATACAGAGCACAGTTAAGAAGAGTGGCCTGCTCTCATATTAAATGGATAACTGAGGTATGTAAACATGTAACTCCAAACATGAAAACCAAAATAATCTTTGGCCTCTGCACCATTGTAAAACATCATCCTGACTAATAAATACTCATCTGGCCTTTACTCACTCGATGGGAAGCCTCCACCAAAGAACATGTTGAAGAGGTCCTCAGGTGATATGTCTGCTTCAAAATCACGATGGTGTCTGTGTCTACTTGGGTGTGACCTTTCCTCTCCACACTGGTCGTACTGCCTTCGTTTCTCAGTGTTACTCAGCACGGCGTAGGCATTGCCAATAGCTGAAAGACACAAAAAACCCACACAAATTTGCACTTAGTAGGCCTACATTTACATGTCATGCGCAGAACAGCACTGGAAAGTACTTTTAATTTACCTTTAAATGCCTCTGTGGCTCCAGGTGCGTGATTTTTATCTGGGTGAAATTTCAGAGCCAGCTTTCTGTAAGCCTTTTTAAGATCCTCCTCAGAGGCGGTCTTTTCAACTCCCAGAATTTGGTAATAATCTTTACAGCTCTTAATCCTGCAATAAAAAAAATAAAATAAAAAATAATAACGAGGAGAAAAAGCAACAACACTCGATACACAACGTATAGATACATCCCTGAGATAATAATGTTACATCAAATAAAATAAACCTCATTAAGATGACAGTATGACAAACACCGATCAATGGATTATTTAATTTGTGCACTTATGTAGTATTTCTGAGAATGATGTTTGCTGCAGTATCAAGGTGAAAGGTCTGCCTGCAAAAATTAAGAGTAATCTGGCTTCATTTCGTGCACTTGATTTGACCATTTCCTAATATTCTCATCTAGTGTTATTCAGTCACTGACACCGTGTTTACTTTAAAAATCTGTTTTTTAAATCACTTCAATACAAATCCTGATCATATTGTATGATTTGTGAGTGTGATTTCTATATAATCGCAATACAAATTACCCTTTTCCACTGAGGGCAGAAGTCAAATTAATTCACTGACTGCTCAAGTAAAGTGACATGAACAATCAGAGCTTCTAGCACTTGATCACCACACACTGACAGTAATGATCATTTCTCACAGGCCACATCCCCCAACACAAGACTGAGTGAATATGCTATAAGATATAACAAAAACACAGTCACATTATTGATTGACATGAGGGAAATGAGTAAAACACGTAGTGTCACTTAATTTGGCTCTACTGTGTCGTTTATAGTATTACGTGGTACTGTTATTAGTAAAAACAAAAGAACAAATCCACATGTGCACTGACTTTCTGACAGCGTCCATCTGCTCTGCCGTGTATGGTTTGGCTGAGTCTGTGGTCCCCTGTGCGGACCTATCCGCCTCCTCTCCGTGGCCGCGGTGTCTCATTGAGGGTCCCTCTCCGTTCACAGGGCTTTCGTTCTCATCCGGAGGCTTTCCGTTCTGCGCTAACGACTCCAGTACGTCTGCAAAGAAAGTGGAGCCATATTGTTCAAGGAGGCCACCCGAGCAGTTAATTCACTAGCAATGGCTGCTAACGGTTAGCACTTGTAGCTGCTGGCAAGGACGTGAAGGGGTTTTAAACTGCGAATAAGCAAGCACCACTTTAAGACATTAAGTCACAAAATATGTTATAGAAATCGCAGGTGGGAGGCGTTGGAAAAAAAAAAAACTACAAATACCAGTGTCGGCTAGGACCAGCTGGTGTAACGTTAAGACGGTTGTGCTAACGTTAGCTGATTGGGTTTCCTAACGATGGCCCACTGTCCGACATAAATTCACTGCCGAAACACACGTTCATTCGACGTACTTTTGGCCTGCTCCGTCGGAAACAAGCGCTGCGCCTTCTCCAGAAATTTCCTGGCTTTGTCCGGCTGATTGTTGCTGACTGCAATTAGGGCTATTTTTATGCACCGCTCCGCTTCGTCCTTGTTTGAGTCCATCGCGACACAGCGGAAATGTTTACTTGCCCCGGGACGCACGGCGATGACGTCAAGACGCTGCGCGGCTCGTAAATTACACGTCACAACGTTTGAACTCGAACCTTGAGCGTGAAATTTATTAACACCCGCAGAAAAAACGTGTTCAAACACCGATATTTAACGACAGGGGTGTTAGTTTTGTATATTTAGCTGCAGTGACCTTCTTCGCAGCAGCCTCACCCACAACAGCTTCTTCTGTGAAAGTCAAAATGGCTTTGGCAGCTACATGTAGCAGGTCAGTCATATTTGTAAAACGCAAGCTTCTGTATGCAGTGAGGCAAACCAGCCTGTTGTTTTCAACTAATGACACTGCACTAGTCGACCGGCAGAGGCCACCATCGAAGAAACGTCACAAGAACAAGAAACCTCCCTGGACCGATCATCTGTCCTGGGAGGAACGGCTGGCTGATGTGGTCACCCCTCTGTGGAGGCTGAGCTATGATGAGCAACTTGAGCTCAAGCAAAAGCGTCAGGAAATGATTCTGTCTCAGCTCTGCGGCCATCTTTCGGGCGACTTACACGCGCAGTCCTCAACACCTGTCAGAAGTACACTCAGGTTCCCCGTCCTGCCTATTCTGCCATCGCCAGTGAGGGATGGCTACCGCAACAAGTCCACGTTTTCTGTTAACAGAGGAGTGGATGGAAATCCAAAAACTGTCGGATTTTACGTGGGCACAGGCAGGGAGGGAAACATCGTCTGTGTCAACGGAGACGACCTGCTCAACATGCCCGAGAAGCACAGTCGGGTTGCCAGGTGCTACCAGGACTTCATCCGCCTCTCCTCCCTGGAGCCCTGCCTGCTGTTCCACGCTGGAGGTCACTGGAGAGAAGTCACAGTGAGGACCAACGCAGAGGGCCACACCATGGCTATAGTGTACTTCCATCCACAGACGCTCACCCCAGATGAGGTGGCAATCCATAAGGCAGACCTGGTGGATTACTTCACGCGGGGGCCTGGATCCGTCTGTCAGCTGGACTCGCTGTTCTTCCAGGAGAGCTCCATGACTCGCTGCACGCACGAGGAATCCCCCTACCAGCTCCTGCATGGTCAGCCACACATATACGAGGAGGTAATATACACCAACTTGATAATTTCATGTCCAACTGAAGCAGACAATGTTGAAGTGCTTGTTTTGAATAATAATATCTGGTCCATTTTCAAATTCAGGTGCAAAATAGTTTTTTTTTTTTTTTTTTAATACATGTCAATCTCACAACAATGAAGTGTTATTTAGGTGGTGATACTTTGGTTTTGTTGCTAATTTAGTAGTTACATTAAATTACATAATCCTGGAGAAAGAGATTGGAAGAAATGTTCCACAAAATCAGCCAATTATCAGGAGTAAAAATAATTCTGGAACAATTTAAGATTTCCCTTTAAAGCTGATCTCAAGTGATATGTTTTTTTTTTAGTAATGCAGGCTTTCTGTTACAGATTAGCGGTCCCCAAACTTAAGCCAAGATTACTCATTATACAATGTATATAACTTGTATACTATTTTTACAGCCTGTGTTCAACATCACATCTACATGTAAATTTGGTGATGTCTCTGTAAGTATTGAATTTATGAAAATAGGCAGAGCAAAGTGGGTAGCACAAAATCCATGTATGCCTACATTACGTTAATATATTATTATTTAACTGCTGTTCCTATGTTGTTTTATCGTTCATAGATGCTGGGCTTCAAGTTCCGCATCTCTGCCGATGCCTTTTTCCAGGTGAACAAGGCGGCTGCTGAGGTGCTGTATGGCACAGTGAGAGACCTGTGCGTCCCAAACCATGAGGAAGGAGTAGGGAGAACAAAAGTTGGCGGTACTCTCCTAGATGTGTGCTGTGGGACAGGTGCCATCGGTATCACTATATCTCCCAGAGTGGACAGAATTATTGGTATAGAGCTCATAGAACAGGCAGTGGAAGATGCCAGACACAACGCAGCTCTCAGTAATGTTCTGAATTGTGAATTTATCCCTGGGAAGGCGGAGGTGGTGCTTCCTGGCCTTATGTCTCGGTTGAGCTCTGCAGGTGGAGGCCCCGTGGCAGCCGTGGTAAACCCTGCTCGAGCTGGCCTCCACCACAGGGTGGTCCGAGCTTTACGAAACCAACCTGCCATCCGCAAGCTGGTCTATGTTTCCTGTAAACCGGATGGAGAAGCTATGAGGAACTTCAGGGAGCTTTGTTGTGCTCCTGACCCGCAGAAGAAACTCACAGGAGAGGCATTTTCTCCAACTCTGGCTGTGCCTGTGGATATGTTCCCACATACTCCTCATTGTGAACTGGTGCTACTGTTTGAGAGGTAGCAAATACCTTTTGTTCAGGGGTAGGCCTGAACCATTCACCAACAACTCTGGTTGCTTTACAAAGCTAATATGAAGTTGAATAATGATGTACTGTATACTAGATGATAAGGGAAGTGTTTTTGACAACCTACAATAATCTTTACACTCACACAGGTGTTTTCACTTTTTGGCTTGATAAGACCTCCTTTCGGGACTCTGTGGTGTGGCTGCAACAATTGATTGTTTGGATTATCGATTAATCTGTGAATCTGTTTAGTTGATAACTCCGTCACTCTCCTGTTCATTCATACACTTTACACCTCTCATTAGTTCATGGAGTTTGGTGAATGATTGAAAACACCTGTATAGGTGTGTAGGGCCTTTAAACACAGCAGTGGGGTGTCATTCTTCAGCTGCCAGATTGTGTTTTACTACAGAAGGGGGATTCAATGTAGTACAGAAGCCCTGCAATAAATACTACTCGTGTCAAGCTTACGGCAGAATTTTAAATAATTAAAACTATGTGAAAGAGATGTGATTTGATTCTGTGGTAATTTTTGTTTCCATATGTAGTCTCACACAGCCAGACAAGAGTCTGGAAACAACCTGTCGTAGTGCAACCTTATCTGCCATGCAGTATCTTTATTAGTGCAGTAGATGGTGCCATTAAAACTTCTTTGGAGCCACTCCTGTAGGAAACGTCCCATTCATTCCAGGTCACTACAGGCCACAATATACTGTATGTGTGTACAGTATGAGTGGCCAAGTTTTATTCCTGATAGGTTATCACAGTTTATGTGTAGTCATACAAGGAGGCGTTGGCCAGTAGGATGTTCTTTAATTTCCCAGGTGAAGTAATGGGATGATGGTGCTCATGCACTGTGCCAGGGTCCACAGAAAGAATGGGAAATGAACTTTTTTTATCCCCACCACACTGATAAGGTGCTGGGTAACGTATCAATATGCCGTTGCATATTTCACTCCTGTCTGCTTCTGTTCTAGCAAACTTTACCAACATTTGAAAAGACAAAAATATGTTTTACATTCTGTGGTTTATTAACCGAAAGCTTGTGAAAACTAAGTAATAAGTCTGTTATTATATGTATAATAATCACATCTTATCAAACTCCCACTTATTTTACTCATTTTTGGGCCTATTCTATCTTTGACTGCTAATGTGAAATTAGAAAATAGAAATAAAACTTCTTAATGTATTCTAAAGGCAAAATGAACTGTGAACTTGGGTTATTCTGGCAACAGTTCACAGCCATGTCAGACTTGCTGTTGAACTGCACACAGTGTCCGTTCTAATTTAGGAAAGATTCACATGCCAGTTGAGATAAAGGACAGTTATATGAATGCAACTTTCTGGATTTCCCCGTTTCAGACTGAGATTGTCCTTACTGGATGACATAATGGTGACGGATGAGCTGACCTGTGTTTTTGCAACATTTTGCAACGTTTCATCAGATTAAACAGTCATATTAAGATTAAAAAGATTTGAAAGATTGGGAAATGGACATTGAGCCTTACAGCTTGCCCAAACTCTCTGATGGTTTAAAAAAAAAAAAAAAAAAAAAAAAAAAAACGGAGGGTGGTAAACATAACCAAACA
The DNA here is from genome assembly GCA_031216445.1 of Lateolabrax maculatus. Taxonomy (NCBI): domain Eukaryota; kingdom Metazoa; phylum Chordata; class Actinopteri; order Acropomatiformes; family Lateolabracidae; genus Lateolabrax; species Lateolabrax maculatus. The sequence continues at coordinate 11,604,068 of CM062209.1, forward strand.
GCCAATTGGATATTCAGAGCATGTGGCATTCATTTCCTCATCCCCCAATTGCTTTAAAACGACCTCGGACTGGGCAGCCACAGGACTTCAGCAGCCGGGGATCAACGCACCACTGTTGAGGTTCCTCATCTTTTACTTTTTAATCTGAACCTTCATCCCCCAGGAGCATCCCTCCTCTGTAGCAGAGCACACAGTGAGTAGGCTCAACCTGCGCAAGCAGCCATTTGCAGACATTTTTTGACAGAGACGCCGCCCGTCAAATGCAAATTGTTAGCGGTATTTGCCTAAAGTTAATGATATGTAAAGTAAGTTAGCTGCCGCTAGACCGCCCACACACATACGCCGCTGGTTTACTTACATATACCACTTCTTACGTCACGTAATTTTTTTTTTATTTTATTTATTTGTATATTAAATTTTTATAAAAATGTTATTTAGCGCGAGTTAATGGTCAAACTTCGTCTAACACGCCCAACATGCGGCTGTCTTCATACAAAGTGAAGTGAGAGGTTTTTTTATCTTCCTGTTTAATGTCGTGACGTTGACCCGACGTTAGCGCCGCAGCCTCAGCCCGAGTCGCATTTAATAATAATAATAATAAGAACTGCGCCAACGTGAGTCCGGACGTGGCGGTGGTCCGACTTAACGTGACAAGCACACCGTTTATGAGCAGAGGAACGACGACAGAGAGGAAAAAAAAAAAAAAACATGTGACATAACTGTGGGCCACCGGCTCAGCGGTGGCATGATGTCCGCCCACTCCGGCGCAGCTGCAGCTGGGGCACAAAAAGCGCACACTGCTGCATGTCCGCAGCCAGCCGCCGTACTTTCCTCTTGTTTTTGCATCCCGCTGTACGCACTTCACCGGGCGACATCTCCTGTCTCACTCTCTCGCTGTCTCTCTCTCTCTCTCTCTCCCTGTTTTTTTTTTCTCGTTGCCTTTGCTGCGCACTGCCTTTTACAGAACCACTTCAGCAAAAAAAAAAAAAGAAAAATGACCGAAACGGAAACCAGGACTCATCAGGTTGGCAAGCGGCAGAACGGAGGTGCCATGGCCGAAACATCGACGGTGGAGGATGTTTTTGACGACACCTACGAAGAGAAAGAGGGTCCCAAGCCGCCGAGGATGCTGGTGTGGAGAAATATCATATGGATGACCCTGCTGCATGTCGGTGCGCTTTATGGACTGACTCTGCTTCCCTCCGCATCGCTCCCGACTCTTGCGTGGAGTAAGTATTTAGTCGACAGAGAAGCAGGCGTAGCTTTGCAGCTTTTGTTGGTTTTTTTTTTCTTTCCTGCCAGTAGGCCACAGTCAGAGGACAGAATGTGCTGATGTTGTGTGATCACTGCTTACTACAGTACATACAGCCAGAGGGGGGGTCATGCCTGTGGGGATAATGGAGAATGAGTCACTCTGGCCTTGTAATTTTACTTTTTTTTTTTAAAAAAGTCATCCACGCTTGTAAGCCACCAAATCTATTTTTGTTTTTACTTCTTCTTTGCCAGCTCAAACCTGTGGCTGATAGGAAACTATTTCGGCCTGTTGGAATGAGTAGCATGTCCCAAATTAGATGTATTTGAATTTCAGTGATAATAGCCAAACTGTTTGCTGATGATTAGAGTCTGTGCCCTATATATGTAGACTATTGAGGCATGACTCGAATTCCTGAACAGTCTCAACTTTGTTTCCACTCTGGCACTGCATAATTTTCCCCTCTCTTTGCAATGCTGAGCTGCATATTATTTCACCGGGGAAAACAAAGCACAATCACCATTCCCATAGACATCCCATTGTGAGCTGCGTGGCACCACAACAGAACGCTCTTTGCCAGTTAGAAGCCCCCGGTTCTCAAATCCTGGGTAGTCTTGTCTAGGCTTCACATAGAAACACATTCAGCAGTTTTAGAACAACAACAGCGTGAGGGCAGACCTGCGTGATCCCACCATCCCATCTCCCCACATAGATTACTTTTCTCTGAACAAAGAGGCCTGGCTGTAATGGAAAGAACATGGTGTCCCAGTGACTCTGCTCTCACGGGTGTTAAATTAATCTCAGTGTAGTGGTGACAGTTTCCCCTAAGATATCTGTCCTTTCCACCTCTCTTTCTTCCAGCTGCAGTGTGCTACCTCATCAGTGCTCTCGGTGTGACTGCTGGTGCACACAGATTATGGAGCCACAGATCCTATAAGGCTCGTTTTCCCCTGCGAGTCTTCCTCGCTCTCGCCAACTCAATGGCCTTTCAGGTAAACTTTGGTAGTTAACAACACCCTTCACTCAAAAATATGTTTTTCTTATTGTTCCTTAACTGTGATGTTTGCGTGTCACTGTGCACAATGATGTATGTGCAGAGTTTGACACTAGAAGGCTGTTTTCACATTCACCTGCTGGGGAAAGTGTGATGTGGAAGCTTGAGGCTCAAGTGCACATACACTCAGAACGGACTTAGTTTAATTATTTGCATATAAACATTAGACAAGTATTATTCAGGTCAAGTCCATTTTTATTTATATAGCCCAAAATCCCAAATCACAATTTGCCTCAGTGGGCTTTACAATCTGTACAGCGCACGACACCCGTCTATCCTTAGAACTTCAATTCGGATAAGAAAAAAATGGAAGAAACCTCATGAAAAACAGCAGAGGAAGGATCCTGTGACAGACATGCAATAGATGTTGTGTGAACAGAACAACAAAATCACAGTATATTATTCAAATTATGATGACAAGATTTCTAATACATGTAGATTATATTCAAACCAGAGTATTTTTCATTATTTATTTCATAAAACAAGCCTGGAAGGGATCTTAAAGTTATCATAATGCTAAATATTCATCCCATTTACAGCCTTTACTAACAAAAATAAATTGACAATGGTATTGTATGGCAAATACTTGTGTATGATTTCAGTTATGTAATCCAAGTAATATTTATTGTTTTGTTATTACATGATCCCTGACCTTAATCTAATGATCTGAAATTCTCATGTATATCTATGGGTTCCTCAGATAATCCTCTCCATCTCTCCCTGTCTCTCTATGAGCAGAACGACATATATGAGTGGGCGAGGGATCACCGCGTCCACCACAAGTACTCTGAGACAGACGCAGACCCACACAATGCCACGCGGGGGTTCTTCTTTGCCCACATTGGTTGGCTGATGGTTCGCAAACATCCCGACGTCATTGAAAAGGGCAAAAAACTGGAGCTTTCCGACCTGAAGGCCGATAAAGTGGTTATGTTCCAGAGACGGTGAGCAAATTACCCAAGTTTGTTTTGGGGTTTCCTACTGCTGTTCTTGTCAACTGAACAGATCCTATTTAGCCATAACGAGAGTCCGGATATGATCAGCGGCTGTCACTGAGGGCTATTTACTGAGACTTGTTGGACAAGACGTTCATACAAACATTTAACTCATTTGTGGTCAGTTTTGTCGGCTAAACCTAACAAAGTAGAAAGATTTATGGCAGAAAGCCCTGAAGGGAAACTTGTCCTGTGTGTGCATTGGTACTGAATGTTGTCGATGAGTATATTGCTAATTCAGAATAGTTGCATATAAATGTGTTTGTATGATTGTTGTGTATTTTTATTAAAAGTAATTTTCTCTCTGGCCCAAGCTGTACAGGATGTTGCAGTCTGGGTTACAGTAATCATGATAACACTTAGGTACAGATCTACTGATAAGGGATGCCTTTTGCACCAGGGACCAAACAGCATGCTCTCATAGTCTCCACTGACTGGTCATTTCACTGATCAACATTTCCACCCCTTTGGAATGGGATTAACATTGGCCAGAGCCACCCAATCAGAAGGCCCTGTCAGTTGTGTACTGTGAACTAATGTGCAAGTTGTGCGGAGATGATCATGTTGATATGTTCATAATTGCCCTCATAACAATGTAGGATTAAATTGTGAGGCCTTTATGGGACCCTTTAGCCTGACATGCGTACAGATTTTGAGTACAAACTGTTCAAATTAAACGCATGAGATGCAATATTTTCTTTCACTTCCATTTAGTGTGTGTTCTGGGATTATAGAATGTATTGCATGACTTTTGCCATTACACAAAAAATGATTTGATGTCAGTGAATTAAAATTTGTTATTTAATTTCAGACACTACAAGCTCTCTGTGGTGATCCTTTGCTTCCTCGTGCCCATGTTGGTGCCCTGGTACTTCTGGGGTGAATCCTTGGCTGTGGCATACTTCGTCCCTGGACTCCTGAGATACGCTGTGATGCTCAATGCCACCTGGCTGGTCAACAGCGCTGCACACATATGGGGCAACAGACCTTATGACAAGACCATTAACCCGAGGGAAAACCCTTTGGTTGCTTTCACTGCCATAGGTAAGAAAACAGCATGTTCATTATACACTATTATTTGTCCTACTGTAATGTGCTTATACTGTTTTGTGACTATATAAGCATTTGTGTCTGTATGCGCCTTAATGCTCAAGTGAGGATGTTTTTCATCACTTGTTGAAAGCTTGTCTCACAGCGACGGGGGGTGTCTCTCAAAGCTGATTCAGTCTGTTATCTGTAGTGGGACAATGTGCTAATCCAGTGGCTGAAGTTTATTTTGTCCTGGCTATGCCAGTTTTGGCTTTGAAATTTAGAGGTGGTCAGCTTACAAGCTGTGTATTTAGTCATTTTTTAGACCTGGACACTGATGTTATTTTCAGTATCATTGTTTCCCATGTGTCAAGACCTTATTTGTGGTGGCTGACACCACGGGGGGATGATGCCGCAAACAGCACTGAGCATTGTTGGCTGCATAGCAGCACTAAATTCACAAGCTAACTAAAGATGGCACAAGAATGCACAATTCTGGCAAATGTGTGTTCACTTTGAACTGTATTTCCATGCAGCCTTACTAGAATTAACATTGTTCGTCCCATTTTATCTACCAAACTTGAAAGCAAGATTGGGTTTTTGTTATATTGCACTAAACTAAATGCTCTCTGGCAACTGTGAGAGCAAATGGAAAAGAAAATATAGGAAACAATTATGTACACCTACCTAGTCTCACCTATTAGGTCATTTTAATTAGTTATAATAGTGGTTTCCATGTTACTTGCTTGTTCCTGAGCACCCAGAGCAACTGTAACACATACTTAGTAAATGGAGTAGTAAAGACGCTTGTTCTGGAAGCATTTTCCACTTTCTGATGATTCTGAACACCTTGGAAAAAAAATCTAAATTTATCCAACAAGTTCTACAAAGTTCAGCCTGTAACTTCACCACCGATATTACCTGTGTGTAGTTGTCCTAGCTGTTGTATCTTGTAAAGCTGTGGACACACCTTTGCTGTTAACCATGACAACCAAACAGTGTCATATTGATTACAAAGTCTAATTTAACAAATGTGATTTTGGTTGCTTGTAAATTAAATTGCATGACAGTCAGCCTTTTAAGATTTTCAAAACCCAGAAAGTCCCCACTTAGCATCAAATCACATTATCAGTCACATGCTTCCCCTACAGAAGCTGTTTTTGACTCAGCCTCATAATAAAGCATGTTAATCCATAGTAGCCATGGATATCTTCACTCTTATGTCTGTGCACTCGTTGACATGCAGCAAAACACAAAGTTTGTCTTTTTTTGGTTTTCAGGAGAAGGCTTCCACAACTACCATCACACGTTCCCCTTTGACTACGCCACCAGTGAGTTTGGCTGCAAACTCAATCTCACCACTGCCTTTATCGATGTCATGTGCTTCCTCGGTTTGGCCGAGGACTGCAAGAGGGTGTCGAAGGACATGATCGTTGCTCGCAAGCAACGAACGGGTGACAGCAGCAACAAAAGTGGCTGAATCACACTAGCCACAATTGCAATTGATACCGACACGTCGAACCGAGACAGAACGTAGCAACAGGTATAGCAGCATTTCAGTGTTGGGGTGGGGGGGGGTTGTTTACCATGCTTCTGATTATAAGTTAAACCTGTTCCTGAGACTAATATTGGCTTTAAAGGGTTTTAGACCTTTCCATAAATTATCTAGGTCTCTTTTTTTAGTTTTGAAGTGTCATCACCGACTATCAGCCACAGCGAGCGCCCTGGCTACACGCAAGCACAGCTTTTTCACAATAATATAAAACAGACAGGAGGAGAATGAAAAAGGCTAATTGGGATTAAAGTCTCTTTTTGGCAGCAGTAGGACAACCAAACAAGTCTGTGTGAGCAGTGTGTAAAAGCAGTAATTACAGAATAATTTACTGTAATTCGTATTTGTTAATGTGCTATTTATTAATAGTCTTCGGCACTTGGAAAGCTTTATTGAAACCCTTTAACGGTGAGGTTTCTCTACAGGCAAGATTGTTGGCCTTTTCGCTTTAACTTCCGTGAGAAGTGCTTTGTTTCATTCCACAGGGAGTGGAGTTTCATCTTGATATTTGTCTATTTTAAGCTACGGTTTTCTTAATTTTTGGTAAGCTAGAAGTCTTACTAAACCATAAGCTGCTGTGTTCAAGGCCAACACCAAGACAGTCAAGCTTCAATTGAACTGTCTCCATTTGTCATACCAGAGTAACCCTGGGTGAATACAGTTCAGATGCGTTATACTTTGGGATACTTTCACACCCACCGTGTCCAACTGTCCAAGGGGCTCCTAATGAGGATTAAGTTCTCCGGTGTAACGCAGTGTATACCTCTGGTTGAGTAGTGAAGCCACCTCAGACTTCATTACTAACCCATTTCATGTAGATGCCTCTGGACTGAAACATAGAACCAGACTTCTCACTCTTAATCTGAAAAGAGAGAATTATTTGCATTTATTTTGTATTTATTTGAAATACACTCAGATATAAGATCTCCCTCTCCCTTAGATAAGGCCAATGAGGCATGTGTAGGAGGTGGATTTACCTTTTGTGCTGTGTGATATTGAAACTTGTGTCAGGACTCTTGCCCAAATGCCTTATGAGGGTTGCACACCTGAAAATTTAAAAGTGCAAGTTATGGAAATCAATTAGGGCTTAAATTTTCCATCTACTCACAGCTCTGTGGTGTCTGTCTGTTTTTAAGGAACACTTCAACAACTGAAATCCCTTATTTATAATGGAAAAAGAGGGACCATTCAAGAAATCCTAAAAAAATGTATGGGTTACTATGATTTAACTTTTGTGTAACCAAACAGATACTTTGCTCTAGAAGAAAAATCCAAACTTGTTATGATATCATTAATGATACTGTTGTAATATTTGTCACACTTCCTCTTTTACAGAGCAACAATTTTTTACAGTGTTAACTTCTTGAAGTTTGAATGCCTTAAAAAATGGCACATTTTTTCAAAGAATGTTTTTGCCCACTGTATGTACCGTAAATAAACCAAATTTTCTACTTGTGACAAAGTATGTTTTGCTGTTTTTGTTGGAGTTCTGTAATACTGAATAAAAAATATGATCATACCATTTCTGTTACATTCTTTATCAGTGGCTTTATGGATACTGCAATGGTAACAACCACTACTGATAATGATAAGGAAATATTATTAGTTGTTATATGTACTATAATATAAACAACTAATCAAGAGCAACAAAGTGTGCCATAAAAAATAAAACATATTGAAAGTCACTGTCAAAAATCATTAACAACATTGCATTACGACACAGCTTTTATGTAAATTCATCAATACAAAGCTGTTTTTCATTGGGTCTTATTTTATACACATTACCATAATGAGGTATAGTGACACATGGTATTTAACATTTTTGGAAACAATCAGATTTCTACTGACAGTTGTGTGGGTTTGAATAATGTCCATTTGCACAACATGCTTTTATATACTGATCCCATGAGTTGGTCCAACAGAGGTTAAGTGTGTTCTCCGAAAGTTTTCATCTTCATCTAGCAGCTGACATAATTGAGGCATATCCACTCCTGTTTTTGGACACGTATTTGTTAATTGGCAGCCTCCTCTCCTGTCTACGTGCCCGTACTGACGGGGATCTACCTCTGCTGCCTGGCTCACTTGTCTCACCCACATCAAAGATTGTTGTAATGCCGCTGCACTTGTGACACCACCATGCATATTTAAAACTCCCTGGGGATGCCTAGAGGACAGATTTTTGTGGATGCATTATAAAATATTTTGCAGGTTTATGTGTGCACTTCTGCAGGCTTAAATGTTGAAACAGAAATGCAAATTCTTTTTTCAAAATCTCACCCTGTACCAGGCTGTTCATGTTCCCATTTCCAAAGCACTAAATCCCTGCCAGCTCCCGGGGTTTTATCCTGATTCTGTCAGGGATGGGCAAGCAAACAGAGAATTTCCTTACTGGATTCACTGGAGAAGCTTTAGTTTTTATCATGAGCCCATCTTTCATCTACTCGCAGGATCTGTAAACTTGCTCCCTCTGCTGGAGGGTTAATTAACGGCAGGTCAAAGAAACGGCTAACACAGTTCATCCTCCTGTCCTCTGTTACAGCACTCCATGTGATTTTGCTTGCTGCAACTGGTGATTCAATGCCAAAACTGCTGCAGTCGGCCACAGCGTGCAGCCAGCTGTCTAAGTCCAGTCCAAATGTACTGAAAGTGGTCCCACCACTGCTGAACTCTGTTGCCCCGACGGTGACATCAGCCCTCAGTCCATTGGCTGCTGGCTGTCAGGCCATCCTCTTCAGGCCATGTAACACCTCGGTGTGGTCACACTGAGAGCTCAGGCGCTCCACTGTAGTCAGAGGACACGGAGGACTTCAAAACTTCAGTGCACTGTTATTGGGGTTTTCCATCAGTGCCAAAGTTATGCTGTTTGCACTCTGTCTGTGTCGACTGGACATGGAAAAAAAAAAAAACATTTGTCTTTGTCTGATCGTCTTTGAACTGAGCTCCAGTCGTGACAAAAAAAACTTATTTTGACAATACGATCGTCTGTGTCGATGCTCGCTCGTGTGTCAGTTCAGCTTTGAGCTGTATCCATGTCGTCTCACTGTGTCGTTTTAATATTTAGAAAGAAAAAAGAAAAAAGAAAAGAAGAAGCAGCTGGGCCTGCATCAGCTGCAGGGCGTCCTTCTTGGGCGTTCAAGCAACGTCCAAACATGTTGTTACAAGGAAGGGGCCTATTTACTCTGCTGAAGTTTCTGTGCACGGTGTGCATTCAGCGACTTACACGAAACGACACAATCAGGTGACAGGAAGCGCATCAAGACGACACTTTAAAGCTGAATTGACACAGCCAAATGTTTTGTCAGGTGAGCATCTGCACAGACGACCTGATGGTCAAAAGGCTTTTGTCACGACTGAAGCTCAGTTCAAAGATGAATAGACATAGACAAATGTTTTGTCACATGTTCAGTCCACACGGACAGTGTGCAGAACGACATCATTTAGCCCCATACACTGTTGTGATTCAGATACATGACGAAGTTATCTTTTTAATCCCCATTTTTTTTTAATAGAATCATCTTCCAGTATGCTTAGGCGATTCATTCGCATACAACCGCCAGAAGTGCTGCAATTTTTCACATTTAGATCCCAATGTTGACAATTTTTCTCATTTTTCTTTGTTCTTTTTGCGATAATATATAGGCATACGTGCGCGCCAAATGCTAAAACAACTGGCTGGATCCTGCTGTTGTCTCATTTTACTTGTCATTCCTCTTAAAATCTTAATCCAAAAACATCCCTCAGAAGTGCCCCCCCCCCCCCCCCCAGCCCCCCATCACTTTTTTTTTTTTTCCTCTAATCCTAATTTGCACACAAGAAGATTGCTAAAGAGCTGCCTGTGCCAAAGGAAAGGGTCCTAAGGGTCAGACGGGGTTATGGGGGAATAACCCTTCATCCAGTGTTGGGTAGGGACCGTCTGGATTAGTGATGCAAATGTCCTATATCTGATCAATGGCCAGGCCTTCACTCTGTCCCAATCCACCTTTTATTTTCTGAAGGGGGGGGATCATCATTTTAAATTCTCAGCGCACCGAAACAAATGAAAGTTATCCTGTAGTAAATTCAAGGCTACATGATTAAAATAATTGCAGGAAACGTCAAAACGAATATATGCAATAAATAAATAAATAAAAACCTGTAATAGGTCTCAGTAAAGTAAACGCGACAAAACCTTCTCAGAGGCTTCTGGATGGGACATTTCCTTATTTGCAGGTGTCCGAAATAATAACTATAATGCCGTCACGTCCAGTTCTGCGACTAACTGCAAAGTTTTGGGGGAAAATCACAGCGTGGACCTGCAGGCGATCCCTCTGTGGACAGAAATGAGCCTGATCTCCGACATACATGACGCCGATTTTGTCATCTAATGAGGCAGATTGACCCCATTTGAAATAAAATGGCCAAATCACACTGCTGAGGGTGTCGCTGCCGTCTTCCGTCTGAGTGACAGTCTTTGTGCTTCAGGGTGATAAACATTGATTCAATCACACCTCTGTGAAACCACCAATTACTTCCTCAAGAACAAACGGCAAGGGCCTATTTTTTTTTTTTTGTGGTCTTATCAAACTAACAAATCGTCGTCCAGATGACTATCTCCCACTAATCCCTGACAAGCAGCTGCGCTTTAGATAGTTTAAATAAACTTTTTTTTTTTTTTTTCTGAACCAGAAATTCAAGGGATCAGTGTTACACTTTTCCTATAGGATTAAACAGATCTTCCTTTGCTCTTGAATGGAGGCAGGGAACCTACCGTTGCCCGGCCCTGAAGGCCCAGGGTGCCCTTTTGATCATTTCAGTCTCTCCTCGGTGCAATACTTCTGATTGGCCCAGAGAGTAAGAAGGGGGAAAATCTTTAATTAAGCAGATAATCTCTTGTTGGGACGAGAGCAGCTCCATTTCAGAGCCCCCTCCTTGAATCTCGGAAGCCCTGGTGAAGTCTCATGTACTGGTAGCTCAGTTTCCTCTCCATCGTTTGACTGTCTGCAGGCTTTGGACGGGCTCACAGCTACCGTCGCCCCCCTCACCTGTCAGGATGTTCATGCATTTGGAGGTTTTCTATTACATTTTCATTCTCCTGGCTCACACGAGGTCATACTGCTGCTGGTAAGTTTGATTTATTATTAAATATATATAGCCTATATATATATATATGCAGATTCATTTTGGTTTTTGTTCATTTCCAAACAGTTCATTTCATGGCAGTGGAAATATATGCTACACAAGCTTTCAGTATAAAATCCTTTGCAAACCCTAATTTATATGTTTTTTCTCTCATCAGTCCTGAGAGTATTATTTGAAAGGCACAACATGACCCATAAAATCACTTCACTGAACAATCTGGCAATTAACTAGTGGCTTTATTAATGGAGAATAAATCATTTATTAATGCTTTATAAATCAAGTCATTAGTAAGAACAACTTTTGGGTTGTGAAAACTCCCTTTGACTGGTTAGACCATCTGACTGCTTATTTCTAAGAAAAAAGGGCAGCAGATGATCTGGACCAAAATAATTTTTTCTAATAATTTATCAGCATTTAAAACTGCAGACTTGATATAAACCCAAAACATTTATAACAGAAGACTTGATGGCTTATTAGAACATGAGAGACCCATGAGCATGAATAAATGCATTACCAACATTTACAACTGCATTATTTCCAAATAATAAAGGATAAACACCCGCCGATGAGATTTTTCACAACCAGGCAATCCAAAATTATTGTTAGCACAGGCAATTTTGCCCACAGTTCTTACATTTGAAGAAACTTTTTAACAAATTCAGCAGTATTTTTCACTGAGGTTTGGATGCCTGCTGGTGTCACGGTTTAACATGTTACAAAGTGCACTAATGAGAGATGTTAGCAGAGGAATTTGTGAAGGACACTGAGCTTCCCTGAGTGAATAAGCTGTCTCCTTTTCCAGGTCAGTGAATAATTTCTTGATGACCGGACCCAAGGTAAGCCAACTTTCTTTTGATCTTTTCTCCCTGTCCCTTTCCCAAAAGAGAGAGGGAAAGAAAATATGGTTTCTGTGTTTTTTTCAGCAGGCTTGTTGTCCTTGAGATATCTTAACTCAAGTGTATTGACAAGCTCTGGTACCCGCTTGTATACAACAATGGCACTAATGATATATCAGTGATATTCTTGGCCCTTTGTGATTTGTTGCCCCCTCTGTACACTTGACCTTATTCAGAGGCTCTGTGTATCTGCAGGTTGAATGTTTTAAGGGGCGAGGGCAGGCAATGCTGTAGTGGGTGGTCATCATTAGTGAGCCAGACCCCTGTGAAAGAGGTGGTACTCCATCTCCCCAAAGGCCACTTGAGACATATTAGTTATATTATCGTTCACACAGTCTGAACAAGCAGCAGAGAGGCGGGTGAAAACCAAGGACAGAGCGTATTTCATCGCATTCACCGTGGCTACGGCTTAAAAAGAGTAGTAATGTTTGAACGCAGTTCACGTTCTTTTTGTCATGAAACAAATGAGCATTATCTCAATCTCCAAAACTTCCATCGTATTTCAGTCCGGCCTTTTTTGTCCAGGTCAAGAAAAACTTTTGACACCAGAAGGAAGATGTAAATGTAAAAGAGGCGGAGACTGGTTAACATCAATATTTGTAGTTTTCTTTCACATATAACATTTGATATTGTGATCCCTGAGTCCGTTCAGAAGTACCAGAAGTGTTGGATCTGTAACCACTGACTCTAATGAAGTGGTGTCTGCTTGAAGTCTGTGTTCTGGGATCACACTTGTGTCATTAATCCAAAACATTACACTAACATTGTACTGATTGGGCTGGATTTATTAGGTAGGAAGCAACCAAATTTTTTGCATCAGATAAATCTTCCCCCAAAAATACAAATTTTCATAATCTAAGGTGGATATACAGTATCCAGGTATCAAATCAAGCCAGATGCTTCAGAACCATCTTAACGTCTTAAATCATGTTGGAAGATGTAGGTTGCCTGTGCATTAATTTATGTGTTTAATATTTCCTCTGCCTCTGCAGGCATACCTGATCTACTCCAGCAGTGTGGCAGCAGGAGCTCAGAGTGGCATAGAGGAGTGCAAATACCAGTTTGCATGGGACCGCTGGAACTGCCCGGAGAGAGCTCTGCAGCTGTCTACACACAGCAGCCTGCGCAGCGGTAAGTCCAGAGTCCCCAGAGACCATCTGGCCTTAATACCAGCTCAAACATCTTTACCCTGCAGAAAGTTCCACTTCTAAATGGGAAACGCGGCCAATGGATTTTCAAATATGTTTAGACAGTGTTTTGTAACTGTGCTTGCGTTTGTTTCAAGCGGAGGATTTCTTTCTTTTGTGAAATAGAGATGTTTGCTTAATGAAAACATTCACCATCCCTTTGGGATAGTTACAGTCTGCATGGTAGCTAGAGGCAAAACAAACACACTAATCCATTTCAAAACATCCTCCAGAATTACTGCCTCTGACTGCAGCTTATGAAAGCAATGTATTAGGTCTTACAAAATCAACTTCATGTAAGGGCAGTTTAGAAATGATACCATTAAGACTGGTTTTATGGTCCTGAACAGAATATGGTAAATTGACGAATTATGTAAAACATTTTTCAAGCCATTTTAAACATTAAAAGTAGGAGTAAATATGCAATATGAGAAACAAAACTTGTTATGCAGGTAATTAAACTAACCGAGAGAAGGACATTGTAACAGAATGTATAAAATTCCTAACCCACAAGATAGTTAATGAGTCTATCTGTTGACAGCAAATCGGGAGACAGCATTCGTTCATGCCATCAGCTCCGCTGGAGTCATGTACACTTTAACCAGGAACTGCAGTCTTGGAGACTTTGACAACTGTGGCTGTGATGACAGCAGGAACGGACAGCGAGGTCAGAGAAATACACAAATCTCTACATAAATACCCACCACAGAGGTTGATGTGTGAAAGGATGATTTTTTTTTTTTTCTTTTTTAATCAAATAGCACAGGTAATTTCAACGTAATTATTTTTTCATTCTCCTAGGTGGTCATGGTTGGCTCTGGGGCGGCTGCAGTGACAATGTTGGCTTCGGCGAAGCCATCTCCAAACAGTTTGTCGATGCCTTGGAGACCGGGCAGGATGCACGGGCGGCGATGAATCTCCATAATAACGAGGCTGGACGCAAGGTACAGTAGGTGCTCTTAATTCTCTTAATGAGAGATGAGCCTTTAATATAAGATGTATTACAGTTATGTGGTGTTATATGCCTTGATTTAAACCATACAGTATTTAAACTGGGAGGCGGCTTGCTTGAAATTTTGGGAATCTCTCCCGGCCCTCCAACTGATTGCACAGTGTAAAGCACCTTTTGAATCATTTTTCCCCCGCACAGAATTACACTGAGTGTGCCACCCAAGCATCCCTTTCACGCCGCTATAAGTGAGGTGCCACTCGTCCCCAATGATAACAGTGTGTTCGGTGTACCAGAAGGGCCTATTTACCAGTGCTGAATGCCCCTTATGACAATACCTCAACTCAAGAATCTCAGGATCACTGGTGCAAGCTTAATTAGAGATCCTGGGGAGCCAGACATTGCACAGCATTCTGTATTATGCTGCTTTTTAAAATAAGTGTTTAGTTTTATTCTTGCAATAAGGATCCCACATTTATGTTGGTCTTTGTTTGGCCCTGAGGGAGTCTGAGGGGACCACAGGCGTGCAGCTGAAGTGCTCTTTGTTTACGGTGCCTTTGCTCCCCCCTGTTGGGCCCTAGGATCCCCATGGCACCTGGAGCATCATTGTAACAGAAAAAAATGGGGATAGAAAGAGAGAAAAACTCCTTTTTCATTTCTCCACTCAATAGGACTCTCCATTGGGTCTTCTCGCAGTAGAAAACATGTTGATAATGAACATGTTAAATAAATACTCCTATTTCTTCGGGGGGGATAATAGGGCTCAATGTGAAACTTTGATTCAGCATCACCTCAACAGAAAGTTCATCCCCTCCTCCAGAAAAGAAAACGTCTCTTTTCAACTGACAGCTGTTTTGTGTCGACTAAAGTCAGGAAACACCGAGGACGACAAAGAAACTCAGCAATGGACCTTGAAGCTATCATTTCTTCCTTTCAACATATTCATCTCTTACTTAACTGGACACCTTTGAGAATACAATCAGTTAATTTGACAACACATCAATCAAGAGACAATGGGTATCCTGTCTTTTACACACATTTACTTAGACACACGTATGTATGTGTGCATATGCATCTTCACAACCACATAATCAATTTCTTTGTTATGTTTTTCTTCTGAAACTAATATTCTTCAACACTGTAAACTACAAAATACAATACTTTTTTAATAAAGGGAATCTTCCTTCTTTAACTACTTGATGTGTCTCCAGGCTGTGAAGGGGACCATGCAGAGAACATGTAAGTGCCACGGAGTGTCAGGAAGCTGCACCACTCAGACCTGCTGGCTGCAGCTGCCAGAGTTCAGGGAGGTCGGGAACTACTTGAAGGAGAAGTACCACCGGGCCCTGAAGGTGGATCTCCTCCGAGGAGCGGGGAACAGTGCGGCCAGCCGGGGGGCCATCGCTGAGACCTTTAGCTCCATCTCTCGTAAGGAGCTGGTCCACCTCGAAGACTCCCCCGACTACTGCCTGGAAAACCGCACTCTGGGCTTGCCGGGCACAGAGGGCCGCGAGTGCCTCAAGAAGGGCAAGAACTTGAGCAAATGGGAGAAGCGGAGCTGCAAGAGGCTATGTGGAGAGTGTGGGCTGGCTGTGGAGGAGCGCAAAGCTGAGATGGTGTCGAGCTGTAATTGTAAATTCCACTGGTGCTGCGCGGTCAAGTGTGAGCAGTGCAGAAAGACAGTGACCAAGTACTTTTGTGTAAAGAAAGGAGGTCAGAGGGGAAGGAATGAGAGTGCCAGTAGCCGCCGGAAGAACCTCAGACTGAGGAAGAAGCACTGAGCATCTTCATCACTTTTCCTGTCGACACCCAAACTCCCTGTGCATGTTCAGATAGTGTGTGTTTTCAACAGAAACTTAGCTAAAATACAATTTCAGACCATTTTCATTGTCAATTTTGTATTAAAAGTTAAAAACAATGGGATGTGCACAAAGCCACATGATAGACAAGACGAGAAGGGGAGGTTTTTACAACTCCGTAGAATTTTTGGTATAAATGTATTTAAGATATATTTTTATACTTTTTACAACATTTTAAAAAAGTATTTCTCTGGCTTCAAAATTTTCAACAACATGATTTATTTATTTTCATACATACAAAAAAACCCTAAAAATTACACATTTATTAGATCTTGAGTGATGGATGATCTGACTATTACGCGAAAGGCATAATTAGCTTTTAAAGTCACAATTTTCAAGAAGCCGTCAGGTTGTATTCCCATGAACACCTAAGACTGTCAGCCTAGCAGTAATGTTTGTATATTTCAATTATCACTGACAAGCTTTGAATTTATTTAGAAACATTTTGACATTTTTGGACAGTCTGCTCTCCTGTCATCTGGCTTGCCCTGACATTTGCTGCCCTCTTGATGTATTTAATTGTACATAAAATGAAGCACTTTGTACTGTACATTGTTAATTTATTGCACAGCATTTCCTAGCTTTGTTTTATTGTTAGTTGCCTTTGTGGTTTGTTTTCTGTTAAAATGTAATGAAAGAATAATAAATCCTTCAATCTTATATATCATTCAGCCTGAAGAAAGTATTCATCTTTTTTTAACATACTCTTTGTGACAGTAATACCTGATGGTTTGCAGTAAACACAACCTTACTCTACACATTGTTCACATTGGGGTTAGGATGTTCTTGGGCAAACCAACAAGAATAGAAAACTTTCCAGCTCTTCATACCCTTCGTTCCATCACGCCTTTCTCAATTTCGCCTCAACAAATACCTCCCGTTCTCTCCCTCATCATGGTAATCCTCAAAGAGCCCCCTAACTCCCAGGCGCTTGGAAGTTTCTTTACTGTTTAATACTAGTTTAATTAACTTTGTCCAGAAAGAGTAGGGCCGTGGGGGTGGAAGGCATGAGGCAAGTTGCCCTTAAAAATCGTCCCGCCTCTAATTTTGTATGCTAATCTCCTTTTTCACGCCGCACCTCCTTAGGAGTGGGGGAAAGAAATGTTGGGAAAACTTTGGGTTGCCTGTGCAGGGCTTCCTGCGGCTGTTTTATTTCTGGGCCCACCTATTTGGATCCTTTCACTCCTCTAGGGCCTTCCTTTGCTCGATTTAACAATGAATGCAGAGCTAATCAGCTCTCTCGGAAATGCACCACTGTCGAGGAAGGTAATCCCTTCTTCTCTACTCTCAATGGGCTGTCGCCTTCTAAAGGACTTTGGGAAAAGGCTTTGCACAGATTCACACTGTTCTCTCAAAAGAAGTTAGTTCAAGTATTGTGCCCAAACAAGTGGGTTTTATAAACACATGCTTGCCAGGATACTCACCCCACCTGCAAGTAAGAAGTGCCAGGCCCAGGCAGACTAGCACATGGCAGCCGAAGCCGAAACCCTTCAGACGAGTTGGGACATGAAAGAGGAGATTAGAGGTCCCATTGAGAAGGGGGCGTTCATTTCTGCACCTTCCTCTTTTTACTCAATAAAGTGTCAAGGAAACACCTTGTTGACATCTTATTTACCAAATAATGATCATAATCAAAACTCCTCCCTCCTCTGATGACCCCTGTGGGCTGGCTGGATTGCTCGGCCTGGCATGCAGCAAACCCCTCTCACCAACAAAAGAACCAGCATACCAAGCTTTTGCCCTGCAGCTCTGTGGAAGTTCTGCAATTTACTGCGATAGAGAAGTACAACAGAGGCACGTCAAAATGTTAATTCACAGTATTTTAAAGGCACTGCAAAATACATACATTTGGATTAAACTTAACAAAGCCACTTGGTGTGTTTTTATGCATTTTTAAAATTTTATTTGGTTAACTATGTGAGTCATGCACTGGCTCACTCTCAGCAGAACACGTCCCACCTACCCACATGTAAAAATAATAGGAAAGCCTGCTGACGCAGCAATCAGTTAATGTGTGGGAAAGCCAGACAGAAAAACGTGTTTGGCTGTTTAACAGTTCAGCAGTTAGACACACCTGTAACACTGTACGCTTATCCAGCCAAGATCAGTTGTGCATCTGCAGCAGAGATGACAGAGAGGGCAATGCTCTCGTAGGCATATGTGAAATAATACTATGCTTAACCTGGAGACCTAATGTCAGGTGCTGGGCTGCAGGTTCACAAAGATTCACATGAACGACCAAAGACCACAGTTGCAGACATGCAACATGTCTGTACCATCTTTTGTTTCTATTACTCTCTCTTTATCTTCTTTTTGCATTCTCTCGGTCAATGTTATTCCCTCAACTGGCAACCACACAAATGCAAAAGCAGAAAGGAGATGCACCGAATAAAACACACACTATAACGTTGATCGTGACTCAGACTACACAATTTCCCCCCACCCAGAGAGTGACACGACCTCCGACCGAGGGGTCTGAACTTCCGTCTCACATGCTGGCCTTGCCACGTTCAATTTGCCATAACACATGAGCTCGAGGTGGTGGGGAGGGAGGCGACACCACAGAGGAAGAATGGGGTTTTAAAATTATTCTTTTTCACAGAGCTTGAATAATCATTTTAAACTTCTGTTGGAAGATTAGTGATAGAAATGTGTAAATGTTTTTTACTATACAGTATTGGCACCATTAAAAGTCAATTGTTTATTTTGAGTTTTGCTAAGAGGTGAAACAGAGTGTTTTTGTTTAAATTAATACTTTTGTGGCTCTGCAACATACCACTCTGACATATAAATAATTTAGAGAATAAATTACACAAAGGGGGCAGTCTTCTCTCAGGTAGCGAGTGATAATGCAATCAATGAAAGATGGGAAAACGACTTATAATGCTTCAGAGAATCCTTGACTAATAGGATTTATGGCTTAGGGGTTCTGAACCTACAACACCTAGAGGGGCGAGGGTCAGTATGAGAGAAAGCCAACACAGATGAGTACAGATGAGTGGGACGTCCACCATGTGCTCTTAAAGCGATTAACAAAACTGTGTGCAATCTGCAGTTACCTGTGCGGCATCATTATGTTGATTTGTTAGTAATTATGACATTAGCTATAAGTTCAAGAAACTGGATGTTTGAACCAGTAATCAGATGCTTTCAGGAAACTGTTTAATTGTAAGAGTAGCACCTCGAGAGAGTCTTTGTTTTGACAGCAGTCCATCTGTTGGGGAGAAGACGGCAGTGGTGTATGTGTTTGTTGCTATCAGCAGGATTCAGATACAAGCTTCTTGAGGCTCACCAAGGTGGTCAATCTCCTGGCTATGGGTATCTGCAAAGAATGGGGAGAGGGGAGCATCAGAGGGATCAGCTCAGCTCAGCTCACTGATCTGCACAGGAAACACCGAGCATGGGAACCCACCAGGGAGCCCAAACTAGTCCCGGCAGTGGAAGTCTGCTGATAAAGCCTGACTCAAGAGAAAACATACAACATGTATCAGTTGTTTCAAAAAATTTCAGGAAACTCTTTTGTACTTTTGAGCTGAAATTATGCCCGTTTGTGGCTTTAAAAGCTGTCCCAAAAAGGTTAAAAATACAGAGTAACAATGATCAAGATAAGATGTTTTCATTTAGTTCAATAGCAGTCTGACATTTGACGAAACAGAGCGAGGCTCCATCAGCCGATCAGTCAGCTGGACAAGGCACAGTGTGCACTGCTATCTCATGAAGAATGACCCCTCCGGTGATCAATACAGTGATGCTGAGGCAATGATAACCGTAGTTAAATATTGTCTCAGGATTTCAAAAGTATTTGCTCAGTATTTGATTACCATGTCTTTCATAGAGAGAAAGACAAGGAGAATGGGGAATACCGCTCAACCTGTCCGATGGGAAAGTATAGTGGTGTGTCCTGTATTATATTGACATTTATCTGCATAATTTCTTCGTACTCTGCAGTGCATTGTTCAGACCAGCACTGGTGGAACAAGTATTTAGGTTTAGTTTAATTAAGTAAAAGTAGCAATACCATATACATTTAAAAACAAACAAACAAAAAAAACACTCCATTGCAGGTCTTGCGTTCAAACTTTTACTTGAATTTACTTTACTTGATTGTAAAATCACATTTGTATGATTAGCAAACGTTAAAGTACTTATTATGCAGAGCGGCCCCTCCCAGTGTTATACTATTATAACACCGTACTTTAATAAGAATAAAACACTAGTAGTAGAAAACGTCTTTTATATACTTTTGGGTAGATAAATCTATGATTATGTACAGTAAGGTTTAACATTATTTATGATGTTCATCTGCAGGCTATATTTAAAGAATGACATGTTATCATGCCTCGGATTGCATCACTGGTGACTGCATTGCCTGTTTGACTATCAAGTTTCTGTAAAACCTGCAAGAAAAGCCAGTACAATGGCTCTCTCTGGTGGCAGAGGCGAACTGTCACAACACGAGCCTTCAGTCATCCGGCGGACTAGGTGGCGCTGTCCGGTTCTCCGGCGTGCTCTGGCGTTTTGTCTTGACCGTTTTCGGTGTGCGTCGTTTGTTCTCTGGCTGTCAACACGGCGTGCACACGGAACAGAGCCGGAGAGAGCGGCTGCCGTCTGCGGGACGGCGCAGGATTCCCCTCGTTAATTCTGCAACCGTGAATGGGAAACATCGCAGGACGTCCCCGCCGCCGCCGCCGCCGCCGCCGGAGCCGAGCCGGGTAGAGTCCGGAAGAACGACAACAACAAAAAAAAAACAAAACAAGAAGAAAAAAAAGTCCCAAGTCTGCGCTCGCCTCGCTGTGAGCAGGACGGAGGCAGCCGATCGGCGCTCGTCGACGACCATGGCAGCGGCGACCGTGGCGGAGGCTGACCCGGCGGCGGGCGAAGGCGGCGCCGCGTCCACCGGCGTCCAGAGCCGGGCCTGGGATGAGTCCCAGCTCCGAAAATATTCTTTCCCGACCAAGCCCATTCCCAGACTCTCTCATGCCGACCCCAGAGCAGAAATGCTGATAAATAACGAGGTAAAACGGGCCAAGCTGCCGCGCTGAAACTTTTGATGCACTTATTGACACAGAAGGGGGAAATTTGTGCAGCCGTGTTTTCGAGTAGGCTGGCTCGGGTTGTAGTGGTAAAGTCATTAATAACCCAGTGTTAAGAGATATCCTGTGTTGAAATTTTAGCACTGAAAAGTAACTTCTCGAGCGAAATTGTCCCAAGTGTCCCAGCTCCAGCGCTGTATAGTCTTATAAATGTGCATTCGTGACAATAAGTGACGAGAAAAGGGCATTTCTCACATTTGATCACCTGTAACATAGGCCACAGCATAGCACAACAAACTGCAGTAGGCCTAAATGTCTTGTAAAACTGGCTCTACTTGCCCATTGGCATTCAAGTTCAATAGTCCCATCAGTGAGTGCCTTGTAGTTCACCTTTGACATCTGGCTGGTGATGGTTGACTGATGATGTAAATGGGTAGCTTTGCACATATGTTGATGCATTTTCTGGTTGTCATGGTTGTATTTCACAGTGGGCGAAATGGATTGCCTGCTTGTGCTGCAGGCCTACACACTTCCATTACTTCCATTAATGCCCCACAGTCATAGTTTGTGTTTTGATGCTATGGCAGCTTTCCTCTTTGACAAGTAATTCCCTGCATGGACAGTAGGCCCTAATGTTCACAAATTGATTTTTATGGAAGCATGAGTGACATTCATTAGTTGTCTGTTTTTATCAGTGTCTCTTGATTCAGGCCTGTTTGTGTTTATGGTCGCAGTGACCTATCGGGCGCGTAGGCCTGTACCTGCCGGCCACGATAAGGGTCAGATGGTGTGCAGAGTCCCGGTGCAGACCCAGTGCTTCCTGACACAATGGAAGCATTCAGGAGTTCATTTATGTGGCCTGTGTCTCACCGAGATGACAGACCAAAAAGATGAGTTAACAAGGCAAATTGGATTCTGCATCACCAAGAACCTTTCTCTCGTGTAGTGTTGTCATCTGTGTAGACAGGAATAGAAGTGTGTCATCTTAAATACTTCTCAGAATTGACCAGGTTCCTTTTCTGCACTCAGCTCTCCGTGATTCTAATTGCAGGCCTAAAATGGTCATCTCCTGAGAAAAGAAGAACACAACATTTCAAAGTAACCCACCCCGCAGTGGAACTTTGTGATGTTAAAACGTGGCCCAAGTGCAGCCAAAAACATTTTTTATTGCACCAAACTCAACTTTAAGATATTTTTATTTTTGCAATGCTGGACTGCTCAGAGTCTGCTTCCAACAAGTCATAAGGTTAATGTGAAAAGCTGGTGTGTGTGAACTGGGAAAACAGAGCAACGTTAAGATGGGCAACCAAGTCAGTCAGAGGTAATATAGTTTATAGTGCACAGTTTAGTGAGGAGCATAAAAAAAGAAGGATAAAACCCATGCATTCCTGCATGTAGCACGAATGCATGGGTTTTATTCCCTTTAAGCATGGTTTGCACTTTGTTTTTTTTTTTTTTTTTTTTACATATTTACAATCTAAAACAGGCGCGAGGAAATCGGGGAGATCCTGGTCAGTTTCAACAGGAGCTCTCGTTTGATAGTTTCCGACGTGCAGTCAGTGGGCCACGTCGCGTGCATGGTTTAGCGTAAAGAAAGAGTCGTGTGTGTGTCGCGGCGGCTCACGTGAGGACGGGCCGCTTCCATCTTCCGGCCGCCTCAGTGTTCTAGAACTCCCCCGGCGGCCAATCACAGAGGCGCGCGTGCCAGAGCGCTATAAGGACAGGGTCGACATGACCATATATGGCTCTTCCACGCCGTCGCTGTATCAGATAACGCTAACTGTAAAGAAAACAAACAATAAAACCCAGCCCGACTCAAAAGATTTGTTGTGTCCGGGTTTAGCCAGCCAGTAGTATGAGGCAGAATCAAGATGTAAGGTGCATTTTGTTTATTTTAAACGACCCGCAAAGCCGATTTTTTTTTTTTTTTTTTTTTTGCAATCAACACAAAACGTGGAAGACAGAAACCACCGATGTCTCAGTGTCGGAGCATCACGTGTGGCCGGCGGCTTCTTCTTCTTCTTCTTCTTCTTCGTCTTTCTTCGCTGGAAGCTGCAGTGAAACGCCGCTGGCCAACAACAAAGTCACAAACATGTAAACACACTAAAGTAGTAATTTTTTTTCTTTTTTCTCTTCCTCCCCATCATCGTTTTTAACTCTTTGGGACCGCTGACCGCTGACCGCATTCTCCGGCGAAAATGAAACCGAGAGCCGGTGCGGTGAGAGGCAGGCAGCGGGAGCGCGCCCACCGGTGTACGTTCAGTTAGTCACGTAGCCCACGGAGCTGTGTGTGTGTGTGTGTGTGTGTGTGTGTGTGTGTGTGTGTGTGTGTGTGCGGTGGATACACTGCACTGTCGATGTGCTGAGTGTGTGTGTGTGTGTGTGTGTGGGTGCTGGGATTTATGTTCCTTTTTTGTTTTTAAGGTTATTCAAGACCGAAGAATACACACCACTAGTTTTTTTTCTTTTGCAGTTTTAATTATATTTAATCTATTTTATTAAACACATTTATAGTTAATAGGTCTTGATGTTAAACTAAAACTACAGAATGGCAGTTTTATGCAACTACTGTAGATTTAGGGGGAATCCTACAATATAATCATGAGATAATAAATTATTATATGATAGTCACTAAAATGAGGGACCACTGATGTAGCCATTTTAGCAGTGTTGCAGTGATTATTCCTTTCAGCATTATTCCTTAGAGAGATCTTGTTTTACAAGTTCATCCATTTTTTATACTGCTTATCCTTAGAGGGTTGTGGAGAGAATCCACTTGTTTTAACAGGTGTATAGGCTAATTCACTCAAAATAAGTATTGATTTTTTTGTAATTTTACTGTATTGACATGTCCCTTATCTGTTTTCAGGAACCGGTGGTTTTAACAGACACAAACCTTGTGTATCCAGCTCTCAAATGGGACATTGCTTATCTCCAAGAGAACATTGGGAATGGAGATTTCTCTGTTTACACTGCAGAAAACCACAAATTCCTGTACTATGATGAGAAAAAAATGGCTAATTTTGAGAACTTTGTCCCCAAGTCACGACGAATGGAAATGAAATTCTCTGAATTTGTGGACAAAATGCATATAACGGAGGAAATGGAAGGAGAGGAGAGGTAAGATATGTTTATAATTATATTTAAGTTGGAACAGGAATGTAAGGTAAGCTATGTTTACAGTCACCCTTCCTGGGCTGATGCTCAATCTAAACAAAACAAACAGGTAACCCAAGTATCAGGAACACGATGTGATTGTGCTGCAGGTGTGCTTGACAGTGAGGGCTGTTTTTCCTCATAAAATGCAATGCTGCACAGGAAAGTGGAGCAAATGACTAAGCATTTACACAGGAGATTCAGGGGAAAAGCCTGTTACTGTGACCTGAGTTGGCCTGGCGACACACACACAGATCACTTACTAAAGTAAACTCCCTGACTCATTAACACTCACATTGTCTGTTATTTTTTTGGATATTGAATGTCCACTTCCTTTAATGTCATATTGTTCTTCATGGTACATCAGAGATGTAGTCTGCTGAAATAGAAGTACCTTGTAAACAAGCTTATATCCCGCAGATACATTCATAGCACTTATGAAAATTAGCTGCATTGCAACTTGTTTCAGGTCTCTGAGTATAGAACAAAGTGGCTCATACACATCAGACATGCACGTCTCTTTTCTCATGCTTCTCAAGGGTATATCTGCAGCAGACCCTTAATGACACAGTAGGGAAGAAGATTGTTGTTGACTTCCTTGGTTTCAACTGGAACTGGATCAACAAGCAGCAAGCCAAGAGAAACTGGGGCCAGCTGACATCCAACCTGCTGCTCATAGGCATGGAAGGTAAGGCTTCTGACGGTAACTAGTCCACTTTATAAGGAATGCAGTTTCAAGTTTTTTTGCTGTATAATGTAGGAATTATATGGCTCCTCAATTAGTCATCATCCTCAGTGTATTTCTCACGTCACATTTTCTAATAATATTCTCTGACCAAAGGCAATGTGACACCAGCACATTACGACGAGCAGCAGAACTTCTTTGCACAGATCAAAGGCCATAAGAGATGCATCCTCTTCCCTCCAGACCAGTTTGAGTGTCTCTATCCGTACCCTGTGCATCACCCCTGTGACAGACAGAGTCAAGTAAGCCTTAGATATGTAGAAATCTTAGCATATTTGTAATTTAGCCGGTGTAGTGGGAGATACAGTTCACAGTAAAGCTCTCAGAAAGGGAATGCCCTCAAGGACATCATACAACAATGTCTACACATTTAAGAAAGTTATTATGAATATACCCTGTTAAGATTACTTGAAATAAGGACATATTGTTTGTTAATAAATGTTAGAAAAGTAGGAAGGAATTGAATGTCTTTTACAGTTAATAAAGACAGATGTATGAGGTGCAGTGTGTTCCTGTTTTGTAATGAATCCATATTTTTCATTTATAGGTTGATTTTGATAACCCTGATTATGAGAAGTTTCCCAATTTTAAAAATGTTGTTGGCTATGAGGCTGTTGTGGGTCCAGGAGATGTCCTCTACATCCCCATGTATTGGTAAGAGGGACTTCTGTATGGCCTTTCTGTAGAAATGATGTATACTAACATTACTTAAGTAGAAAAATCTGCTGATTATCTCCAGGGCACTGATTTTCTTTGATTCACTGCCAGCTAATGTGTTTTCCTGCCCTTTGCAATTCAGTATATTTTTTTTGACTTAACTGTACAACATGCTGTTAGAAAATTATCAATCCATTTTTTTTTTATTATTGAGTGTTTTACTGTGCCTTATTGATTGGCAGACATTTGTGCTGTCAAAAGTAACTGCTGTATAATGCAGTTGTAATTGTTAGTAATAAAGCTGATGTGTTGGAGCACGAATCCACAGTGATTGCAGGGCATTGGTGTTATTTTATAAACTACTCTTAACTGGCAAGAAAAAAAATAATCGTCACTGTAATAGTCACTGGAGTGCGTTGATTTAATTTAGGTTTCCGGGAGGGCTCCAGCTATAATCATTTTTACATTTCTTGCACTGGCATTTATTTTTCTGGAGTTTTCCCACGAATATGTCACCAATAAGAAAAAGTACAAGACAACTGTGTGTTACTTGCTTACTATACTGCCTCAGTTTCCCACAGTAGATGCCTGAGATTAACTGTTCTCTGCTAATCACACTTTTTGTCCTGCCACCTTTTATTTCCTCTTGCTTGTACTGCCTTTAGATTCCCAAACAATCTATTACTTGCTTTTATGATACTGACCTTAAATAAAGGGTAGTTTCATGGCAAGAAGAATTGCAGAAAGTTGCTCTTTGACATCCAAAGTTTGAAAGATTTTGTTATTTCAATTTTTCTTCTTCCTTCAGGTGGCATCACATTGAATCACTGTTGAATGGTGGAGTGACAATCACAGTAAACTTCTGGTACAAAGTACGCATATTTGAGTCATCGCAAGCGTTTTAACATTTGTGTTGTCTTTCCCACTACATGTTTCTTCATGATCACTCACTTTTTTTGACTTATTTGTTCAGGGTGCCCCCACACCCAAGAGGATAGAATACCCACTGCGAGCTCATCAGAAGGTGGCCATCATGAGAAATATTGAGAAGATGTTGGGAGAAGCACTTGGAGACCCGCATGAGGTAAAAGCACTTGCTTGTATCTGCTCTTTACAATAAGAACTATTTCCTATCGTCTGTGTACTGCATGCATAAGTCACACATGAATGTCATACTGCCAGTTTCTAGAACATCAGATCAGATCCACATTTAGGTCACCCGTTCCATGAAATCCCTGGGGCATGCTGACCCTCCCAGCAACCCAATTACTGTGAATATTTATGGCTTACCTGATTTAGTAAAAAGGAAAGACATATGCAGTCTGGGGCAATGAGTAAAACAATGCAATATGTCTGACACTATTAAGTAGATTGTCCTAACCAAGAATCTTCTTGTTTTTCTGTAGGTTGGACCTTTACTGAAAACGATGATCAAGGGGCGATATGACCAGGATTTCAGTTAGAGCCCCACCCTTGAAACTGTCAACTGGACTGCTTCAGAAACTGTGTGTGAGTGAAAGTGAGACTGCTGCGTGTGTAATGCACATTCTGACTTTGGAGCTGCGTATCACTGCATGGCAATAGGCAGCCATCTTGAAACCATTCTGCTTCAGTCGTCTCTGAGTGCCATGGTCGTTGCAAATACAGCAATTACAGAAGAAACATCTGACTAACTCATGGGAATTCACCCTACTTGAAGACTTTTCTTCTTTTGTCTTTGGAGGGGAGGCCTAATTTGTTTAAAGTATAGATATATTTATGTGAGTCAGTGTTCAGTCAACAGTCCCGTAATTCAAGCTAATGGGTGTTTGGGTGCATTTGCTCACCCAGTCAGTAGAAGTTGTCTGAGATCGGTACCTTTGGAACAACCTCAATATTTTTACCACTTATGTATGAGTCAAGGGGTATTATATGTACAGTATGTACACATCAGTAAAATGTAGGAAATTTCTTATATACATGTAATAAAACACTTATGGGTTGATTACTAAATGTGGAGCGACCATACTGCATTCTCCATCTTCTCCAAGTGTTTTTGATATATTTATCCATGTAATCTGCATTATCTCTACGCCTACCTACATGGTTTTGGGGAGTGATCAGCAAGAATTTTCTGTTGCAAAGAAGACAGCATAGGCACAGTAATAAAACACAGAAGTACAGTGATTTAAAACTGTGATGAAATATGATCAAAAATATGTGTGGGTGTGGAAAAAAGGGCCTCATATATTCAGCTGAAGGAATATGTGACTGCTTGCAGCTAAATTATTTTAGCTGAGTGATTGCTTTGTGTTTTATTTATGCTTTTGCTTGTTTGATTTATATCTCAAGGACTTTATTGGATGTGCTATTCTGCGTACCAGTAATAGGTGAGGGGGCACTGAAAATAAATGACATACTGAAATTTTACAGTAAGTTACTGTTTTTGGGGAAACTTCTCAGAGTAATTACAGGTGATTTTTTTCTTGGGAATATGATGGTTGCAACTGAGTGTAAAAGTGGTTAAAATGAACTGCTTAAATGAAAATGTTATTAACGGAGTGAACTAGCAGGACCATCTGCAGGGATTTAGCTGTATGTATCAGCCATTGCAGTGCAACATATTGTACCATCTAGTGGTGAAGTTTGCAGTTACATGTTAAGCTTGATGTATCGTTACCTGGTCCATGCACTACTGCTACTATACAAATATTGAATATGTTGTATTAAATGCAGCAGATGTGAGGTAAAATTACGCCACAATGTGTACAGAAGTCTAATTCCAGTTGAAACTTGATCATATGATTACTGTAGGTTAACAATCCTCCGAAATGCACTTATTTTTACTTACATGCAGCCATATTCTGAAGACCTTAAAGCGTTTAAACGTTGAAGTGCTCTCTTGAACTGTAAAAATGCACATTAATCTAAAGGGGAGGATAATTTCATATGTTGTGCTGTTTGTGCCAAACCAACATACAAACCTGTAGATGAGTATCTCCATATTCAGAAAACTTTGTTTGCCTGTGACATTGGATGAATCAAAAAGGAATATCCAAGCACCTCATTCACCAGGAATATACTGGTTTTCAAGAGTTTTGTTCTGTCTGATTAAGGTTCAGCCTTTAAATCGCTGGTAACGTGCATATCTATTTCTTACAAATTGCGTGACAATGGAACAGGGATGGAACAAGAATTGACCTTGTGTAAGATTGATGTTTCAGCTCTATTCTATTGCTAGGTTTACCCTGTTTACTATGTGTGCCTTGCTGAACAATGGCATGGCACTAAATGTTACATGGACTTGTTTTTTTTTAATTTCAGTTTTCACTCTGGCATTAAACAGCTTTAAAGATGGGACTGACAAGGGTTCATAGAGATAGAGCCATGTTCTTATTGATGGATGCCTGTTTTTTGTTTTGAACATGCAGTATGTGCACTCTTGTTCCTATGATTAAAGTTTGTTTGCAAAGTTCTACACTGCCGAGTTCTGAATGACTACTGGAAGATGTAATTTCTTACACAAAGCTTTAAAATAAAAATAGTGAATAATTCAAAAAATACAATGCAAATGATCTACAAAAATTAGTATTTATTTACTATAAATTGTGCGTCAGCAGTTTCTCAAAGCGCAGGGTTAAAAGTCAGTTGTGACTATACAACTTCAGTAAATCCATTCCATGCTCTACATTAACACCGTCATATAGAAATTAAAGACAAAATTGCTGCTGATAGTTACAAGTATCAGTAACAACAAATCTTTTCAACACTAGATTGTGTTAAAGTTACACCTAGGAAAACTATATTACACCACCAATCAAAAACAACTGCTTATAGCTGCTCCAAATGGATGCAGAAGGGACACAAATAAACAACAGCATAATAAACAGTATATACTACTAGAAAAAACCTGACCAACCCATTTATCCTAATATATAACTAACAAGAATCAAATAAGAATCCAATCATAATCCAAAATTCCACAGCCAACAATCACAAGCGAAGCAAAATTCACACAACACAAATAAAATGTAAGGAGCCGTGATAGCGGTAACATCATGTAGCAGACCCTGAAAGCACACTACAGGCCTCTTCACAATAAATACATGATCGGACACTTTGCAAATCTAAACATCTATATCAAAAATAAAGATAATGCTGTTGGAAAGAACTTCAAAATCAAGTCCTCCAGCAGCTTGTTTTCTAACAATTAGCGGGCAACCTCAGTCCTCCACTTCATTATGCCAAAAATTATAGTGCTGTAATAGTTTGTGCACCCTTTGAGAATTGAATTTGTTGGGCTAGAAAATGAATTACCAATGAATTTATTGATATAGTGTTTCCCATTACAGTTAAGTAATAAGATTATATTTAAAGTGTGAAAATAAGTTGATCCCTTGTTTTATCAGAGCTCAGTTGTGTCACTGACAAATATGAACATTTCATTTTAGGCCGCTCAGGACTCACAGGTCTCTTCAGAGCGTAGCGGCAGGTTATCAAAACTCACTTTTAAAGGGCAGTGAGCTACTGGGGAGCACCCATTTTTGAATTTATAAAAGTTAGGTGGATAAGTTTGCTCAAATATGGAACATGGAGGGAGAAAAAACAAAATTAAATCTTTTCAGCAAAGTTTTCCAGATACATGCAGGCCTGATTCTTTGGTTGACATTCAGTACTGTACACACTATAGTCTAGTCTTTGTAAGTAAACAATGCTTTCAGTGTATCACAAGTACTATAAACTGGACATCCGTAGCACACCATAGGTATCCAACCAAGGGAGACCACATGTCAAACCCTTAGGTGAGGACTGAAAAACATTTTGTAGCACAACAGATTGTCCAACACACAAGGCTTGACCAAACATTTTCAAAGCACTGTATTCCTGTATGATGTAAAAATAGAACTTTAAATGAAATTGGCATCAATGATTTGATATGTACATAAAAAAAGCAGTTGACACTTGTAATGTCCAGAAGAAACTCTACAGCACCACTACTTATTTACATGACTAATTTACAGAAATGACAATTGATTAATCTCAACAACTTCATGTCATAATTATGAATATATAATGTACTAAGTAAAAGAAAATACAAATTAAAAAGAAAAAAAATAAGATAAAAAAAAAAGAACAGTAATGTCTGCAACATCAAACCTTACTGAAATGGCAAAAAGTAGATAGGTTAAGCTGTTGCACGAATAAGAAAACAAGTTACAACATCCACATTGAAATTTCACACAAAATAACAAAAGTTCTTCAAGGAGTGATGCAGCTGAAACACTCTTAATTTAATACTTTAACCAAGGCATATAATGGTAAAAAAAAAAAAAAAATGATAATAAGCCACTGACACACTAACAAATATGATCCTTTACTTGGGAAAAACAAATTCAGGCTAAATTAACATAATAAATTAAAAATTGTGTAAACAATATTGTCAGTAGCTGCTCTTACAGTATTGTGCTCGTCATCAATGGAATCTGTACTTTCGTGCGGGCTTGAGGTTGACATACGTCTTCTTCATGTCCTCCGTCTCGTTA
Source organism: Lateolabrax maculatus (assembly GCA_031216445.1). Lineage (NCBI taxonomy): Eukaryota > Metazoa > Chordata > Actinopteri > Acropomatiformes > Lateolabracidae > Lateolabrax > Lateolabrax maculatus. The sequence goes on from CM062209.1 coordinate 11,635,072, forward strand.
GTCTTCACAAGCTGATATCGCTCTCCTTTTGTGGTTACCACCTGGTTACTGTGGTAACGAACTAGCTTCTTTGGAGCCTGTAAAAATCACGACAGAATACACACGCATGCTTTATTGCATGAAACAGATTTGATAAAGCAACACTGTGAATGTGGATTGTAACCAGAGGCTTACATCTTTGGGGGCGACAGGCCGGTGTGTTTTGTTATCATCTTCATTGTCCACCAGCATGTACCTATGGAGATAAATCATAGTTATAAACACAGAAACAAAGAAATGAGGCCAGTTCTCCTCTCCACAGGATAATAGCAATCTTACTCACTTCTCAAGGATGCTCTCTTTAAGTTTGTGGTCCGCCACTGAGGAAATACTCTTCCCATGGTTTACCTGAGGCAACAGGACGCCATTAAATCAGACTGCGAACACGCACAGCGTAGGCAGTGGCTGACACTGAACACAATAGGCAGTGTTTCTGTGTGTTGCAGAGACTCACATTAAGAGGAGTGGAGCTGAGTTGGACATCACCCTCTATGATAAGGCGCACAGCTTCCTCCATGTCTCCTTTGGCAATAGACAGGGCGCTGCGAGCCTCGGACAGACTACACTTGGGAAACATCTCCAGCAGGTGCTCCTCCTGGGCCTCCCACTCAGACACTGGTAGCTGGACATATGCACATTTATATTACTCTCATTTAGATGGATGTAAACAATATCAACAGCAGAACACATACAATGAGCATAAGTTAAATCGTAGTGATTACAAAAATGAATATGCATCAAGGAGGGGGAAATATGGTGTTGAAATAATAACCTTGGCAGTGGCGCCCTCTGTCTGTGTTTTAAGGCACTGCGTTTCTATTTCTGGTGGAGGTTCACTGGGCAGGGTGGTGAGTTTCAATGAAATCTCTTCTGTCCTTGCCTTAGGCACATCATTTTCTTCAGCGATAAAGGAAACAAACAAATTAACAGCATGAACAGCAATAATCAGCATAAATGTTAATGATGATCCCCTATCTAAAATAAGCATTACTGCCCAATAAAGTTAGTTTGCTTTGGCAACACTATGAAAATGAAGAAACCATTTGGAAAGGGTATATTCACAATACTGTTAGAGATTATAATAAAGGACTACCTGAGGTACGAGCGGTGGCCAGTTTTGAAGCCAGGCTGAACATCATTTCACAGACTTTGACGCTGCAGAATGAAAAAAACAAACAAAAAAACATATTTGTTATAGCAACAAATGACAATGTAGTTGTCTGTGTTTTGTTTATCACAGACACAGTGCATCAAACTGTTTACCTCTCAATTTCGGCAAAGCCAGGTATGTAAGCTTCTAGCATCTCCGCAAAGACCTCCACATCGAAGTTCTCCTCGACACTCTGCTGGGAGCCCAGATCCTCCAGGACTCCGGTGATGTAAGACAGAAGAACATCATCCAGTGTGCTGCAATGGATGGCAAGAAGAAAAAAAGAAGCTTATGTAAAGCTGACTTAACGACACTTCTTTTTAGTAAGGATGCAAAAGAAAAAAAGAGAGGGAAAAAAAAGACTGATTACCTGAGATCTGCATCAGAGATGTAAGTCTGAATAAAGTCGTGCAGCGCACTGTGGATGATCTTGTGGAGGTCCATCGAGTTCTCCCGCTGCGCAGCCGAGGAAATACGGACTCAAAGTGTTTGAGTTGGGCTACAGCAGAAGGTCAAGGCAGTTATATACATATGCACACACATAACCTTAGATAACCATACACGACAGCTGTCCCCCTCATTCACCCTGAGCTCAGACCTGCACGGAGATGTTTCTGTTTTCAGCACGGACCCCTAACGTGACACCAGCGGACTCCACGGTGCAGTCCACCGAGGGCCGCCACTCGGGTCCTCCAGGTAACGATAACTACACCGTCAACTCGTCTCGTTGTGATAATAATAAACACCAGATTTCAGGTCGCGGTTACCGGGTCGCGGTTAACGCCACCGGGACGCAGGACGGGTGTTGTTGTGCACCTCGCCACCGTCACGCTGTCCTCGACGTTTACCAGCGTTCATCCTTCAACAAGGTTAACGCTCATATTTCGTCCTAGAAATGAAATTAATTAATAAGTAAATAAACGCCTCGTTGACAGGGAAGCAGCGCTAGCTCAGTTAGCGGGGCGACTGCTAGCCGTCGGTCGTCGCTCGCCGCCCAACAAAACCTCGGTCGTTTTCACCGGAGACGCTTTTTTTTACCGGAGGGAGACTTACCGTGACGGCGATTATGGGGACATGAAGCTCAACGTGTTCCCCAGGTGTCTACAGGAGGGAGGCAGGGAGGCAGGGAGGCTCAGGCTCTGTGTGTCTGTGCTGCTGGTTAGCCCGCACGGTTCAAAACACGGCACGTCATTTCCTGTCAACAGCTGCTTAAATACAGCTGTTTCCTTACGATGGTCTATATATATATGTGTGTGTGTGTGTGTGTTTGTGTTCTTTGTATTGATTTTTAAAGATGGATTTGAAATACTGAGTTGAACTAAGGTTATTTTACAACAAAGAGATCTTTCATGAAAAAGAGACAGAAGCCAAACTTTTATTTAAAATCATTTTGTATTGACTGCTAAGTCTTACAGGGGGGCCAAAGAAAAACCCCAACATGCACCAGTTCAAGACTGGGATTAGACACCGAATGACATTAGCAACGATTAGTCGATTAATTGACTAATCTGTTGAATGAACGCGTGCCTTTTCTGTCCATCGACTCCAAACAAACTCCTGAGGGGAATGTTTGTAGTTGTGGATCAGAAACTATTTTGATAATCGATTAATCATTTGAGTGATTTTTCGAGCAAGGATCAGCCAGACTTTGCTGTGAGGATGATCTGTTTTTTTTTTGTTTGTTTGTTTGTTTGTTTTATCATTGCAAACTGAATATCTTTGGGTTTTGGACGGGTTGTCCAGATATTCAAAGATGCCACTCTGGGAAACGATGGTGGATGTTTTTCAGACATTTTATAGACCAAACAACTGATCAATTAATCGAGAAAATAATTGTTAGTTGCTGCACTACATTAGGCTACATAGGTAAAACATCTGAGAGAAATCAAGACTATGGACATTTACAATGCCTTGAAAACCATCCTATCATCCCCAAATTCCCTTCTGTTTTTGTTCTTTCCTAATGAACTGAAATTATTAAAATTGCAGCTATAATACGATTTGTTCTTCCATTTTATAGAAGTTATCTATTTTGTCGTCAATATTGATTAAGTCTCCCAGCTGTGATAAAACATTTCTCTCTGGGAGATCATATTTCATTTGTCGTCATGTTCCACCGTAGGCCTTTACAATTAAATACATGTTTGGTGTCTTACTCAAAAAAAAAAAATTAAATAAAAACTGACGCTTTCTGTGACCCATCATTGGTTCCTGACTCAGTGTCTGAACACTGGTCTAGCCTACATCAGGCCAGTAAATAGTCTACTCTCACTTAGACATTATCTTATATCTTTCGCCAGATCCATACATAGTTGATGATCAAGGTGTTATCTGAGGCAACATCAATGATGTCATCAGATCCTGCTCTCAGTTACCGCCGCCTGTGTTGGTATTATAGCAGATATGTACCTGTAAATCATTAATGCCCATTCAATTGTTTCCCTGCTGCCTTGGCAGTATCTCTTGCCGGCTGTAGTATTTCATCGGGAAATATGGTACACGCTACTGATAAAACAAGCAAGAACAATTCTCAACTTGGCTGAACTCTGTTTCAACTCTGAGCTCATGGCTAGACAGGTGGGGCTGAGGTATCGGGGCAGAGCGTGTAAAATCTACAGCAAAGGAGAGCATCTCAGTTTTCTCTGTGTGTTAAGAGCTGACACTGAGAACAGCCTGCTATCCATACATACTAATACACCTGCTTGCTTTGAGTAGCGTCACTTTACTATAATAAGAAGTTCACACTTGCATTAAAATTATGCAGACTGAAGCTTCAGGAAACATTTCCTTACACTTTTACATGCAAAGTAAATTCTCGACTGCAGTGTCACATTTAGCACCAAACAGCAATGAATGATCTCAAAGCCACCCCGTGAAACTTAATATAATCGTGTTTTTCATCTTCTCCAATTCAGATTTCAGTGGTAAATATTAACTCATGCTGACAGACCTACTAAAGCTGAAACCGGTTTCCTTTTTTTAAAGTAAAGTGTGTCCCAACACTAGGTGGCAGCATTGAGTTATTAGTGACAGCAGGACCTCATCCTCAGCTGGAGAGATGGTTTGCTCTTGACACCTTCCACTAGACACTAAACAACAAAAGAGATTTATTGCCAACATATAAAATCCAGTTTATACAGCATCTTTGGATGAAATACTCTTATTGTCATTTTAAAACAGCCCTATTCATTCTGTAACACACTTTAGTTCAAGAGTACAGGAGAAACAGGTCTTGTGCTTAAATTTGGTCAGCTGCCATTGTCAGAAAAATAAGTGTAGCTGATGTTGTGGTGGAGGATTGTTTACTTTTAATTTGACTGTCAGTCCTATCACGCAACAGCACCTCAGATTGCTTAAGTAATTTATGTTTTCAGATTTGCGTTTATGAGCAAAGACTGTGCATCCAGTGGATAAGCAGTTGGTATATGAGTCCATGCTTCTGTGTGAGTGAGAGAGGGAAACAAACATACATACATGCTGGCGGTCCTGAAGCATCCACAGCCAGTGATGCACCTATCCAATCAGTCATTCAAACTACGTCTAAGTTAATTCACAATAACACATTGCAAAAGAAGACATTTCTGATTTTATTTAACTAAGATGACTATAAAACAAGTATCTCTCTGGCGAATTCATTTAAGAACCATTTAATCATAAAGGTTAAAACATTGTTTTAATACTGTTTGTCTTGGTCTTCTGCTATTGCGGCGCACCTTCTCAAACAGTACCACAAGAAACAAACATCCTGAGAAATTCAGTTGTATAATCATTGTATAATCACATACAAACAAACACACAATAAGTCAGATCAGTATATACAAATGTCATATACCTAATAACAAGGAAAACATTGCACCTTTAGCCTCAAGCAACATTATTATTTAAAATTGCCACTGAGGGAGGAACAAATAAGTAGAGTTAAAATGGTGTGACAGAACCATATCCTTGTGATTGTTTTGTGCATGTGTGCAACAGTAAAATAGAGAATTAAATATATTTACATATTTTTTATCAAATGTATTTAATGTAAGTTTGAAATAGACAGCGTCAGTTTGTCCATAGCACATATAAGAAGGGAAATTAATTTGGAAATTTAGGCATAAGAACAAGACTTTTTCTACAAATGTCTAAGGTAAGGGAAGAAATCATTTAAAAATGTATAAACTCATACATTAAGAATTAATGTAAGTGGAAGATAAACCTTAATATGTGCTAATGGTATGTTTATTCTTTTCTATGCCTATATGCCAGGGTACAATCAAGCATGTCATGCAACAATGTCGAGGCAGGGCACATAATGTGGATATTGTACTGGTGGCACAGATTTCCATTTTCACACAGACAATGGGGACTGGGGGTTGGCTCGGGGGATGTCTGAGAAAAAAAAAAAAAAAAAAGATTTTACAATTCTCATCAGAGTCACCAAAACACTGAATGATTTACTGCCAAATTAATTACCCTTTACCCAACTTTAGACAATAATGCTCAGAGCTATCTGTCGGAACAGTATTCTATTAACGTTCGATTTGCAGTTCAGCCAGAGTGACTGCATATTTAGATTTTATTGTATTTTCTTAGTGAATGTGTAGCATTGCATCCACAATAGAAAGGCACAGAATTATCTGACAGTTGAATCACCTGTGCAGCAGAGATGGGATCAGCACATTATTTGGAGAAAGAATTTGTTAAAATTTTTAAACACTTCTGTTCCAAAGCATTACAAAAGGTGCATTTACAGAGTGAATTCAAGCACAGTACAGTTTAATTGATTGAAACTTTTACAATATAAGGCCTCCTCCACAATCATAACCCATCTTTAATCAAATCTAAGACTTACCAATCATTTCACCTTTCTTTGCTTGGTTTTGAAGGTCGTGCGATTCAAAGCGTTATTGTGTAGATTTTTACAAAAGTACAGTATTAACAACACTTGTGAAATCAAAGTTGGCATATGTTTTTAATTAAATTTTACTCCTACACATTTTTTAATATTTGTCAGGAGCTGCAGGTTAGTGACTTGAAGGGACTTGGAGCGTGAGCATGACATTAGCTGGCTGGTTGTCGGAGGGTGCGGCTGACCTGATCCAGATCCGGGCCACCTGTGTGGGCTAGCCTGCCCTCCCGTCTGCCTCCTGTACTGTCTCCAGGAAGTGGTCACCAGGCAGCTCATCGCCACTTTTGCCCTTCCCTTCAACTTCCCCAATCAGCCACACAATTGCATATTTAATACAGAAGAAAAATAGAACATTTTAATATAGAGTGGATGAATATATAGTAGATAAACCTATGAAAGGAAACAATGTAGTGTGGGGAAAAAAGTTTTGTTAAGCACAATAAAGCACAACAGATGGGGGCAAGCTTAGGTTCATCGCAGTAAATGGGTTGGTCTCCCCTGTCTTGGTCTGTGTGTCTCTGTTCAGCAGTCGATAGGTTAACCTGCCCGTGGCATCCATCTTGTGTGGCCCCCCTCGCATTACCATTGATCTGAAGGAAATAAAGAGCACACGTGTTATTATATACAGCCCAGAAAAACACCCTCTCACAGTGATGGAGTGAACAGGCCAAATGTATGAAATATTGCCCCTCCGACATATTCTGTCTTCCTGTCAATAGTGCAGCCTTTGCCCACAACCTGGATCAATAGGGACTTATCTTTTCATGATAACACATAACGATGTTCTCTGTTGTCTTTTTCTGATATTGAAGTTCTAATTCTGTCCTTCCGCCTTTTTAAATCATCCACACTGATATGTATATTTTGACACGTCTTTATAACTCTCTCTTGTTTTTTTCCTCGTTTTTCCCCCCAAAGAAATAAAATTGGTGTGGGCCCGCTAGTCTGAGACATGGCAGTTACAAATTTACATGTTGGTTTTCTGGACGTTTCTCTGAAGCTTTTGGGGGTCTCTCATGTGTGAGACTGCTCAGTGGAGAGAAGACACCCCTCTGTAAAAACATCTGTTGTGGAAATGGCTGTCAGACTCCCTTTTGTGGGCTCCGTCTCTTCTTTGCACAGAGATTGTCATTTGTTTTGATCATTTATGTGGGTGAAAGCATAATGATAAAATATCTGGAGAATGTACCCATGCAGTTGAGCAGTCTATAGTTGGGCTGTGTTTATTTTTTAATTTTTTTTTTATGGAAAGGAACATTTTTTTCTGATTTAGTGGCTTCGTGGTCTGCACATTTAGGCAACTCATGTAACTATGTCATTCAATATGAAAGTAAACATAATGCACTGTGAGTGATATGACAGAGCTAAGTTTAAAAAAAAATATTGCAATTAAACATTTCAATAAGCGTACATTCTCTGTACATTCGTGTTATGGACAAGCTGCTTAAAGATGATAACAAAAATACTCAAATTATTCATGATGTGGTGATCGTTATCATGCATGGAAGAAGTCATTGGAAAAGAGAAATTGGCACTGTTTCTTATTGGTTAGAATGATTTCATTAAAAGTAAGAATTTGAAAATACAATTTCTCTTTGCATTAAAAACATGATACTCACTGTAATCATCTTTGTATAAGTGAATGAAGCACAAAGTAACCAAACTAAATGCTGTAAACAAGTAGAATGCAATTCCTAGGAAGTGATACGTATAAAAGGTTTCTGTCTGGGTCCTTGAAATTTATTGTCAACAAAAGCTTTGTTGTATGACTTTCTTTCAGAATGGCCCAGGGTGCGGTGACGCCACTGTTCTCTTCACCTACACAGGAAGCGTTTTGAGAGCACCTGTCCAGTAGTGCCACAAGGCACATCACCTCTACTCCCAGGTCAGCTTCCATTTATCTCAATCAAGCTGCTCTTTCAGCTAATTCCTTTATTCCAACGGTATCGTACTCTTAAAACATAGAACACATTAATTCCAAAATAATTAATAGCTTTGTATATACTTATAAGGATTGCATTCACAGTACAAGGTTCATTTATTGTCATTCTGCAACACAAGGTTGCACAACGAGATGCAAGCTTTAAAATAACAAATTTTTATATTGGAGTGCTGAGGATGAGTAAAGGACAAGTATTGTCAAGTTTTAAACAGATGATATTTCCATGCTTGTATGAGTGTTTTAGGGACCTTATACCAAAGTAAAATCATTGCATTGTTGGACAATGCATCTATCTCAAAGTGACAAGTCAAACATCTAGGCATTTAACTTTGACAATGTCTTCTTATTACATTGTTAGACAATAAAAAACTGTTCTGGGTGGATACTGTATTTCCTGTGAGTCCCAAGGGCCTGTTAAGAGTTATTTTCACTTGTTTTGAAGCACAGCATCCATTTTTCGACCATGTTAGATGTGAGGCATTTTCTCAGTTTACATACTGGCTGAAACCAGAATGTCACATGGGTATATTAACTCTTAGATTTATGTCAATGATGTGTCTGAGTGTAGACACCATTTTCAGTTTTTATTTCTTCAAGTAAATAATATAGTTTTATGTAAAAATACCTTTTCATTTCCTTTAACAAAGTAGAGCTAATTCTATATAAAATACAATAAAAATTGCATATGAGACTGGGTTTAAAAGGTGTAAAAGATTATTATTTATATGATCCATAACAGAGGGATCGCTGCATGAATTAATGGGATGCCTGTTTGTGATTGTATGATTTTCCTGCAGAAAAGGTGAGTGTTTGAGCAGAGTGACACCCCATAAACTAGCTGATAACCTGTTCCTGTGTCTTCTTATCTGTCTTCCTGACAATCCCAGGTCCCTGAGCACGTTGTCGTTTCCCCTCGGGCCCATTATCAGATCCCCTCTGTAGGCTTCCAGCCGCTGCAGTTATTGTGGAAGACTCTACTTTTATAGCCCCATGATGTCTGTGACAACACTAGCTTTTATGAGTGAATGCATGTTGTCTTGAGGTCGTTGGGATGGTAGTTTCCTTTTTTTTTGTTTTGACTGAGAAGCTTCCCCCTGGATTTTTTTCCATTTTCCTCATCAAATAACACCTAAGAAAATAGCGTATTGAAGAATTTAATGCTGAATTTAAGATTGAGGTTATTTTCAAATATAATATCATTAATCATCTTTTTCCAATCATGTTTCAGCACTGATCGGTCCCTCGCACTATCTGTGGGAAACGTGTTATCTCCCTCTGCCATTCATGTACACATTTATTGGATTCCAAGTCTCTGGGATCAATCTTTTGGCCACCAGAGGAGCATAACTAATGGCAACATTAGAATGGCTTTGTGAGAGGGACTGGCCGGATGCGGGTTAACCAAGCAGGAAATAATCTAGGATTTTATATCCTGCATGAATGGCCATAGGATATGCTGAGAATAAATTAATCCCCCCACAAATTTTAGCAGTGAGGTTATCTTTTGAATGAAACAGTTTTGGAGGGGCCGGTGGTTTGTTTGGTTGAATTTTTCCAAGGGGGTGGGGGGGTTATGCTCCCCACATGCACACATGTGGAATTTCTTGGCAGATAACGAGCGTCATCTTAATGCTCAGCCAGGGTCAGAGTATCTATTCTCTCTCTGACCGCAGGTCTAGACGGCCTTCCTCTGGAAAACCTTTTTTTTCCCTTCCTTTTAAAGACCCGATTCTATTTTCCTGTTGTGCCCAAACAAGGATTTTATAAAACGGGTGACATCGCCACACAAGCTGTCTGCCGAATCCCCCTTAATTAAAGTGACTTTTAAAGCCTTCCTCAGACACTAATAAACCCCCTCTCCATTAAGATCCTCCTAATTACTGTGTGCAAAGAAAAAGGGGACACACAGACAGACAGTGTGGAGGTAAGCCTGCTGGCATTTGGCCCCATAAGCTGAGCGCCACACAAAAGAAAATGTCCCCTGGGTTACCCATCCTACCAGAGAGATTCCTTTTTTTTCAACCCCGCTCCCCTTCTCCTGTTTTCTTCTTTATGAATGAAAGTATATGACATGTGGGGCTGACAGTGTCCATTCATGGACCTGGTGGAATGTGTGAATAAGGGCTTTGAATGAGGCATGAATCACAGCCACCTGATTAGTCATTAAGCAGTTTTTTGACGTTACCATTGTTTAAATGTGCATGGTGGAAGTGAGAGTGCTGTCATCTATAAACACCCGTGCACTCAAGTGAGGCTGATTAGAAGAGATAGATATTCAGTGTAAACTGAGAGATGCAGGTCTCTTTTCAGAAAGCATTATCAAGCTTTTCTCCTGGTGAAACATTGGTATTAGCAGACTACTTAATAACATTTTGGAAAGCTTATTTTGTATAACGCTTTGCTATGTTAGTCCCATGTGGCTTTTTAGTGGCTTAAATTGATGTGGACAAGAGAATCTCATATCGTTACACATCACACTGAGCCACAAGTACAGAGTATGTGGACAGTCACTACAGCTTCAGTGGCAGAGGCTTGCCCAGAAAGGTTAAACGTGTTTGGTTCATGTCCTGGTCTGCAGATTAATGACATTAACGAAGTTTCCATTAGTCGTGCAACTGGGGGAGACATGGGCGTCCATGCGGAAAGCCACATGACCGAGGCAGAGATAAGAGAAAATGAAATACGTCTTCGTGGAGACAGGAGGGGCCAGGAAGTGCCACTCCAAATTAGCCGCAGGCCCAGTTTGTTGTTACTTCATTAACCCAACAGCCCGGGGAAAAATAAAAAGTGGGGTCACAACCTTTAGCAACAGGGAGGCCTAAAATTTGCAAAGAGAGGCTCCTTCAAACTTTGGCTGGATGCACCTATTGACACAATACAGACAAGTGTGAGGGAAAGTTATCATTTAATGGAAAATCCAGTCAATCTCACCATTGTTTCATTTAAGTGTTTTACCTCAACATGTCTGCTTGCATTAGTACTTAATTCAACATTAATTTAGTTATATTCATCACAATAGAACACCAGATTACTGTCATTTTAATCATTTAATGTTAAAATGTGCTGCAGGTTCAGTATCAACATGTATTTTAATTTTCAACTTTTTGTTTCATGAAATTCAACATTAAATGCTACTACACTCAGCATTGTGGTATAGTATAGTCGTCCATTTCTTAACAATGCCCTGAAAGGTTGTTGCAAAAGACGAGATGAACCAATCATTGAGTCAGTCTCTTAGAATCTGATCTTTTACTTACTTCAAAAATGTTAAATATGTAAATAATCCAAACCATTGTAGTTTAGTTAATTTACCTTCTGAGCTGTCTTTGAGAGTCTGTGAGTAAAGGTTAATAAAGGGACAGTCAGTAATTTTCTAGGACAATATATGCCCCCTGATTCCGATCTGACAGCATATGGGTGTAAAAGTTCACAGAGTCGCTATGTCATTCTTAGTCAGTGAACCAGCTGCATGAATCACACAAAGACAGTCTCCTAAGGAAAGAGAAACCTACATGAAAGGATCCAACAGTGGACAGTAGCATCAATAATAAAAATTCATTATCAGCTGTTCTACAAATGAGAATAATATAATACTGGATGATCAATATTAAATAATGTGCTCTGTTTGGTGCTCTCTAACATTTGGTGGTGTACTTCAAAACAGAGTCGAGTTGTATAATGCCGTCCTTGTTGTTGTAACTCGAGCTGCGCAGTGGCTCTTTATTTGCAGGCAGTGACTTTATTAGAGTCTATGGTTACAGACCCTTGGAAGGAGGGCTATTGTATTCTCACCCCTTCTCTGGCAAACATACCTCTGCTGCTCTCTTCCTTTGTGCACTCTTCATAACAAATAGGCCTGATGGATTCAGCAGAGAGGGCGTAGAAATGTAAAGTTATCAGACTTACTTTGACATATTATATTTTATTGATTAAAAGAAGGTGGATTTAGTCACTTAAAATGTGACTTTATGAATCTTATAAATTTATTGCATTAGATCCGTATTCCATGTTCATTTCTTTAAAAGTCAGCTAAATTATTCCTACCTTTTGTCTAGTTTTCTCTCTCTCTCTAATACACACACACACACACACACACACACACACACACACATATACCTACTCAGCAACATGGATCAGCAGCAGCTGACTTGGCTAGAAACTCTGTGGCACAGGTAGACAGAAGCAGGGTCCAGCGAGTGTCTACTGAGGCTGCAGACACATCTGCCTGCTTGATTTCACCTGGTAACTGAGCATGTAGTATTTACTTCTTGGCTGAAATGCAATCAGGGGCTGGTAGCTGGCAAGGAAGCAATGAGCCTGTGATTAGGGTGCAGTTTTCTTCCCCTCTCAAGAAGTAAGGAAGAGTTTGAGTTGAAAAACTGGGAGGGATAAAAATACATTTTGGTAGTTTGGCAACTCACGCAAAAACTGCACGTGTTTTTTTTTTTTCATTTATACAGTAAATGTATAACACACATTACATAAAGGGAAATAATATTAAACTATTAAAAACTATAAAATCAAGTCTCTTAAGTTTACTCTTACTCTAATTTTTGTGAAATTCTTCTCTTCCCATGTTTTCCAAGAAACCGAGTCACATGGCATATTTTACATTATTTTAAACTAGTTTCCTCCACATTTAATACTGAATCAGTGATTATGATAACATTTTAAGGTATAGTTTAAATTGAAAACAAAACTGGTAGAATGCAATATGATTGAATATAAAATGAAATGCATTATTATGAGCTGTTTCATTGCTGATGACCAGAGCCTCATGAATTCCTGATGACAAACGTAATGGTGACACTGCTGAGGTTCCTACGGTAGAGTGCTCCCCTGTGCGCGTATAAACATTTACATCCTCGAGACAAGAGTCACCTCTCTAATCTGGCTGAAGAAGTGTGTGGAGAGGCCCTTTATCCCACCCTGCTTTAACCGGTTGCTCACAGAAGAGCCATTTACTTCCACTAATGGGGAGTGAGTCTTTCACCAGGGCCCGTTTGCCTCTCAGCTCCCTGAAAGAAACTTCGCCATAGAGGAGACATTAAGAAAACCAGTTAATCTGGAGCATTCTGTCTGTGTCTACCCAGGGAGTGGACCCAGCTCCTTGGTGCCTTCTCAAGAGGCTTCCCTTCACAGAAACTATAGAAGTGTTGGATCAGCACTTTTCTCGGTCGCCCTGATGAAGACACAGTGGTTAAACAAATAAGTGGTTAGCCTTGGCGGTCATTGTTTATTTAGTTTGAAGGCTTTAAAAAAGTTGCTGATTGAATTAAAATGAACCCCACACCATTTACCATTAACTGTATTGTTATATGCCCTTTCCCTCAAATGCCAAGGCCTTTAATAGTACCCTTCAAATTATCAACTAGCAGACATAACTTGTTGATATAATGTTTACCATGTTCACCATTTTTATTTAGCGTGTTATCATGCTTTAGAGCAAATTAAAAGTTCAGTCAATACTGATAGGAATGTCATAAGTTTTGCAGAATAGTCATAAACCAAGTATTGGTTTTGACCTGATAGTGGCACTGGATAAAAAAGTGAGAGGATCACCAAAGTTATTACAGTTCATCCTCTGGGGACCATAAATAGCACTACAAAATGTCATGGTAGTTCACCTTGTGGTTCTTGAGACACCAAAGTTTTCCAAGAACACACAAAACACAGGTGCCATACTAAACAAATAGTGCAAAACAAACAAGGAACAAAACAGATTACTTCTCTTTTATCTCTATGGTCTCACTCTAGCCTATATAGAGAAAACAAATTATTGATTTTAGAGCAGTAGGTAACTCTCTGAATCAGGCAATAAAGCCTCTCTCTCCCTAAAAGGAACCTGAGGAAACAGTCGTTCCAGAAGCAACAGAAGCCCTATTACAGTCACAACCAGGTCACTGTTACTTACCTTTGTTTGTGACAGTGGAGGCTTTTAACCCCCAGACACTCAGTCTTTACTCACCGTTTATGGTGCAATCCTACGGTGGCAGGAGTGCTAGACCAAGGTCACCAGTGGCTGCAACCTGGGTGACTTGTTGTTAAAGATAGGACAAATAAACACATGAGGAACTCTGGAGAATGGGGTTAATCAGGTAGGCAGCCACAGTGGCAGGTGGCTAGCAGGTTAGGATGGGCAGGACAAAAAGGGTGTAGGGGTGGGTGTAGGAGGTCGGATGAGGGTATGGGAAAATAATTGTATTGAAATTCGGCATTGCAACAAGATGATTTAGACACACAAATGTGCCCACAGAGACATGCATGCAAAATACAGACACACACACACTTGTGTTTCAGTGGGTACGACAGATGCCGTATGGAGTGTTGTATTCTCAGCAGTAAAGGAGGGCCCTGAGGGTCTGTGCCGTCTGACAGTACACCAGGGATCAGCTGTGACACAGTGACACCGATCCCCTCATGTCACACACAATGCTGTCCTAACACCACTGTGTGTGTGTGTGTGTGAGTGTGTGAATGTATGTGTGTTGTGGGATTTCATCATGTCAAATGTACTTCAGCAGATTTATTCATGTCAGTAGGATGACTTTGCCTTGTCCGCCTTTATGCACCTTCACAGTGCAATGCGTCTGCCACACTATTATACTCCATTGCTTCAAAATGAGAATTTAGAGAAATAAATGCATCAAAATATATTTTTGTGTGTGTATAATTTTTAAGGTTTAACACTGTCTGGCAGTGTCTGGACAAACAGAGGAAAAGCTGGGAAGGGCTGTGGGTTGTACTGCTCATGTTTGGCCAGTTGAGGCCATGCTTTCCTCAGGGTGAGCAGACTCCAGCCTCCACAGACACTGTCACTCTGGCCCACTTCTTTCCCCACAACAAAGCTGTATATATGGGTCATGCAATTGGAGCCATTTGTACAATCATTTTATATTCTATACTGTTTGGGCAGCAGTGGGAAGTAAAAAAGTACATATATGTATGAAACTTTGAGGTACTGACTGCTTTACTTGAGTATTACCTTTGTATACGTCTATACAATAGTAATACTTATTTTTTCTATTCTGTGTTACTTTGTAGAATATGTTTTTTGTCTGCAAAACATGTTGCAGGCAAGGCTTAGAAAATAAGATGCTTTACACCTTAAAATTCTTCTTGGAAGTCAATGTATTAATAATTTAACAATCCATAAGGGCCATTGTTCAGAATGTGCACTTTTACTTACATTTACTGCATTAGTCAAACATCAGTCACACAGTCAAGCATTTAATTAAAATTTTGAGAGTTTCTAGTATTGTTAATTTGAGTTACATCAAGGATTCAAGAATGTTTTTCATAGCTGTCCTTTGATAAGAAAAAATAAGAAGTTGTGAGGAAATAACCTTTAAAAGATACTTAAAAATCTCCAGAACTGTAGATTTTTATATTTCTAATTTATTTTCATTTTAATTCCAACCTCTTGCAATTCAGTTTTTAGCACTGATTGTTGGACCATGGCCATTTAAGTGTACTAAAATATGATTGATACTGGAATTTGACATTTCTCAAAGCACATTGTGATAGAAAGTATTAACCATGTCTGTAGCTTCAAATAAATAGGTTTACACCACAAACATGATATATTTACACATAATATGCTTAAAACTACCTATATGTTTGAGACTGGTACTGAGTCTGGTTTCTGCCTCTCCCCCAGCAGCGGTGGTCCATGTGCCATGCTGGTCAGTCTCTTTCCAGGTGCAAACCTTCGCCACGGAAAACCACTATGAGCCTGTCAAATAAATAAAGCGAGGGAGATGTGTGGCCTGTGAAAGGGATATGCTCACCCTGCTAGTGGGCGCAGAGACGTTCCTTTGTTTCCTGGCATGTCTCACATACTTTCAGAGGCCAGATAAGCCCCAGCACCATGAAACACTGCTTTATGTTTGGCCTCGGTAACGTCCCAGAGAGGGCAGAGTGGACTCAGAGGAGAGACCAGTCAGTGAGCAGGTAATATGTCCTCAGTGTCACACCTTATTAAAGGGCCAGATACATATAAGAGCCGTGGTTATGTAGTCCTGAAGTATGTGCTGAGAAATACTCCAATAACCACGTTTAAATATTCCTCCCTCCAACTACTACTGTCTCATTTTTCTTTTATTTCCTTTCCTCTCTGAGGAGAAGGGGTAAGCTGGGATAGTGAAAGGCAAGGGGGGGTTGGAGGGTACAGAGGTGGGGGCTTGGCTGTTTCCTGAAATCGGATTAGCAGCTACTCTACACTTAGATTGCAGGGACTGGGGCTTTAGTTTAGCCCAGCTCAAGACCACCCAACAGGTAAACAGGTACATTACTGTGGAGCAAAAAGGAAAGTGAATGGTGAGGGGAAAGAGGATAAAAATACTCATGAGAGATGGATACAGAGTGAGTGAAATAAATACGAGACTAGCTGGCTGACTGGTGAAAGAGGATTCCTTAGTGCAGTTAATCTGAAATTAATTCCAAAAACTGCTTGATGAGGTGATAGAAATTTACAAATTGCAATGAAACAAACAGAAAGTAAAAAAAATGCCAAACCTAACTTTTGAAATGTATTCTCAACTACCAATTTGTGAACTTCCTCTTCTTGAACCAACTCTCTGGACCTTCACAAAAGACCTACATATCTCAACCCCAGCCCTCCCCGCTCACAGAGATAGCTAAACCTCACACTGTCATGCTGCTGCCACTGCATCCCACAGAAAAACCTCCTGAAAATTAGTTTTTGGCAACCGGCTCGCAAACACACTCTCCTGTCTGCTGCAAGCCACCAAGGCTTTGTTAGGCAGGCCTGCTCTGAGCCCAGAGCCTTCAAGACCCCCATTATGCAGCAGGACTCAGCGGGGCAGAAAGAGCAGGAGTGTTTTCACCAGTCATGTGGGCACACAGGCATTATACACTCTTCAGTGGCACTGTAGATATTTTGTGAGTCTTACAAACAGAGGGGAGGCCTGCAAAGGCTGCAAGAAGTTTTGATAATTGGGAGTTATATAAGTTCCAAAATCCTCACAGGAGGATTTTAAGTTTTTTCCCTCCTTTTCCCCTATTGTGTGTTTTGAAAAGCTGTGTGTGAAGGCCCCACTGCGAAGGTGACAAATCCTTTGACATAAATCATTGTGTAAAGGTTAAAGGAATACAGTCAAGTGCTCAGGAAGAAGAGCCTCTAATTGCCTGCTTTGCTCGAGCTTTGCTGAGCAGTGTTTTACAAATTAAACAACAGCTCTTGCACACTGCAGAGCATTTGTCTCTGTGTGCACGCATCTCATGCATGTGTGTCTTTGTTTACATGTGCCATTGTGTGTGTGTCCACTTATGTCTTATTGTAAAAATAAGCTTGTTCAGAGCTTGTGTCAAGATCCACAGATGCGCATATCAGCTGCAGCTGGGCAGGAAGAGCTGGAGTTTTTACTAATCAGTGATGGACAAACTCAGGGCTCCCTGCGTCTCAAACATCACTGCTTCTGTCAGGGGCCCCGAGTGCAGAGCAGGCGGGCTGAGCAGCTCTGATCAGCAGTGTTGTGTTATTTTTTTCACACTGAATCACACTGGGGAACATGTGTGTGTGTTTGAGATGCAGGGATGCATGGTGTTAACCCTCCCCTGAGTAGTAATGCATGAACTGTTAGCAAAACATTGTTGCTGCTGCTGTTGCCTTCTATGTTAATAAGATGTGGATTGGGGTGGGGGGTATGGGGTGTACACAAATGTAATTCAAGGTTGACATCACAAGATTCATAATGCACCTATAGTGAGGGATATCATAAATTTGGCAGACCTTCTGCAAACTTTCAAAGTCAATACAAAAGACATCCTTGCAGTCACTCGCGGATGATGATTTCACATGAGACGGCTCTGATAAATAATGTCATAATGGTTTTAGATGAGATATTTCAAGTTTTAATATCAAAAATGTTGTTTTCGAAATCAATCTTTTCATAAAATAAATACGTTCAATAACATTTTGTCACAGAAAAAGCGCTGCAAGCTCATTACAGGCCCTCTGTATTTGTAATCGCTGCACCTTTTATGCAGCATTTCAAGCTGTCAAGCCTCTCGCTTCCATGTCACTCAGATATGTGTTGTAGAGACAAGAGTTCAGGGTGTGTAAATGTATTTATGAATGCATGATTTTGTGAAAGTGTGTACTTGGCTCTCTCCTTTTGCTGTCTAATAACTGGTAACCCCAGCTGTGAGTGTATGTGTGTGTGTGTGTGTGTGTGTGTGTGTGTGTGTGTGTGTGTGTGTGTGTGTGTGTGTGTGTATTTGTCTGCCTGTGTAAAGCTGAGGCTCGCCGGGGCACTGAGGCGAAACTTGGCCCCAGTCAGGCCAGTGCGCAGAGGGCAGAGACCAAAAAGCCTCCAGCCGTGCTTTCTCTCTCTCTCTCTTTCTCTTTCAATCTCTCTCTCTTCCACTGGGATTTGGAAATAGGTAGCCCGGAAGATGTAACATCTATTTATTTTGTATACAACACTCAGGGATTCTTTTGCCTTTTGTAAATGCACATGCAGTACATTTTACTGACCGTGCGGTATCTGGCAGAAAAAACATATACTTTGTGAATGATTTAGTAAGATTTGCCAATTTCACAATACTCAAGCAAGCTTGCTACTTTAGTGACTCTGTTTCCCAGCCTTAAAAATGCCTGGCAAATGCATTGTTGGTAACTGCACTTCAGACCGACACATAGAAGCATTGAACCCTTTTCTGATCTAACATGCATCAGCAGAGCAATGTCATTTTTCTGTTCCTTCCAAAACCGTTCAAAACAAATCAATGCTGCAAAAAAACAAACAAATGTTTGGTTTGGTTAGGTTTAGGAACAAAAACAACTTGGTTAGGGTTAGGGACAGATCATGGGTTGGCTTATGATTAGCACTATGTTACGTTAAGGGACCTTTGTTGTCATGGTTACAATAATAACCACTTGGTTAAGGTCAGAGAACGATTGTAGTCATGGTTAAAAGAAAGCAACGTTGGCTATTGGAAGGAAACAGGAAGGGAACAGTTCAAAGTCCAATGTTTTGTTGATCCATTCATCAACCTGGACCTCCTCCCTCTGTGGCTATATAACTATGTTACACCATTTCCTCCTTTGCTCCTGACGGACAAAAGTCATAATTCCTACAGCCACAAGGGGGCTTTGTCACGTGAAAATAAACAAATGTTTTTGGCCATTCGCTGAAATTACTAATGCTATCGCTTTTCTTGAGAGGACAGTTTCTTTGGCAGTTTTTTGCATGTTCTCCCTGGACAGAGATTTGTATAACTTCCCTCTGTGTTGCCTTCTCATCTCCTTCCTCCCTCAGAGGGCCTTCAAGCAGCCTGAAGAGGAAAACCAGCATGGAGCCAGGGCCACTGGTTAAGCATTTTCATGCTGGATTTGAAATCAGATTATATATGGGCCTACTCAATTGACTTAATGGATTTGAAGAGACTAGATCCTATTAATAAAGGAATAAAAGAGATGGAGTAAAGGAGAAAAGGGGTGACTTTGCCCCCGAGGCTGTGGCCTCACCAGTGGGACTAGAAGACTAATCTGCCATGCAAATTAAATCCTGCCTCTATGCACTGGGCCTTCTAATGTCCTCCATTACACACCTTTTATTTGTTGTAGTCTGATATTGCAAACAGATATGGTTCCAACAGCAGTCATGGACATCTCACTGGTATGGGAATGATTACTGGGGAAGATGAAATTTGCATCCTTTCTCATCCCAGCAAAGTGCTCTTTGCCTCGGCGGAACAAGCAATGGGAATATCCCAAGATGGTCTTCAGATTGGGACTTGACACTCGTTTGGTATCCTCTCTGAATATTTTTTTCCTCCTCCCAAAGAATCCGCCTTCGTGAGTTCCAGGCAGGATTATGATGCAGTTGAGACTGAGAGGTTTAATCACTGAGAGTGGCAGTATTTGGGCCGTAACAGAGCTTACCTCACCGTTTTCTCTTTTGTCTTAATGAGGTTGTACTTTGCTTCATTCCTTGGAAGTCTACCTCTCACACTCTGTTCCTGTCAGGCTGTCAAAAGTAGCTGTAAAAACACACATATGTCACATATGCTAATCCGATTTGCACTTAATCATGACAGGGATTATACTGTACGTACAGTAGCCACAAAGCTGTGAAACTTTCAGTGTTCTTTCTGTGTTTTCCAGCAGCAAAGTTCACCCTCCTGTGAGTCTGGCACAAGTTTGCAGGGCAGACAATTTCTCTCTGATTAGGAATTAAAACTAAACTCCTAAAAATCCTAAGAACTCTTGCATAAGTAGCTTTCAAGGTTCCCTGTTTAGGCTTTGTCTTTGAATAATCGCAGCAAATGAGTATATGAAATACTGGCTCAAGTGTTTGTTTGTGCATTGGCCAGTCGGTGGGAAAGTCTGCTTTCTTTGCTTGAAATAGTGTGAGTAGATGCAATTAATTTCTTCTGGGTCAGGCACTTACTTAAAACACAGCCAATAAAAAGTATAGCAGTTACAATTACATTCCAGCTATACACATCAAACTTTTTTTATATTAAACAACATTTCATAAACCTGTAAATAACAGAAATTGCGAGCACACAAATGCATGGTCATATTAACCTAAAATAAGCCTATATGATCCAAAGTGTACAAAATATTAGGACCATAGACATAATCTCCAAATAATGCTTGTTTCTGTCTCAAAACATAAAATCTACCAGCTCATCTTTTCTTCTCAATGACAATGAAATCATAACTTTCACTTAAACTCCCTCCCTATTACACAAAAAGAGCATTTGGAGCTGATATTTTCTACTGCATGATGAAAATGACCTTCTCCACTGTCTGCCTACTTCACCAGTGTAGGAGGAGCATTATTTCTGTCTGAAAAACACACGACTAAAACAGAGCGCTAGCGTTCCTCCACCTATTATCAGTGTTTGACTGTTTGACCAATCACTGCAAGAGAAACTGCTTCTGGAGGATAAACATAAACTAAATATAGAATATATCCTGTGTCTTTGATATCAACATCCTGCCAAATAAAAATGAATATCCACCTTTCAAACAAAGGTATGCCTGGGAGTGTGGACCTCATTTCAAGCACAATTAACTTGAAATGGAGTGCTGCAAGATCAATAGTCCCCAGTTGATCCAGAGGGAGCTGTCAGTCTATGGAAATGGCACACATATGGTAATATCCCCAGCTTAACAACAACTTAGAGGATTTACTGTTGCTGTTTTCAGGCCCACATGAATAACAAACAGTGGGCCACCCCCTGGGAACCATTTTGTTTTATCCCAGCTTCAATTAATCTTGAAGGGGGAGGATACCATTCGGGAGAAATGGCAGGGGGGATATGAAGAGGGCGTTTGTAGATGTGAAAGGTATACTGCTAATTATGAAAATTACAAATAGACGATCGACTCATGCAAATTCAATGATGTGCGAGTTCCAGTGTTCTCCTCAGCTAACTAGCTTTTCATCATCTCTTTTTCTCTCCAACTCAACCTCCGTCACACACACAGACAGATAAAGTGTGTTTGCACTTTCATTTTCTAATTAGGACACTTTTGTCTCAGTGAGAGCTGCTATTGACAGGCACGCAGACATTAGCAGGATTATATGAGTTCTTACACTGATGAGTGTGATGAGATCTCAGGAGATGTGTATGGATTTTACCTCCTGCTGACTGCACTTCTCTCCTCTTAGCCTCGGGGCCAGAAACCTGTGGCATGAAAGGATCTCAGAGAAGAAATGAGTGCGAGGATAGCTGGCAAGCACGGTAGTTATACGCTCCAGTGTGATGTCATTAAGTCAGATTCGTTTAGCAGAGTCAGGTGCGGACAGCCAGCACATATAGACAATGCAGTGTCACCTGAGAGAGCGCTGGGACTTAGGTCAATTTGAAATTGATTTACCTCAACTCTGCGATTGATGAAGTCCGTTCAGGTTAAACTGCAGAGTTCTCGATTGGACATGCACTTTGGGGAGTCGCTATTGGAATTGACTTCTGTGTGTCGCCTTCAGCTCAAGCCAGGTGGGAAATTGAGTTACAAAGCACAGCATGAGGGGGATAGATGACCTCTGTGACAGTTATACAGTTTGTGTCTACCTTTCATAACTCCAGCTGAAGAAAGTCAGATGATTGAACTGAAAAGGAGACTAAGGTAAAAATCCACATTATTCTTTTCATACTCTTGTAATCTTGAAGCAGGTTGAGTTCTCTTGAGAAGAAAAGTACCGAGTAGAAATGGTACCGTTCAAAACATGACTGGAAAAGCCCTGCTTTTGGCAAATCACAACGTAATGGGACAGTCAGAGATATGTAAAACACTTTCAATCCTTCTCATTCATCAAGGCGAGAAATAGGTTGAGGCACGTGACAGGCACAGAGGCAATTCCCTGTCCTGTTTTCCAGGGAGTGTTACACTAAATCTAAATTGCTCCTATCCTTTCGTCACTCGCCTCTGATGAAGGAGAAGTGATGTTGGTAAAGACATGAATAAATGAAAAAAAAACAAAAAAAAACCCACCACAGCCCGGGGCCTGTGGCTCTTCCTGACTTCAGCTTTTATCATGTAAATAAGGCGAATGGGGACTAGGTTAGGGGGACAATTCCCCAGCCACCACTTGGGCCAAATACAACTTTCCTGCGCTTTAGGCCCACAATGAGGAATGTATTTCGAGGCCTCAGTTTTAATTTAACTAGAGTGGCAGCTGAGGGGGCACCAGGGACATCATCTCATGACTGCTACGATCGCTCGGGTGGAAGGAGGAGAAACCTCAACCTGGTGCTGTACATTTCAATGTGCGATATCTCTTCCACAGCTCCATCACTGTGTGTGTGTGTGTGTGTGTGTGTGTGTGTGTGTGCGTGTTTGTTTGTGTGTTGCAGCTGACTGTTGCACTCGCTCTGTAACACCTCTTTGGTTTCCCAGGGAGGAAACACGCTTCTTGCTCCGCTGTAACATTTGATTCATTACGATCTGAAACAGCACATCAGTTCGCTTATTATGTCTTAAAAAATCCTCCCAGCGTCCCAAAGAGCAAGGGGGAAAAATCCACCAAAGAGGCACTGCCTTGAAATTGACAGCTGTTATTGTGCTGTGCCATCTGGTGCATTTGCCAGGGAACAGAAAAGGGTTAATATTCTATGATGTGTGGTAGCAGTGGCACAGCCTCTTTTGCACAGCCAGAGCGAAATACCGGGTGCCAGGAGTCTGTGCACCCGATGGAGAGAAACCCTCAACATTAGCATGGCACCATATCAACCAATGTGGCTAATTTAATGGGTCAAATACGGTTGGGAGGATGCCAAAATAACAGCCGTACCAGCAGAATTTCTAACAGGGCGGAGAATCACAAAGGAAAGTTACAGCTCCGCTCGGCATTATGCAGCTTTTAATCGTAATTCTCTACAGATGAAGCATAGCAATCCTGGAAATGTTATTTTCCTCTTTTGTTAACCCTACATTTGGGATATCTGTGTTCAGCTTGTGTCTATTCGTGTCCCTGTGCATTTCTGTGTAAGTATGTGTTTTGCTGTGTTGGAGCTGTCATTATTCATTGACCACAGATGTAAATGGATCTAAACAATGGGACGCGCGTGCTGCGGGTAGCGATCGCCCCTGGAGAGGACAGGGCCTGCTGAAATTAATAGGCCTCCCGTGGCTAAATAAGCAATGGCGAAATAAGCCTAAATGTCCCCCAATTGCATGACAGACAGGGCCCAAGAATCCGAACAGCAGGTAGTTATTATATGAATTGCTGGAGAGGGACATATTGCAGACCCAACATGCCACATCAAAACCATCACACTGCATTGGATTTAAATCACTATGTGTGCATGGTAGGTTTCAGTGGAGAAAAAATAATTTGCTGCTGCATAATGTTTCATAATATTTCTGCTTTTCGTGTACCACTGTTTTAAATATCACAACTAATTCCATCACAGCATACAGTAAGCCTTACTATGAAAAACCAAAGCATTACTTTCCATCATATGATTATTGTTTAACTTTTGGGCAAGAGAAAAATCGTGAATTATTAAAACTATCTCTTTTTCAGAAAATATCACATATGAGCACTCGCATGCCTAAAGCCCTAATGTTAAAAAACGCAGAAGAATATGGATACAAATATGCTGCTTAGCTGGAAGACACACTCCTTTGAGCTATCGGCTCATTTCTAATTCTGAGTGCTGGTTCACAAAATGGTCCAACATTTAAAGCAACTGGCAGGGGGTAAATTAGTGCTCCGAGATGAATTATCATACAATTAAAGACCCCAGAATGTGCCAAAACACGAAACACACAATATGGAGGAAAGACCTACTTTCCCCCTAATTCATCAGAGACAGTCCCATCCTCTTTTAAAGGAACAGACTTTGACTTTCTATCCCATTTACACATGCTTGTTTCAACATTGGTCAAAAGATTTCTGCCCATAATGTTTTGCAGTTCATTTTGAAATGTCAAACTGACTGCTCTGCTTATGTCCAGCAATTCAAAAATTGACATTAATTCAAAAAAAGCCACCTATTCCTTCTGTATGTGGTGAGATTTTAACGTCAGCTTGCTCTGATTCCAAAAGACATAATAATTCACATGCATATAACATAGCACTGACGCTTCAGTTTAAAGTATCAGCTTTTCATTCATCATAACATCTGTTCCTAATGCTGTTTCTCACCGTCTTTTCTTCTGGCTTCTGTGTGGCGATAAAGGTGGCTGTATTGGGGATCTGAGCTGTGTGGAGTGATGGGACTGCTGAGGTGGTCAATAATCTATTACGGCACACAGCCCTCCGCAGAGTGACAAATGTCTGTCAGAGAAATGGGCCCAGAGAGGTCAGCGCTGGGCTACTGACCTCAGCCCCCCTTATCCACCGCACAGATAGAGCAGACTACAGTGAAATACTCACTTTGACGGCGAGTGTCTGTTTTTGTGTCTACCCACCTTTATCAAAACATACCAACATGCAGACTTTCAAACATTAATTTACCTTTGAAATGTCAGTAAACCTCCACATCCAAGTCATCATCACTGCACGGTTCAACAAATCTTGCAATCTTGTTTAGTGCCATGTAAAATGAGGCTTTAAAATTCATGAACTAATTTTCTTTTTTTGGCAGGGGGGCAGGGGACTTTATGTAGGAATGAATCATCTTCCTATTTAGAAACATGATTCCATCACAAGTCAGACACTCTTTCACTGTGAGGATTGATCTAAAGTGCAGCTTAAACTTTCATATGGGAATACGTAAAGAATCACATTAAGTACAAAAGCAACCTGAGGCATCATGGTTTCTCTGCTAATCTGTTAGTGTACATTTTACAGTCTCTTGACAGCATAGATATATTGGAATTACTTCAGTATGAGTTGATGTCTGGGTTTGCAGTACACATGTGGGCAGGGAGTGCATTTAAATAGACATTAGCATCCTGGTTATGATTAGGTTTTTGGAGGATTCTGGTTATGTGTTGCGCATGTAAACATCATATGCTGGGTCCAAAAACCAGATTAAGACTTATCCAGATTGTCAAATAGAAATGGGGTTACTGTGATCAGACACATTGTCCAGGTTTTGGGATCAGTGTCTGTCATGTTCGTGGATGCACCGTCAATTGAAGTTACCTAGTAGTTGTAATTATGATCAACACGTTGAGTCTGGCAATGCAGAGCATGAATTGTATTGTAGCTCTTGTTTTTAATTACCACTGATCAGAAGGTGAAGTGAAATCCATCAGAGTGGTAAATGCAACAGAGTTCAGACAGCTACAAACCAAACTGTGTCCATCCTGTGGCCAAGATGCTGAGCAATAAGACATACTTGCACACAGACCTGGATACTGTCATGTATACAGAGATATGAAGAACCAGATTTCTCATGTTCCATATAAACATAATATCCTCATTAAGATCAAAGCTGGGATGAGAGTCAAAACCAGGATGCTAATGGGCATGTCAATGTCAAGTAAATGTACTAAGTGATAACGCTGAAAGTTCCATGACTATAAAATAGAGCAAATCAAAATCCATTTGTAATTCTATTCGCAGTTGAATATACTTGATGTGCATGAGACCTAATAGAAATATTTGCAAGAAATCTTTTTGGCCAAGTAATAAATGAAGCTGGGATCTGCATATAAGCCTGTGTTCCAGTCCTAATAGTTCTCCATCCTGCATATTTCTACACAATATGGCATATTGAAATGTATGGATGTGTTGTATTTGTTTGTATGTTAAATGCGCTTGTTTTACTTGGATTTCTGCTGAGTAGTTTTTTAAAACTTTTTAGAGTGAAAATGAAAAAATGTTTCCACGTTGTGTACAACAAAGTTTTGTTTCATATCATATTGTATTGTATTTGAAGAAAGGCCCTGCATAAGTGATAAAGCATTTGGTGCTGAGTATATAAAAAAACCCTCACAACCTTTTGGAGTCACCCTGAGAGGAGTCACTGGTCTTTGTGTATTGGCAGCCCTGCTTCCATGTTATAATGATAGGAATGGACGTAGACCATTTAAATATCAAATCAATAGCAAATTAAATTTTTTAGCACTGCAAGCTACACTCAGAATCACCTGTAATTAACTTTGACAGACTCTGGTTACACTGCTCTCATGTCACTTGGCTCCCAATACACACACTGCTTAGACCTACTCACAGCAGCCACTGATTATAATTCACATCAAATTAAAATAGTGCAATTTCTATTATTTTTTAAATATTTAATTGGCCATCCCTGCTCCATATATGTTCTTTATGGGTGCAGACAAATGGCACATGTATTCAAAACACTACCTGTACACCTGAAGTAGGTTAAGCAGAAACACATGAGTCTAGCCTGGTGGTGCATTTTGGAAAATGGGCTGGGACCTGATTTAGATAAAAACACGATGACCCACAGGCGCTCTTATAATGAATAGTGTGTCCTCCGAGCCTTTTGTTTTCCTCCAGCTTACTACATTTGTCATCTTCATATGAATAAACAGGCCTATTTAATCTCTCTGTCCTTTCATGGGATTTTGTGGCACATATACACTAACAGCAGGCTATGTGTAGCCTACAAACATGCTTGTTTTGTCCTGTTTCCATTGAATGGTTATCAACAGAATCTCCATTGCAAATGAACTGCAGAGAAATGCAGTACCAATCCGTCATTCTCTGAATTTATGTGGAAACTTTGACAGTGTTTGGAATTAGATCACACACGTGATCAGTGTGGTAGGATGTTTTTGAAACGTAAACCTCAATAACAACTGTAGCCTAAGCATAGAAATGCCTAAAGGGTTCACCTAAGGCTACTAAGAGAAGCAGGAAGATTGTAGATATGTTGATGCTGACCTGTCAGTCTCTCTGTATTCACTTCTGCGGCACATCTACTGTTGATCAAGTGGAAATTAACTGGACCTGAATGACATGCCATGCTGGGAATCTGTACATTGGCTCTGCCTTTTTAATAGACTTACACCTCATTTGGCCTCTAAAGCCTGTGAAGCCTCCCATGGGATGGCCTGAGGCAAAGACACACACACTTACACACACACACACAAATGCATGCACACACAGAAAGCCAGAGGGAGATATGTGTACACCAGCGGGAAGGACTTAGAAAGATGTGGAGAGAGAAAAAATGTAAAAAGGAGAGACAGAAAGAAAGAAAGATAGCTTGCAGGAGAAGTTTTGGGATGAGAGAGAAGAGAGTCACTGGATGGAGACAGGGACAGACAAAGAGACAATGGTAGATAAAGGCGAAAACATAGAAGGGGCTTGTGCTGTCTGTGTCGGGCAGCAGTGACAATGCCTGATTAGGCCATCGCTGCGCAGCCAGGGAGGGAGCAAGGGCTGAACAATGCAGTCCGCATCCCCTTCATAACAACAGACCTTCCTGTCTGACCCCATAACCTCTGTCACCGGCAATACGTGTCACAGCCGCGACGACACCCTGTCAGACCCACCCCTCCCACCCTCTCTCCATCACCCACCTCCCTCCCTCCCTCCAACCTCAAGTCCGTCAGTCCAACCTTGTCAGCTGATGAACCCCAAATTATTCACTTCTTGAACAGCAGGTGTGATAAAGGGAGATTTTATGTTCATGGTCTTACATTGTTTTGATTACTAGAGGTAAAATGTTGCTCGAAAGGTCTTCAGCGTTTGAGGAGGGAGAGGTAGAGGGAATAAGTTACGATTCAACCCTCCACACTAAAGTACACCCGAGTTTCGAGTTTCCTTACTGCCATGACCAGTATTGCAATTATTATTATTTTTTGCTTCATATTTGGATACTTAAAGGTTTGGAATTACTTTGAATTTAACTAAAACTGGTGCTGGAAAAAATCTGTTTTTATGTTATTCGATTTATCTATAAGTCATTTGAGACATTGTATGAGAAGCTATTAGCTGTTAATAAGTTGACCATTTGAGTCATTTTTCGAGCAAATATACCAAACATTCTCTGGTTCTGGTTTCTCAAATCTGAGCATTTGCTGTATTTATCTGAGTTATATCATAGTAAATATAATATATTGTGCTTCTTACTGGTGGTTGGAAAAAACAAGTCATTTGGAGATATCACCTTATGTATTAGGAAATTGCGATTTGCTAATTTATATTTTAAAGATTAAATGATTAATCAAGAAAAACAATCACCAGATTGATATAGATATATTGTACCCATCTCTTATATATTTTTAATACTTTTATTGTCATTTTTTCTGTTTATGTTTCTTGACTTTTGCAGTAGCCTACTAGTTTTTTTTTTATTCTTTTTTATTTTCTACTACTATGTTTATTTTTAATAATACCAAGGCAAATTCCTTGTATGTGAAAATCTACTTGGCAATAACTATAATTCTGATTATTCGATACTGAAAATAATTCTAGCCCTATGACCCACATTATGTACCCACAGTTTAAATAATGCTTATTTGTTTTTACAAATATGTTTTGAAGGAAAGTAAATGCTGTTTGGATTATGATGTATGATTTTGAGTAAAGGAAGTGCCACTGTTTCATACCAAGCAAGTGAAGTGGTCAAGGTGGATGGTGGCTGTACAAAGCTCAGGACTCTGATACTGGAGACTGGGGTTCCTAAATCCTATGTGTTGTTAAATTTAGGCAATGAAGCAAATAAGTAAAGAAAATAAAGGAAAAAAAAGAACATGGCTAAACGTCTTTTGACCAAGATCTTTCCCTAAACTCAACCAAGTACTGTGAGTACCTAAACGTTTTGCGGATGTCACTGGGCTAATGCATTCATTAAAAACATGTTATGTTGACAAAACTGTAATTCAGATGCCATTACGTATCACTCAAAAATATATTTACTGTTACAAATTTGTAATATATAAATGTAAATTGCATTCATTTTTTAAAGAAACCTCCATAGATAACATACTAATGCTTACTAATTTCCACTGGTTTGTTTTGTATTCACTCTGTGTAGTTTGATGTAACTCTAGCAGATGGTTACAGCAGAGTTACAAAATCTGCTGCAAAATGGCATCTCTGTACCAGAAGTTAACAGTTAACAATTAAAGCGATTCTCCAGTTAAAGCAGATCTAATTAGCTTTTGCCAATTTCCCCCCTCACGTACCCCTAAACATTCCATCTGCTGTATTGGAGCTTCTGATAGTGAACTCCACTTCTAGAAAGAGGAGTCTCTGCAAAGCTCGCTCTTTCTCTCTCTCTGTTTTTTTTTTTTTTACTGGCTGGTTTGAAGTCATCTTTTGTCTGGTTTGGGGGGGGGGGGGGGGGGCGTTATTGTCTACATATTAAGTGAGGTTCTGTAAGGGTTTCAGCAGCATCTTGACTCCCCTAAGCTGAGGAGCAGCTGAGGTTAAGTGGTCTCCTCGCTCATGGCACCCATCTTCTTCTTCACTGTGACAGCTGGGGACCAGACCGTTGCCATAGATACACTCTCCACCCCCAGTCGACTGCTCATTTGAAATAAACACACACACACACCCACCCACCCACACACACACACACACACATTTATATAGATATGCTGTATACAATATCAGCTAATAATGATTGATCTTTGATCTTTTTCTCGCTCATTGACCAATTTCATGAGTTCTCCTTCTCCTTTTATTCTCATCCCTAAACAGCTAAACTAAAAAGTCAACATAGAACAACATGATAACTGAATCTGGAAGCAGAAAACTCTTTTCTTGTCATGCACTCTAAGGTTTAATTGTTATCTATTAGAACTGATTATGAAAAATGGAAAGTCAGTTTTTGGAACAGTAGAAATAAATTTCAGTCACTGTAGCTGACTGCTTTTCTGTTTGTTTTGCTCAAATTGCAGAACTTTTCACTGGAGGTGGAAGAATTCCAAGAGATAAACCAGTGATCAGGAAAATAATTTCAAATATTATTTTCCAATAACACACTCCACAGGGCAACTTCTTGTGTGCCAGGCTACAAAAGACACAGGTCTTGTTCACTGACGTAATGGACTGGAATTTGCTTTGTATGCAGAAACTTTCCTGGGAGTCATACATTTTCTAAGTTTCAAAATGTATGAATACTATAGGATCATTTATCTCCAAAGCCAGCATAATTCATGTTTGTCTTCAACTAAATCAAGTATATTTAATAGCTTTAAAGTATAAAAGACAGTGAGCTAAAAACCATACAGTAAGTGACGTAAACAGGAGACATAACACCAGTACGACAGAATAGAAAGCATCTTTTAATCCTTAAATAACAGACCAAAATTGCTAAAAATTAAAATTAAAAATACTCTTACAGTGAAACAGACATCTTTATGTAATCTATCGTAAACATTACTGATGAATCAGTGCTTTTCTTGCAGTGGCTTATATTAGCTGCAAACAGGTTACAAACGTATATTTGTGAGTAACTATGTGTACATAGGTGAACTTGTTTATAAGGTAACAAAGGAGCATGGAGCATGTTTGTTTCTTTCATTCAGAAACTAATGAGCACCAAAGGCGTGAAAGGCCACTCAGCCTCACTGGGCATTATGGACATAATTTATAATTTCTCGTAAAAAGCCATGTTCTAAATAACCAATAATGTATTTATTGACCAACGTAGCTCAGAGCATAATCTTTTTGTGCTGAATTTATGCTGTGAATTTGAATATGATCACACAATGTTCTCTCTTCAAATATGTATTTCAAAACTGTTTGACAGTTCATAGTTATAAATGAATGTCTACAACAGCACCTCTGATTGATCACTTAAAAAAATACAAATAAAACATCTGATGGAGGAACTAGTGAAGGCCTGTAACATCAGTGTACATTGGCCTTTATACTGATGGGTGGTAGGTTAGTATCCAGTCTTGGTGTTATTATTTTATCATAATTCATTCTTTGCTGAGCCTGCCAGACGTAGAGGCTTAATATTCAAGACTTATCAACATTTTGGGTTATAGTTTTTTTTCTCTCTCATTTTCTTATTTACAAAGCCAGCTCCCAATGATGTCTCAATATGATGTATAAATAGAGTTAGCATGGATTTAGCATGTTAATTATATGAGAAATTACCTGGAGACTTATGAAGAGATGTCACTATAACACGCCTTGCTTACCCAGTATGCATCTCTCAGTCGGGGTGAATGTAGACACGAAACCCACTGTGTTCAATTCTTTTAAGCCTGAAGGCTGTATATGTACTTTCTGAAAATATTTCATGTAAATACCATAGGAAAATGGAAAATAAAAAAGTGTATTATTTGATCTGTTTTGTAATTGTACTATGTTTCTAAGAGCAGTGAACATCATCTCTATATGTTCGGTAAATCAACGTATTTCTAAACTTTACTACAGTGAGAATGGACATCGGGTTTACAGTGGATGACTTTGGATGAGATACTATGATAAGTAAAAGATCAAAATCTATAAATGCCCTCTACAAAACTCTTGCAAAAGAAAGTAATTCTACATTTCTACACAACAAAATGTGATTTTTAACTTTCTTACATAAAAATGCGACTGTATATTATAGAAATCTAGTTCAAAGGTCAACACCCTGCCTAAATACAATTTTGTACTTGTTTTTTTAAGGATTTGCAAAGATTTCAATGGAATGATACACTTATGCTTTGTAAGATTTCCTATACAATATCAGGTTAACAAGTGCGTGTATTAGAGCTGTTAAATTTGTCATAAAAAATATATAATTATTCATTGTAGGTTAAAGTCAATTTTGCATTCCTTGTCTGTTGGTATAGATCATTGGCACTCCATTAGTGCTGGTCACTATAAAAGGTCCAAAGCAGGTGGAGCTGGCGGATCTTGATGCTGCTGTGACACCATGTGGTGTGTCCTGTTTGCTCACCAATGGCCCTGGTCAGACCTGGTATGAACATCTGTCCTGGGTGATCCGATCACAAGTGGACAGCTTTAAGTACAGGTGTGAACAGCACCCAAGACAGATTGAGGACGCGTTGAGATCCGATATCTCAGGCCACATCCGACGTGGTCCGGGACACTTGGCCCATGTGTCCTGGGCTACATTGAAGGACCGCCCACTCAGCTGACGTCATCCACGTAAGTGTAAATTAGTCCCATCACACAGCGCTCATATTTATGATTTTACCTGACTTAACGCATTACTTAAATTAACTACTACTACTAACTTGTGAGCCAGCTATTGTCAATTTTGTTTTCTTTGCCTTTTAAACAGACATGGAAAACAGTAATGTTCCACTTCATATTGGCTCTGTAGCAAAAACAGCCATCAAACACTGTTTACATCCTGAACCTCCAGCTAGTTAAAAACATTTTAGTCTTTGCAAACAGAAATGATGTAGGAGTTTTATTTGCATATAGAGCGGGGAAGTGAGATCCGATCACAAGTGGTCACTGGAGATGCATGTGTGGACGCATTTTAACGCCAGGTGTGAACTGACGGACTGAGAGCTGTCCACTTGTGATCGGATCAGCCAGGACGGATGTTAACGCCAGGTCTGAACAGGGACAATAACACTGTCCTGTGTGATCAGACTTTAAGAGCAAAAAAAGCAGCGTGTATGGATGGGGCAACGAGGAGGCCCCTCCCAGGACCCCAGACCAGCAGGCTGAGATTAGAGGACATTTGTTCCACAATATTGCTGCCTCCTGGTTTCCTAAGGCTGGCGCGTTTGCACAGAAGGTGCAGGCAGATATTTGGGAAGCGGCCAAAGCCTTTCCTCGCTAGCGGGCCACCTCGCTAGAGCTGCAGGTGCTGAGAAGGACTCCCCACTGCTTCCTGTGGTCTGCGACCCTACAGGCTGATGGAACAAATGCTGGTCTAGGGAAAATAAACTTATCTCATTTGGATGACAACACATAGCCTCGGGTTACTGTGTTGTGTTGCACCAGTTTTGAGAAACAAGTCGGATGGGGTCAGTGGCTCATCTTGCGTTGTGAAGCAGAGAGAGTAGTTCTGATGTACTCATGCTAGTAAAGGATTCAGTTTGTCTCATGATGTGGCCTGTCTACTAATATTTTAAATATATATTAATATAATAGACTATACACAATATATAATATAACATTTGAAATATCAATATAAAGTTACTTATTGCTAATGCAATAAGACTTATTAAATGGGAAATAGTAATGATTTCACTTTACACTTTAGGAGCCGATGGAAGGTAACTGGGAATGTTGGAGGTATTCTCTGTGGAGGGGCTCTCTTCTGGCTGACCTGGCCCTGACCCCTGAGGTGAACCCCATCACGCAGAGGTGTTAGAGTGCCACCCAGCGTGATGAATCACCGCTCAGATCCCTGTGATCTAACAATCATGGCCAATCATCAGGACTCTCTCTCTGTTACTATAATGATCGTCAATGATTCGGGCCTGGAGTATTCAGATGATGGATGGAGGCTCATGCCGGGTCCTGAGAGAGGGCGAGTAAAGGCTGGATAGAGCCAGGACTCAATGTCTATTGACAGCATTGGTAGGTTGGGCAGTTGTTAACATCTTTATCATAATGAAGTGGAGATACTTAACCCTGGAGTACGTGGGGGTCTTTTGGTGCCTTAACACTGATGTTTAAGGTGACCCCCCTCAGGGAGACACCCACACATTGGCTAACCATTTTGCCAGATGATATGCTAATTTTTGTGACCTTAGATTCAGCTGGGTTACTCCCACGTCTACTGAAAAAAGAGGATGATGAACTCAACACCACATATGAGGGACTGAGATTTCATTTACATGTCTTTAATTTGAAATTCATGTTTTTGATATTATCAGTTGCTTGAAAGATCAAGCAAATACAAATCCATCCACATAATGCCAAATGCTGCACTGTAACTGAAATACATGCAATGATTTTCTACTACAATCCTTTCTAATTTATACAGAAGATCAAAGTGATACAAATACTAATGTATACAGCATGAGCTCCATTTGTATGGAAAAAAAGATTTTTTTGCTGCAATAAAATCGAAGTCGGGTTCTGTACTGTATCTGTATATAATACATGCAGCGTCTATGTCTGGCCTTGGATTTGGGTAAAAGCTGTCACAAGCTCACATGAGTGCATGCATCACGGGGCAGGGGTACTCATCCAAACCCCACCCAAAAACCCACTCCCCCGGTGCGGGGAATTACTGGGCCTCTCCCAGCTCCTGGTAACCCCTTCATTATCCACACACCAATGGGTCCGGATCAGATTCAGCCTTTCTGCAGGGGGGAAAGAAATGGAAATTGGGAGGCAGGGGCTGCAGTCCATGCATCTGAACAATGCCTCAGTGTTTAAGAAATGGCCTCATGGAAGGGAAATGATAAGGTTCAGTTTTGCTTGTTTTTGACCAGGCTTCCTTGTTTTCATTTGGTCATTTGTGAGAATCCGCTTAAAGGGTTCCTCTGGATCTGCCATTATTTAATTATCACAAGCTTAATTAGCAGCATTGCTTTAGAGAAAAATAAATGTTTGATGCTATATTTTAATTTTTACATGAGCTGTGTGGTCTTTGCTCAGCCCTCTCTCTATCTCCATCTCCTTTTCCTCTCTCTATGTCCTCTATTCATTTTTAAATTAACCTCCTAATTGACCTCATCTGTCCAGAGAGAGCCTATTAACTAAAGCCCTATTCTCATCCAAGGTCCCTGCCACAGAGGGCTGCAGACCCCACCCACATGAACCTGTCCCTTACTGCCCATCAAATGAACAGCCTCACACACCAGGAAACAAAAATCAAACGTGGAGAAAACCAAGGGGTAACAAAAGGATTTCATTGTATATAGTTAATTACCTACTGGCCCATTCCGAACCAAAGAATTAGAGGGCTTTAATTGCTTTATCACCTGGGCCGTGCGAGCGCAGCAACTCAGCAATCAGCCTGATTTGTTTTAAATGAGCTGCCATGGGATGGGATGGGGAAGCTTGATGCTCTGTATCTGTCCTCCAGCACCTATAGGTGAAGTGGGCTGAGTGAGGCCGGGAGGTTCCTGAATGGTAAATTGAATGTCTGTAAATGAATGGAAATCAACACTCAATCCTTGAAGCTCTTTAACATTTTCTGCTGGCCAAAACAGAGAGTACATTAAAGGCACTCTTTTTTAAACAGAGGTTTCAAAACCCCAACACACCAACTCCCTCAGGATGTGTCGGTAGCCTTGGGATTTGAACACCAGTGTTACAGAAGCAATTAGCATATTCCTGTATTAAAGGAGGGAAGCGTGACAGTGTTTTCCAGGATGTCAGTATGTATCATTAAAAGGCATATTTTAATTAGGGACATGTTAGTTCGTTACACTAAATGGATTAACACTGCTTGTCAAGGGTAGAGATATGTTTTACATTTAAGTCCACTGGGGAACAAGGTCTCAATTTAACAAGACATCTTAAGTTGAGATGGGTCTTGTTAGTGGAGATTCAGAAATGGCACTTAGACAGTTTAATATTTTGAAAATATGTGAAGATATCTTATTGCTGGGCTGCTGTTTGTGTGTAACTGAGAGTAAGAAGTTAATTATTAGATTGCAATTGTCTGCAGGCTGTGATCTGGAAACAATGCGCTCAAAGGCCAGACAGTTTGCTATCATTTGCAAACTATATTATTAACAAAAGACAAACTTTATCTCAATTTTTTGTTATAATTTGTAAAACAACCTATCTTAAAAGCACATTTGTCCCTTTGAAAGTTTATGAGGAGACACTTACAAGCGAGGAGCTTGACATACACTTTCTGACGATGCAGCGAGAATAGGTTCTGCATGACCGTTTGGATCAAAGAGTGGTTATCTCTCCTATTGAGCTGTTCTCACCTCTGTCTTCTCTCATTATGAGGTGGACAACAAGAATTTCCCTCTATTAATCAGAACCCAATTCCCAGGTCAGCCATCACAGAACTCCTAACAAGCCAAAATGCAAAAAGAAGTGTGGAAATAAAAAAATAAAAATAAAAACAAGACAAGCATCTCCTGAATGTCATAGATGCCCGAGAATTGATTTCTTCCCTGTTAGTTTGAGAAAATGGCGAGAAACTACTGCTTAGCCAGAGGTTCTACTAAATTAGATTCACTTTGTGTGTGCAGTCAGCAGGCAGTCAGCAAAGTCAACTGAACTGGTTGTGAAGTAAGCACATATTCATATAAATTGGCTTTTTTCTGCTGTGAATGAAATAATCCCCTACCTGACCACAGTGGATAGCTCTACATACATTTAGACAAGTTCTTTCCATCCATATATGAATAATGACTTGTGTTAGAGACTGTATTTCCATAGTTTCCATAAAGAGTGTGGGAAAGGATTTGGAGACTATCAGGATAGTTATTGGGATGTGAACCTTGCAGCTGTGTTTTCACATTTCTTACACACCTGCTGTGCCAACAACACCCCTGCAAGGATTATATCCAAGAGGATTTGCAGCCTGAAAAGGTGCCTGAATTCTTGACATATGCTATACGCATTCATGAAGTTCCCAGTAAAAGATGAAATTAATTTAGACTTGTACAAATATAGACATGATAACAGATACATTCTGGTGAATGCTGACAAAAATGGAGCCTTTTAAAATCGGATGAATAACAAAATTTATGCAACCGGACCATACAAACCTTTCCATGCTGTGCCATTTTCCATGAGTAAAAGATTATCTTCAGTAGAATATCATCACTCCCCTTTTCTGACTGTCACTTAGCCCTGTCGAGGTATAATGCCCTGCCCTACTTTGCCAGTTCTTGATTAAAATGTTGACTTTTTGCTGGGTAATAACCTGATTAATGTAATTGAATGTAAAAGGGCGTAGCTCAGCAGCACTGCTGATCACTGGAGATGGATTAGGAGAGAAGGCTTTCAAATTGAATACAGTTCTCCCTCCTCAGCTTGTTAATTGTGCCGTTTACCACTACCTGAGTCAGTGACCACTGCTATTTAGTCTCTCTAATGATGATGCACAGTCCGACCCAACCACAGATAATTAAAAAAGCCTTCCCCACACCCACCCCCCACCTCTCTCTGTCTTGAGTTTGGTGTTGCATTGACAACCCGCACTAAGGCTAGATATTGAGCTGTCCGCTTCGCAGAGTCTTGGCTTCAGGACCGCGTAGTCTTCTAAATGCTGTTGTGTTGTGTGTTTTCTAGAAAGAAAGTTAGGTATAGATCCTTGGTGTTTGGCTGTGATTGATAGCAGAAAAGTCTAAAGGTTTCATCATGTTCTTCCTATCAACAGGGTTCTACCCTTTGTCTCACTCAAGCTATCATTAATTCTAACATCAACAAGAGAAGATTTTTCTTTCAGCTAAGCCTTAGAAATCATTGCTTTCCAGTTCATAGTCTTGAATTGGGGTTTATTAAATCCCCTCAATACATTGTGAATATTTTTATGCAGTTTGACTCGCTCCAGCTGAAGAAATCGGTCAGATTCTTTATCATTGACACTTTCCCCGTACTGTTGATTCCCAGAGAGCTTCATTACTTGTCATAGCATGCCATGTTTGTATGCTGTACCTGGGTAAATTGTGAAGTGTGAAACAGATTTTGTTCATGGAAAGTTACAATAAATGGTTAACAGGCCCACATTACACTGGGTAACGTGTCTCTGTGTAGCTTTGTTTTGCAGTACAGTGCAGAAACTTGCACACATTGTTAACCTGACAATAAGTTGCATTGGAGGCATTACGAGCAGCACACTGACATGGGTTTCTAGTTGGCGGGGACAAGTGACATTTTTATTTGTGGCACTGTGCAAAGAAGTACTTAACCTCATTGTAAAGCTCAGGCGGTGAGAGCAAGTACAAGCTTTTTTCATCTCTGCACGGTGTTGGCTGGTCTATACTCACTTTTAATCTCTGAAATGGACAATACTAAAAGCTTGTATACAGTATCTAATCTGTCTATTTGGCACCACCATTTGTGACTTTGCTCTGATGTGTTGTATTCATTTTAGGTCTGCAATTTAAGATTAATTTAATTATTGATTAATCAACACTTTTTTTTGCATTCAATCGATTAAATGCTCAGTCTACGAAATCTCTAAAATAGTGATAAAATCCCTAACACAATTTCTTGGAGTCCAAGGTGACATATTCTTGTTGCTTCTTTAGTCCGACCAAAAATTCAAAACCCAAACAGATTCAATTTACAATAATATGAAATACAGAAAACAGCAATTCCTCACATTTGAGATGCAGGAACCAGCAAATATTTGTCATTTTTGCTTGAAAAATTACTTTATTAGATTATCAAAATAGCTGCAGATTAATATTCTGTCAATCAACTAATCATTTCAGCTAAAGTTCATTTCACGCTCAGTTGAATTCCTCTCCTCAACAACTAAGAAAATAACTAAGAAAGAAACAAAACAAATTATTGTATAATTTCCTACTAACATTAGATTCATAACAATGATACAAATGTTTATTTTTAGCAAATAACAATGAGTTTACTGCCATATCTATTTAAGGTTAGGATTAAACTATTTGCAGTGTTTGCTCACGTTAATGTAAAATAACGTGACAATTTAATGATAAATATAGAGACAATTTTTAATAGTTAATTTCCCTGTTACATCAGGCACTAAATTATGGATAACTTATGTCTCTTTTATCCACACACTTAGTTTGATTAGCAAAATAATGAAATAGGGAATTATTTAATGTATTTTAGTTGAGAGAGTTGACTTTTTCCAATTTCTACCTTCTACATTTTAATTCATCTTTTTAAATTAACCCTGTTGAAGCAGCTCTACGAGGAGCATTTTAAGAGGTCTGAGAAGAGGAAAAGCAGTCTGTGGATTTACACTGCTTGCAGTCTTCAGCAAGTGCTGAAATAATTAGGGGAGAGAAATCTTTGGCTTGTTCAAACTTCCTTCCACCATTGCAGAACAAAATAATAAAGAGAATGTGTGTGAGACAAAGGCAAGAGACCCCCACGGTGCCTGGGTCTCTGCTTCCTGTCATGAGTATTCCTACGGGGTTTCACATGACAAAACGCAGAAAGTTGTTTTGTCCCCGTGCCTGTCACGATACACCCTCATAACCGCAGCTGTGTGTTTGTGTGCATATGTGTGCATGTGTGTGTGTGTGTGTGTTTGTGTGTGTGTGTGTGTTTGGCTGTGCTTTTTCTTTTTTTGTGCTGGCATGTTGTCTTGCTGTCTTCCCTGTCAGCTCATAGCCTGGCACCTGCTCTCATGTTCCTAATTAGTCTCATTTAATTAATTATATTCTACAGCACATCTCCTCTCTGTTTCTTTCTGCAGGTTTCATCCCGTCCCTTTACTTTTCTATTTCCTTACACTTTATATGCAGAGAATATGAGAGTCTGTGTTCAACTGCAGTAGTATGGGAGTTTGTTGAGAGGCAGAGGAGGTTGTGTGAGAGCTACAGTACTTGTTAATAAGCAATCCTCTGGTTGAATCAAGCACTCTTTAAATACTAAACATGGCAGCCTTTTCAGTTAAATGAAACACATTAAATGGGAAAATAAATACTTCCTTTAGTTGACCATGTTATTATACTCTCAAAAACTGCATTTGGTAACTTTTTCCACTGTCCAAATGTAATGCAAAATTAGCGCTTTTTACTCAGGAGACACGCTGACAGCCAGCTGACTCACAGACAGACTCTCTTCAGTAAGCTGCAGGAAAACAAGTCAAGTTTCAAGCATGGTGAGTAAACAGAAATCAGGAAAGCACTTTACCTGTGACAGTTGGCCTAAGCACCTCTTTCTTCTCTGTTAGCTTTTCTGTTCCATTTGTCAGGTTCACTTGGCTTGTATGCCAGTGTTGTCCATTAGGTGTATTTTCACTGTGCTTAGCACTACAGTAAAGGACTGAATTGAGAAGAATGAGACAGAGAGAAAGAAAAAGAAATGAGTTTATAAGCCCCTGGAGCCACTGGAGTAATTACTCATCATTTGGCTGCAAGAAATGTAGGTTAATAGTAAAGGATATTTATAGTTTTAATAATTATCAAGCTATAAATACACTACAATATCTGGCACTAAAATCACCAAACATCTATGCTAAAATTACCTTCATATTGCATGAGGTGTGATAATTCCTTGAAACCAAGTCACACTAAGAAGGGGGCATCCAAGGTACACAAGCCCGTCAATGAACGACAGTGGAAACAGCGTTGAATTTCACTTCCTGATGTCAGAGAAGAGGGATAGCCAGTCGCAGACAGCCTCCCAGCTGCCCCTCATCCCGTGTTTTCCACTAGAGGATCCTGGGCTTAAAGAAAAGATGCCGTTAATTATTCAGAGCCTTGATGAACACCACCCAACACCGCCACAAAAGACAAGATCAAACTTTTGGCAATACCAGCGATGCAGCAGGCCGATAGTGTTTCCCTGCATAGCTCGCTGTACGTTGACCATATGGACATCATAATCACCCGTGGGATGAATCAGCAGATTCTTGATCTGGAGCCCAAAATCACACGACACCTTAATTAGCTGATGTTGATATCGCCCTTCACAGTGCTAATTTGTTACCACCAACAAAACAGCTTCTGGCAAGCAAGGTTCTGTTGAATTTTGTCTATACTGTAAAGGAAACAAAGATGGAGCATTGGGGGACAAATATTTGAATCATGGGAGTAAAATCTCCCCTGACAGGTAAATAGCTTTACTTGGCAAAGCATTTCTTTTATCAACAAAGATTTCACACAGAATCATGTTACATATCAACAGTCAATTATTAGGGAATAAGCATGAGTTGGTCTTGGTTATTTCATGAATAATATATGCAGCAATCATTAAATTATTTGGGTCTGTGTTTATTCCCAATGACCTGCAGTTCCCAATAAGGTGTAAATAATTGCTGCCCTCCTTGGGAGGCGTAGCCACCATGAAGCAGGGAGTTGAAAAGGTCAGACGTGTTCTGCACGCCAGCTCCAAAGTGGTTTATTAGCATCCCAACGACATATTCAGGAGATCGTCTGAGACATAATTACCTGGATATGGTACAGATGAATACTGTATTTGGGGGAGAAGGCAAGGTTGGTTGGATATTGGCTTTGTCTCCATTAACCTGGAGCACGGTGTTAAAGGATCTGTTTGTGGAGAGAAAATGACAGGGAGTCGGGCTGACAGGGCTGGACTGAGACAGTTAAAGGCCCCTCGCTGCATAGGATAATTAATAAATAAAATACCAGGGGAGCCCCTGCCATGCCTTCGTCTATGACAGGGGCTGTCTCCAGTGCGCTAAAGCATTAAATGACCAATTTCTGTCAGACTAACTTCCACCGCGCTCTCTCTCCCTCTCCCTCTCTTTCTCCCTCTCTCTTTTGCTTGCCCTCTCGTCTCCACTACACTCACCCCTCTCTTCCTCTCTCCCTCATTCCCTCCCTCGCTTCCTCGTTTTCTGAAGTGGGGCTACTTTGCTCTCTTTGCACTGAGTTTTTCAGCGACTGATGGCTCTAGTTCATTTCTGCTGAATTAATTGGTCCCTGAATGAATTCTGTTGACAGGGCAATTCATCATGTGTTTGGCCTGACAGTGACTGGGTGTTGGGTAGGGGAGGGGTGGACGCATCGGGGAGTGTGTGTGTGTGTGTGTGTGTGTGTGTGTGTGTGTTGGGGGGTTGAAGCGGTGTGGGGAGCCAGTCAGAGGTGGTGGGGGTTGGTGATTGTGGCCTCCCACTTTTCTTTCTCCCCTCTTTGCCTCATCTCTTCTTCTTCTTCCTCCGTCCTACTGGAGCTGCAGAAGGCTGGATGCTCTTGTTGCACTGTTTTACCAAAACAGTTGGGGCTCAAACAAATCAACCCCCCTCAGGCTGGGCTTCTGTCAGACAGAAGACCCTCTCTCAGCTTGAAGGGGGCACGCAGGTCAGTGGCACCCCATTTTACACATTTTGGCCTTTTGTTACGCCCCTACACACTTCCTCCACAACCTCAAATCTCTCCCCACCACTTGATGTGCACACACAAACACAGAAAACACCATCCCTCTCCCCACAGCTCCCCAGCCCTTTTGGAGAGTGACATAATCAGGTAGTGAGGCATATTTAGTGCTTAATTACACAATGTGTCGCACAATGGCCATTCAAAACGATAATTTTGCTCCTGAAGGGAAATCGCTCTGCACTGCTGACTGATCTAACTGAGATGGGTATGGTATAATAGCATATAGTTGGCAGATGAGGCCTGGGTTGAGAAACGCAGCAATTGCATTTCTCTAGACAGCTCTCCGACTGCTCATTATTCTAATTGCGAACTATGCTACAGTACAGAATGCACACAGAGCCCGAGCATCCTTTGAGCTTGAACATGGAGGAAACCTCTTTAGGCTGTGTTGAGTCAATCAATGCTCACTCATTACAAACATCACAAAGTCATGTTCTTGTCGCCTGGATGGTCTCACCCGCCGACAGTGAAAATAACCTCATAATCATCGTTCTGTCAAGATCAGGATCATCAGAGACCGGGCTTGAACTCTCTGACTCCCCTGCCACACTGAAATAATCTAAGTATGAGATGATAATTTATTTTCACAGGGACATTTTCGAAAACCTTTATTTTAATTTTCAAAACCTTTCATCCATGGACCAGGATGATAAACAAGTGGTTGCTTTCTTCAAGGACACTTTAGGAAGATTTGTATATCTATTTAAGACAAAAACATACACTTTCAAGATATAAACAGCATAAGAAAAAGCTCTGTAACCAGCAACACATTAAGTAGCTTCACATTATACCTCTGGACCGCTGTAGTGCTGCCTCTTCTCAACCCAAATCCATTTGGGATTAACAGAGTTAACGAAGGCGGCGTTGTGAACAATGCTGCACCCGTGCAGCCACTAATTAAAGCCGCTTCTAATGAGGGCTTGTTGATTGACGCAGCAGGGTTGGCCTCTCCCCTCACCAGCATCAGCTATGACAGCCACATGATGAGGCTGATGACAGGCTCCCATGCAGGCAGATGACAGGACGTCACTGCTAGACCACCACCACTCCTCGTTCTCTGAACAATACCGAGCTCGTGTCACACCTCGAGATTCATCATTTCTTGTTTTCTGGTCATCCTGTGGATGTGTACACAAAGAGAGATGATTATATATTGAGTTCTTTGTCTTTTACACTTTTACACTGTACAGTTTTTATTCTGTTCAAAGGAAACACCCTGTTGACCACTGGTGGAAAAAGTACTTAAAACCTTTACTTAAGTAAAAGTATCAATACAACAATATAAAAATACTAATACAATACAATGGTAATACAATAAAAGTTTTGCATTCAAGTAAAAGTACATAAGTACTTGACCGCTGTGGCTGATTGATTTTTATATATTACATTATTAGATTGGTAACATGAGTCCATCAGTGCAAGCAGAATCTTACTGTTGTAGCTGGTCCAGGTCCAGGTTGTATTAATTACTTTATAATACTGTTTGGTAGTTTAGTCCAGTGGTTCCCAATCTAAAGGGTTGAAAGATAAATCTACGAGAGAAGAAGGTAAGAAAAAAAATAACCAAAGTGCTGCTACACAAATCTCTTTTTATTTTTGGAACTTCTCAAATCTTTACTTTTTATGAAATATTTGTAAAAATGTATATATATAATATGTTGATGTCTGAATATAACTTTAACTTTGCACAGGATTGCGTCAGACTGTGTCCATCTACCATTTCTTTAACATGGGCTTATTTCACAGTATATATTATCAGTGACAGACATGAATCATGCCAAAGAGGCCTAGCTGTAGGGCATTACCAAGCCAAGTTGACAATGAGGGTGAAGTGTTT
Source organism: Lateolabrax maculatus (assembly GCA_031216445.1). Lineage (NCBI taxonomy): Eukaryota > Metazoa > Chordata > Actinopteri > Acropomatiformes > Lateolabracidae > Lateolabrax > Lateolabrax maculatus. Next base: position 11,679,207 of record CM062209.1, read on the forward strand.
GAGTAAATCTTACGCGGGGCCCATTGGCCCCTGTGGCAGGGCCTCTCTGTGTGGGTTTGAGAAGCCCCGAGGATGACAGGTGCTTTTCGTAATGCCTAACTGATGAGAGCCAATCAGTGCGCCCCATTCTGCTGGTGTGTGTCTCTTCTCCTGTTGTTGTCATCTGGCCCGCTAAAGTAAAGATGAGCTTGACTGACAGATGCATCCGGGTTCACAGTTTATTGGTTTCTACGAGAGAGCCAGATATGCCAATTTAGACAGGGTAGTGACAAAAAAGTTCCCATCTAAATGGAATAATTTTACCACTGGGAATTCTCAGCTGGGAGAGGAAGGAGTGTTAGTGTGTATGTATGTGGGTGGGTGTATTTTTTTATTTTTTAACAAGGCCTGAATGACAAACACATAGGACAGTTAGGGGGCTGACAGAAACAGCAGCTTTTGATGCTTCACAGGGGATCCATGAAATAAACAATAGGCAGAGGAAGCAGGGAAATTGAATTACAACTGGCTGGGCTTGTGTGTTTCAGACTAGAGAGTTGAGGCAACAGCAGTGTGGTATAGCAGGATGAAACCGATGCATCATTAAATATACTGGAGTCAGAAGCTGGGGCAACGCTCTCCTGCCTTTCCAACTGTCCTGTTTCTTTGTTTCACCCTCTTTTCTCCCCTTCTTTCTTTCTATCTTTCTCCCTCTGTCCTGGACACACACAAATACACATGCGTTTACATAATGCAATTGTTCTTTTTTAAATGTAATTTGTAAATAAGGCTACTTTTAACAGGAATCATAATATATGTTATTTCTTCATACATCCACACACTGATACACACAAACAAGGTGCTCTGCAGCTATCATGTATTTCATATTTGAGAGCTGTAACCCGTGTGTGCCTTTGGTTGTCCTGACTGTTCATAAAACCAAACATCAATACACCAGCAGCAGGAACGCTCCCCGGAAACCTTGAACTCTGAATCATTTTCTTATGGGGTTAATAATGAGGGGACACCAAGTCAACGACTGACATATAAAAGAATTTATTTCTCATGTGCACAAAAAGAATTGGAACAGAACTGAAACAGAACAATGATTGAGGCCACAAGGCTTTCCGTATAGATTTTCATCAGAAATCCTTTTTATGTCCATGACACATCTCCTGTATCATCTTTACAACAGCAGAAGACCCATTCCTTCAGAGGTGTTCTGCTTCCTAAAGCAAAGACTTCGCCTGAATGACGGTGGCTTGCACTCTGCGCCAGTTTTTCATTTTCAGATATGTCGAGCTACATGTAGACAGAAATAGGCAAATCCTAAGTGCAATTTGTAGAGGATAGCTTCTCCCGAAGAGCAGGACCGCAGTCTGCTTCTCTGTTATCTGGTGCCCTCAGCAATGACAGTTAACCCTGGTACCAGGTGACGTATTTGCTTGTGTAGAATTAAAGTAAATTTCATCTTGGATGCCTTACGTTAAAGAGTTGTATGGGTAGCGGGGTTGAGAGAGTGGACGGAGGGCGGAGAGATGGGTGACTGGGAATAAGTGTGGATGTGTTTCTATACATGGAGGCACAGATGACTGTAATTTGGATTAACATAATGATCACAACATCTACTAACAGCAAACAGGACAATATCTTTGATTGTTGCCAAGGACTTCAGTTTGATCGCATCTTCACTTGTGGAGCAAAAGTGAAACTAGAGAGAAACCATTTCACACTGGAGGTCTTTTGTACTTTTTAACTTTTATGCTGTTCTCCATCGGGATTACTTATTCTGAGCCCAACAACAAAAGATGATACAGAAAGCCATTTAACTCATTGCATAGTGACATAAAACATCATCATGACATTATCATGAAAACAAAATAAAATGACAAAGACAACCTATGTGATGTTAGCATCTGAAACCTGCTACAACAGTATATGTAGCCACAGGTTATACAGTAGTTGTGCCTTTCCTCAGAGCACAACATTACATTAACACACAAATGTAATGCATGTTTTTTTTTCGGTCTGTTTATCTACAAAGGGAGCCAGTACATTAATATGATACTGCAATGGTGTGTGTGATATTATTTACAGAGAAGAATTGTCTTCACATTATTCACAAATCATTCTACAAAGCAGCATTTTGTTGCAACTGATGGTATATTGAGTCACTGAATTTCACCTTTTTCATTACAGTCATATGCATTATGTTGTTCGCCTGATGAAAAGTCACGACATACATGTTCAGTGTTGACTACTTATTTAAAAGATAATACTGCTTTATTTATGCATACATATACTGTAAATAAAATATTAAATATCAAACTAAGTCTTTGGCAAATGTAGTTAAAAGTACATTCACAAAATATGTTCCAAAAAACAAACTGAATCAGTATTTCCTTTTAGTCCCTATGGAGAGTAGAACGTAAATCAATGAGGGTGGTGAATATGTGTTTGTAAAGGCAATTAATTTCATTGAAGAGGCATGAATTTACGTTGAAAAAACAGGTTTGTAAGGCAATTGTTGAAGCTAATTTACAGTTGGTTCGCTCAACTGCGTACAGCTTTCTAAACTGTGTAGGCATCTAGTGGTATGACTAAGTAGCTGAATGAAGTATAACCCAGGAGAATTTAATTTGTTCATGTAGCCATAGAACTGTGGCTTACAAACTCCTCAGAAACTTGAAAGTATCGCTTTTACTCAGAAAAAGATGTTCACAAAAACATGTCTGTCTGTAATTAAAACTTAATTTTATGTGAATGTACCAAATAAATTAAATAAGCTGAGGTTATAGTGCAAAAAAAGAGCAAAGGACGATCATGCGTGGACATGGACATGACTGGGAAATGAGGGAAATGTGACAACTACTCTGAAAAAATCTTTGATAGCTTTTTTTACATTAAAAAATAATGACGGAAAAAAAATAATTTAAAGTATTTCTAGCCAGACCATTTTGTGGCCACCATGTTTTTTAATACTTTGCAAAATGATTTACATTTTTACATCTGATTGTTTGCCACAGGGAGTGTGATGTTGCCATAGGTCTATATAGGGTCAGTAAATGTTGTAGGACATGCTGTGTTTATCTGATAATGTAGGTGGGACTGGAGAAATGGGAGCAGGAGACGTAGTCAAAGCACCAGAGTAAAGCCCGCCCTACAGTGTGGAGCCAGGATCTCATTAAGTGTCAAAGGGGCCCCACACCACTGGTTTAAGTCGCTGCACCATCAAGCTATGGGACCATTGTCACCCCCCTGGACTTCTCTCTTTAGAGCAGAAAAACTCTGCAGTTCATCACATAAAAGGAATGTGAGGATCCATGAATAAAATAACAACAACAACAGCAACGAAGAAACAAAAATAAAAACCCACAACATTTTTTTCCACATGGTATTCTTCACACTGTTTTTCTTCATTTATATTTTATAATATATATATTTATATAATCTCTTAAAGTCATTCTGGAAATGTTCAGGCCTGTGAGAGATTGAGGGCATGGTGGGTGAGTTCTGAACGCCCGCGGGCCCTTTTGATCCAAAAGTGTGTAACGCTGAAGCCGGGCTAGATGCACCGGCGTCGACCTCGCCGATTCTTCCTCCACATCACGTAACATCACAGGTTTCCTTTAGGATTCCACCTCGCTTCCCTTTGACCTCAGAGTTTCTCAGACGGGGACAATATGGAGGCCGAAGCCCTGGCCCTGCAGTTTGAGCTGGTTTCCATGGTAACTAGTGGCGGTCATAGGCAGTGGCAGCAGTGGGAGGTGCGGAGCCACGGGATGCGGCACTATAATAATAAGGGGAACCTGAAAGTTAACAGAAGAACGAGCCGTTGGAAACCACGAGGTCAAACATCATGTAAGACACGTGTAAAACTCCAAGGAAAGAGAATACAGTGAGCACAGTGAGGTTTTTATTATTATTTGTGAATATGATTTAATTTTAGAACATGTCTAGAAAATATTTAATTTCATTTAACAGTATGTACAGTATGTTTGACAGTTTTTGTTATTAAGATAAAGTTGCTTACTTAGTAATGCTGGATTGCTGAACCTCCACGCTTCGTTGTAAGTGGTGTATTGTGGATGAGAATAAGGGTTTCCCGAAAAGTCCCCTCCTAGAGAACAGATCAATAAAAACAAACATTAGCAAAGAGCCAACAAACTGACATGACTGACAGCTTTTGTAAAATATCAAGCTGTACAAAAAGCCTTTTCACCAAGTTACATTGCAGTTACATTACAATCTTGTTCTCTACAATCTGTGGCATTTTTATCCTGGCTGCTTGTATAGCTTGTCTCCACAGGCCCTTCAGGTGAATTGATTGTTTTATTAATCCTCTGTTAGTCTTTAGGATTTCCTCTATTCTATCCTTAAGTGAGAATTTCAGTGCTTTTTTCCTGCTTTTAAGCGATGATGCTTCGCTTCAAAACTCCCTAATAGGTTCTCTGAGACTGTCATTCGCTTTTTGTCCTCCTGTGCAGGTCGTGGTGGAAAGGACAGGAGGCTGAGCGGATGTCAGAGAGCGATGCTGTGGGTCCACAGGTTTCTTTCTTTTACGAGACTATAAAGGCTGGGTTTTATACGAAGCTGCTGAAGAATGGCCTTTGCTTTAACAGTGTTTGGGGCCAGTCACTAAATCTTAGTCATTCACCACCAAATGAAAAAAACTACAACCCCTGGATGAAGAAGATAGCTGTGCTTGTGTGCTTGTATGTGCATTTGGGTGAGTATCCATAAGCACTCTCTAGTGGCATATAATCCAATATAATATAAGTAATTTTCTTGATTTGAGTTATCAGCTTTTACCTCCATGTATAACTTAAAATGTTACCCTCATGCACACTGAGCTCACTTGTAATTACAGCACGCCTGCTTTGATTATTGGTCAGATTGAAGGGTACATGTCTCCGAGCAATAAAGGGAATTGTGTTTTCAGTTGTTTGGAGGAGAGATCTACACACACTGGCAGCTATAGCATCCTCACTGCTGGTCGTGTAACTCGAGCTCATCCCTGAGAGAGATAGTGATTTAAATATTTACAGGCCCTCCACGCCTCTGTGTTTTGACCCTTAACTGTTTGCTGTGAACCTGAACTGCAGGTTAAGTAGAGGGGAAAGAGATACGCTCTGCAGCCCTGGGTGTCCGGGGAGGCGAGGAGAGGCGCAAAAGCAGTGTTTATCGACGGGGCTGGTGAGAGTGCGCTGTGTGGACACGGTGAGGGTAATGAGCGCTGGGAGCTGGAGTGTAACTGAGAGGAACTGTCCTATCTCACGGCCACTGATTGTGGTGATCGCCTATCGAGTTCATCTAATGTCCTCGTCCGCAGACGCTAACCACACGTTAACCGCAGTCACAAAGCTATAACAAGCTCGCTTCAATCCTTTGGGTCAATGCTTTAAAGTTTCTCCAGTCTCTCAAGTGTGTTTTTTTAATTTATGTGTTACATGTATACTGTTAACGACGTCGCAGAAAAAGCATTACCACTTGTTTAGCAAAGTAACCTCAAGTTCTTTAAACAAGATCATCTGAAGGGTACTATCTAGTGAAAATAAAACCTGTAAAAGTAAAATTAATGGCATCATAAAAAGGGGAGTAGTGTCTCCTACCAGGAACCATTCCAGCGAGTGTGGAGGTGGGGTAGCTGCCTTGTCCTGTGGGGGGGACATGAGGCGGATAGCCAGGTAAGGTGGTGCTGGCCATGTCGCGACCTGCAGGCACACAGAAGGAAAATTCTTACAAGGATGCTTGAGCACAGAAAAGTTGGATAACTTGCCGTGTACATCAATTAACAACGTATTGTCATTATGTTAATAGAAAATATGGCCGAAATTACATTTCCTTCAAAACATATTTGCTGTTGCAAGTAGTAGTATAGAAACATAATTTCGAAAGACAGGGTTGATCATTTAGTGGTGTACAACAACACATTACCATCAGTATGACCAAATATAGGCCCCTTTGTTAAACTCATGCATTGTATGTTAATCATTATAGTGTCATTGCATTTTTTCACTCTTTTTATAGGGAAAAAATGATTTCTTCTCTGCACCCTAAATGCTGCAATTATGATATTTCATAAACAAAGAGCACACAAGTGAAGCGATGTATATAGTCACTGATAATAACAAGCAATGCCGCTGTCTTTCACAATGCATCACACAATTTATTTTCTTACAGTATGTAGAGAGTAAGAAAAGTTAAAAAATGTTGCATGTTGCATGTTGTCATCTAATCAGAGACCACAACTTCTCTAACATTAATATACCAGTGTCCTAAGCTGTTTTAAAACTGTCAGGAGAATGAGGAGTTCTCTCTGCTCCACATTCAATCCTGTAATTAACAGTGATAGGACAGGGAGATATGGGTCCAAGGCAGGCACCAGCATCAGCCCTATGCCTCTGCACCTGCACCCCTGCCCGCCCCCCTTTTGGCCTCCTCTGGCCCCTAAAACCTTAGGCCTGTCACGAGGCTGGAAGGACCTGTAGGCGTATTGTTAACCCCGAGAGACTAGTAAGGGGTCAGAGATGGAGAAAAGCAGGGTGGAAAGGGGGAGAGAGCAATCGCTGTTAATGAGGGGCAAATCAGATTTGCTTGTGTATACACAACAGTAGGACCACGTGAGAGGTGGTGGTGTATATTTGAAAATTACTAAATTATCAAAAATGAGCACAGAGAGTTAAAATCAGCTGAATAGAGTGAGCTTGATTGGATTTTAATCTGGTTAAGGGGCCTTTTGGGTAAAGATGTACCTGCTATAAAGGGCTGGCTGTACTGGCTGTAGCCGTGGCCGTGGGCATGGGCAGAGTAGCCGGGAGTAGAGGCATCTACAGAGAGGCTGGACTGGTGGGGCAAGATGTCAGCTAGAGCAGAGTCCCCAAGAGAGGAGGGGGTGAAGGGGGCAAAGGATGCCTCATGGGGCTCCCGCTTTACACACATGGAAGGTGGATATGATGGGTGAGGGTCTGCCAAGTGGAACAAAAAGAAAAAGAAAAAAACTCGATATAATGTAGACATGCAACTCCACACTTACTGTACATACATTCACTTCAGTCACTCAGATGTATGGTGGGATGGATGTATAGCTTTCTAAATGTCCAAATAACCAAAAGAAAAGGTACTATATAGACTCAAAACAAATCAAATGTGTCGCAGCAGAAGTTTATAGATTTGTCATGCACATAGCCGAACACTACCACCAGGGCAATAAATCATACAGAGACGGGACTCCAAATCCTGAGCAGATTTGTGGTATAAATTAAATGCAGCCTAAAGGTTGAGGGAACACTACAAGTAGTGCAATTGCTACTATACATTAACTTCCTATCTTTTACCAACTCAAGACCAGACATTTCATATGAATTCTGAATAGATAAGCAGTCTTGAGCAGTTGATTTGTTCATTTACATAGCTTATAATAATAATCTCATATGCACCCAGCAGTAATTCATTCAACTAAGTGGAAACTTACACCAGTGAAATGTTGCAATAACACATCGCGCCTGATCAATCAAGCTCAAATGCGTAAAAAATTTCCCCAAGGTTTTGGGAAAACAAACAACATAATCTCACGGCTGCTTTCTCACAACAAAATCACTCCCACAAATAACCAAACAATTGGCTTGCAGACAGTTAAAAACTCTACACTTTGATCTAATTTGGCAGATGAGTCTTGGCATCTTTCATTTCACCGACTCTGCCTCTTGAACCTATGCAATCAATGTGAGCTCTGTCTCCGGCCTCTCCACGTCTGCCGCAGAGCCTGTTCTGTTCGCTGGGGCCTGTAGGGAGAGATGGCTCTTTCCCGACACCATGATAGCCTCATTAGCTGCTTCCCCCATCATTGTTATTTTACAACAGGACTGTGTGTTGCGATTCCTCATTAAGATAAGGGCTGTTCTATGGAAGGGGGATGCAACCCTGTCAGCCCTATGAACCTAATGCCAGCGAATCAGACAACGTAACTGACTGCTTTCCCATAGAAATCTATGGCAGGTTCTCCAAATCTCTTTTTTTTTCTTCTTTGTGACAGCTGTAAATGTGGATTCAGACAGAGGTACTGCAATTACACTGAATGCTTTCATCTTATTGAGACAAATCCCATTGTTATAGAGAGAACAAGACAATGTTTAACAAGTTTTTAACTTATGATCAAATCATTAAAAAGAATAGTTGCCATGAATCTCTGGCATGCGCGGAAATATTCTAATGAGTGGGCTTTCCATTTAATTGGATGGATCTAAAGTTTGTGAAAGTTTGTCACATGCACTACACAAATCTGCACCAAATCTATTGGAAACCAAATATAGGCTAGTAATATTGCAAATGGCTAGCATTCAGTTCTGTTCTTCAATTAATTATAACTAACATGCAGTCTGGTAAAGTCTTTAAAGTTAAAATAGCTTCCAGAAGTCCAGTTACCCTGAGGTTAATTTGGGTGCATAACAACCCCCATTCACCCCAAGAAAACAGGCATTCATTGATTCAAGACACTACAGCAAATAATACCCACATTCACGACCACAGCAAGCCTAAACCATAAACTAAAAAAAAAATTTGGTAGAAAAGACATGCTCTACAAGTGTTGGCCTTGATAATCCAATCACTGTGTGTCAAAATTTAGAAAAATGGATTGTGTGCTCTTTACCAAAGATTATTCCTTAATTGTACTTTGCTCAGGCAGGTACAGTATATTTCTGTTCTAAGGAGCATTTACTTTGTTATCAGGGTGACACTTGGTCCACCTAACCTCTGGGACATTAATCTGAACTTTAGGGTGAGACTGAGGGTGCCATGAAGCCCAGGCCAAGTCTGTTTCCACTGAATCTCAGACGTTCTGCATACTACTGCAGGCTTCTGTTTTCTCAGTGCCTGAGCAACCGTTGTCAAACAGACAAGGGTTACGACGCAACAACAACCGATACCAACGCTGCGTTCAAGACCACTGAACTCTGAAACTAATCAGACATGGTGTTGCTTATTGTCCTGGAAACGAGGCAGAGCCCGGGTAAAGGGAGCCTGTCAAATCACAGGCCCTGATGATGGAGATGGAAGATAAACTCAGGGTCCTTGGGGACTCTCCTCCCCAGCAAACACATCTCGGAGAGAGTGTAGACGCTATAGAGTTCTCCAACATCTGTCTCTGCTCCACCACTGATACTACGTCCACAGACCCCATCAACCATAGAAATGAACTGTTAAGAACCTACAACAGTCCTCGGAGTGATGCGTCCAGATATAGCTGCAACAGCCTTCTCTCAAGTGAGCATTTCATTTTAAACATACTCCGAGGAACTTCGATGCGCAAACCATTTACTGGCAGAACTCTTGTTTTCAAGGGCTGACATTCAATCTACAGAGAACTTTTCCATTCCTACAGTATGTTCAAGATCACAGCAAAACTTCTGTATTGTACACATTCATGTTTGCATCACGTACAGCCAGTTTAACCTCTGCCTTCAAAAGAATGATTTTCATAGGTTGCATCCAATTGGGAGAGAGAAAAAATATAGTTGCGGGGCCAAATAGCTTCAATTCCTGATCCATGGGATTAAAGTCATTCATTATCAAATGTGTGCTCAAAGGTTAGTGTGCTATTGTGGGGGTTGATATAAACATTAATTTCTGAGCTCTGGGCTGCGGGCGTTAACTGAGCTGAGACAAGCCGTTTGTCACCAGGCCACACACCAGGCACTGCAGGTTAGGTGGCTGCTTGTTGTTTGCCACCCAGCAGAGAATAGCTGATACTGCCAAGTCATAAACTGGGCACAGAGTGTGGTGTACATTTCAGCTGAAATTAATCTGAAATAAAGCAGGTGTTTTTTTTAACCTCTGCTCTCTCATCTGTACAGTTTTGTCATTTCTCAGTCACAAGGAGAGCGAGAAATAGATAGGTAAGAAGGTAGATAGATATAAAGAGAAACGGAAAAGCATTGGATTGTCACATCTGCTAGAGTTTTAGTAGGTCAGAGGGGTGCCCATTTACACCCAGCCTCCCCACAGGGTCTGGTGAGAGTGATTATCGAGCCCAGCCTGCACAGAGACTACTGTACTCTCATTGGGTGTAACACTATTTAACTACTAATAAGTAACTACAATATTATACTGTCATTTGTTACACATTTAAAGCTTGTGTCAGGATTAGAATCCCTAAAGCCAAGCTGTGCTGGATATGGAGGATGCTGTTACTCTGTTCAGGTATCATGAGAAAACTGTGCAGACACATAAATGCTGGAGCAGAGCCAGAGACCAGGGGTCAATCATGACATGTTGTTCTAACCATGGACACACTGAATAGTTTATAGTGTTCATCTACTGGACACAGACACATACAAGTACAACAGCTTCTCTACAACTTGTATACATCAGAAAACAAAGTTCCCTGTATACTTGTTGCCCAGTCAGATATGCACAATACTATTGTCAACATGGTGATGAGTAAATATATGAAGCCACCTCAACTGAATATAATATTTTGCCTTACTAGTGAGAGGCTAGATTTGTGGGAGGGAGGATATCAAGGAAAGAGAATAATTTAATTTTAAAGAATTATTGACGAATTTAGTCTTTTTTCACAAAATGGTAACATTACAAGGATTTTCACTTTCACATTGAAAATCTAAAGATAGTCATTGTGCAGGAGGGGGAATCTTTTTTAAATAATTGGTGCTTCTTTTTTAAATGCCAACGGTGCGTTTCAGTGCCCTAAATCTCTCTGATTTGGCTGCCGTCCTCCTACCTAGGTTACCGTCTCTTTCACACATCAGGATAAACAGAGGACACAAAAGATGGCCGACTTTGCTTTTGCTGGCGCCCTTGGAACGAAAAACTGAGCACTTCATTAATCATTCATCTTTAATAGATTATGCAAATTTCAGGACATAAAAATCAACAAGATCAATAACTGTATGAATTTTAATTGGGAGCAGAAAACATTTAAAGAATGAACATAATCTTGTAGCTCCATCCAGTATGAGAGCATAATTTATTGATAATTGGATCTCAGCCTAAGTGAAGAAGGTAATTTAGCATTTTTCAGCCTTGGCATACATTCCTATTTACAGGGTTTGCTAATGGCAGAAAAAATAATATTATGAACTGACAACCTACACCCAATCAAATGCTTCATACATACTTTGCATAGTCGTTAAATTTAAGTCATAAAAGTTTACTGAATATTACTTCTGAGTTTAATTTGGTGCTCATCTTTTTAATGCATGTGCTAAAGTTTGTTGTCATATTCCACTTTAAGAAAAGTTTTGTTAGTTGGCCTCCTCATTATGGATGTGGCCCTCACATGTATCGCTTTAGGAGGCCCCAGGCCCCCAGATGGCTTGAAGGCCACCTGCTATGAGTGTGCTCCCCAGAGCGAGACCGCTTTCATAGGAGGAGCCCCGCATAAAAGACAAAAACACACCTTTCTTCTCCTGAGGCCCAACTTTCTGGGGCAAATCTACCTCCCACATATTCAGGAATAAAAAAGGGGTCTTTCTTTTCCCATAGTGCTGTGCCTGGGTCCGGGGCTGGACTATAGGGATCATTTGAGAAGGGCCACTGCAGTTTTCAATCATGCTGTCCTCCTCTTTACTTACTCTCTCTCTGTCTTACACACACACACACAGTGGACTCATTGACTTTGATGCCCACTGCATAATTATGGGCGTTTTATTAAAAGGCTAGTATATTATTCTCGAGTCATTGTGGCCATCAGTAAACCTAACCTCTCCTGGGAAAGGGCATCAGCAGCCACATTGAAACAATATTTCAATTAACCAGGTGGCCATCAACCTCGACAGCAGAGCAAAAGAAGCCAAAGTGCAATAAAGGGTGGGTTAGTGTGGGTTATATGATACAGATAGTTAATACAACAAGATATTCAATACACTGCACCTGCCATTACCTGTTGGCACTCAGTGGAAGTTACTAGTGAAGACAGCAGCCAGTTCATAGGTTGGAAAAAACCTGTAATTTCTGTCACTGTCTGCCTCTCATCTGTATCTGGGTCTCTCTCTCTCCACAGCATGAGGCAGCCAGCCAGCCACGGTGCTATTCCAGCCGCTGTCAATCAACAGGCTATCATAGCCTTTGATGACAACGTCGTGTCGCGGCGAGAACAGCAGCTGTCTCTTATGAGAAGTGCTCCCAGTCAATCTGTTAGCGGGCCAATCCAGGCTAACACAATAGCCAGTTAGGAACAGTGTGTGAACGGCCTGTAGGATTTAATGGGCTCAGATGATATATCGCTTCACTCTGTACCTCAGAAATAAACACACAGAGTGCCTTAAAAAGTGGCATGAAAGAGCTTTTTCATTTGGTGATAAGATTTTTATATTGCTGGAAAATGTGTGCCCCATAAGGAAGTGGCAGTCGAATTCTTGATGAGTTAATGATGATGCAAAATCAGGATTTTTTTCCCAGTACTCAGTGAATGGTGACCGAATTTGAGAATATACATTTTCTGATTTAAATCAGTGGAGTTTTACATTTTAAGACTTTAATCCATGAGGAAGTGAAGCCACAAACAACTGACTGATTATCAATATTATCAATTAGTGTTATCAAATTAAGTAAAGTGTAATCTGGTTGTAAAATGACTTGAATGTTCAGTAAATTCAAGTGCATTATAGTCTATCAAAAAAGCTAATTTGACAGCTGCTGTTATCTTTACTAACTGCAACAATGTGCACACGTGGCCTCTGTTGATTATGGGATTGAATTAGCCAGATTCTGTTATATCAGGGGAATGAATGAGGAGTAAACTTTGGAAAACAGTTAGGAACATGCCATGCAGCAGAAGCAGCACCACATTCACTATGTTTGTGTTCTCAGCACTAAGTTCGGCCACCTTGCTGCAGATGTCTTCGACCTGCTGCAGCTGTGTGTATTCTTTTAGGGATCAATGTAGCGTGAGTCAGATTGTACCTGTCACAACAGAGTAGCTCTGGGACACACTGGAGGCGAGGTCGGAGCTGGCGCTGTTGGAAAGGCTCGGCTTCACGTCTTCGATGCCAGTGTTCAGGGATGGGAGAGAGTACTCATTCGCCTGTAGACAAATACACAACAAATGCAAAAAATATGTAAATGGCAAAATACACACGTGAGTAGGTGGCAATCAACAAGAGCAATTCACACTTTCCGTATAAAAGAAATATCATATTCCAGTGTCATGATCTGGTTAATATCACTCATGCACTGCATGCAAGCCCACTTTGGGTGCTAGATTTAGAGCAGATATCCCAGTTTAAGAGACAGTATATGAAATATGTCCGAAGGAAACCCCTGGTATCTGAGGAAGCTGTCTGTGATCCTCTCACTGTGTTTCCCTCTGAATATTTCCTGTGAATTCTATGAGCTCCACCAACCCCCCTCACCAACCCGTCCCGTCCCTGCTCCCTATGCTTTACCAAGACCTATGATGTATGCATGCATTAGGGCTTGTCTGAGGAGAAGGCAGAAAGGGAGAGAGGGATGAGAGAGGGATTGGGAGAAGAGTGAAAGGACGGGGTGTCAGCTGGCTCTTTGTGCTCCACTGCAGTCATCCCTGTGACCAGTCAAGGGAGGAGACATTCAGGGCTTTGTTACAGGAGAGACATGTGGTGTGGTTTTTTAAAGGGGAGTACAACCTCAAAATCAACCTTTGTGCTTTGCCTCTAGGATGAACACATAAAACTGGGTTCATAAAATTATAAAATAGTGTGTATTGTTTAACACCTTTTATGCTTTTATTCGTATTTTTTACTTTTTATTGGAGGATTTTATTGTATTTCTTTTCAGTTGTGATAAAACATGTGCAGCTGCAACCATCATTCATGTTTTACTATTTTTCACAATATTCTGCTGTACTGCACCAGAAAACTTCCTGTAAAGATCAACTACCAACTAGTCTCTTTAGTATTTATTCACTCTAATCTCAGGTTAAGACTCTGCTAGCAGCTGTGATGAATCCTGTCTGTTAATGTGATGACACTTCCTGACCTTCTTTGAAAGGATAAGTGTGTGCGCACACATTTGTGTCTGCAAGTATTTGTATCAGAGTGCATGTGTGCATCTGTTTGTCTCAATGGGACGGGGTCCCACAGGGGCGAGTTGGTGACCCCAGTCTTGTCTGCCTCTATCCCAGATAAACTCTAATTGTCTGCTTACAACTGTTCCCTGGCACTAGGCTGGATGTTCCTCTCTATTCTGCTGGGCCTCAGCAGCACAAGAGCCATTTTGTCATGCAGATGGGCTGTGGGCAGGGCTGGGCAGGGCTGGGCGGAGGGCGAGTGGCAAGCACAGAGGGGCCTGAATGACCTGACCACATGGCTGCCAGAAGTGTGGGAGGGATGAGGCCTATTCAGCCTGGCCTCTTCAAAATGGCTTTTTAATGCCCTGACGCAGACACCAGACAAGCCCCTAATAGCCTAATATCCCACCTTTTCACCAGTTTAAGAAAAGGAGGGGGTGTTGGAAACAGGGAGAAAAAAGGAGGTGCACTGAAAGAGGGAAAGCAGCCTGATTAATATTACATTAAATTAAAACTGATTTTTCTGGACCATTCTGATGCCGTTTTTCTCCCCCCTCCTCCACTTTCCTCTCGCCTTTTTAATACCTTCTCCTCCAGTCTTTGTGATTGCAAGTCATTTCCAATTCGTTTTGGTATTGATCTTGCCGTAGAAATCACTTTGGTAATTAGCTGCATTAGGGGCTGTATAGCAGGCTGAGGGGCTGTCCCTCTGATTTATCGCCGCTGTAATTCCCCGTGATCGCGTAGAGATGAAAATGAACTCAATTAGGGCACTGCTAAGGCTGCATGGGCAACCACATAGAGTTCCAATGGAAAAATTAATAGTCTCTTGTTGTTTAACAGTCTAATGAATGTAAATACAGGTTATCCACTGTAATAGGCTGTAGGCTTATAGGTTTCTTTGAGCAAGTAGTTGGGCAGAGCTTTTTGTCACCTCTGTATGTACAAGTTAATTCACTATTTAATATTAGAAATCAACGTTCGTTAATTTATTGTTGACTACTACAACTTAAGACAGAAACCAGTCCGAGCCGTAAATGTCAGGGAGTAGAGAGAAATCTGTCTTGCCAACCTGTTCAGGTTTGATGTGTTCTGAAGTGGGAAAGACATCAGGGTAAGACGGACGTTCAAACACACGGTCCAGGGCCTCCAGCTGCTGCTGGGTGAAGGCGTCTGCTCGCAGGTGCTTCCTTAAACTCTCCACACTGCCCTGAGAGTCGCTGCCGGGGCCTGAGCCATCAGAGCCATCTATAGAAAGAGGGAGAGGAATAAGGGAAGGGGGAGGGAGGGCAACAACATTCTGCATCAGGGCATAGCTCCAGTGTTTTTACCTGATATTATTCTGTCGGGCTAGCAATGTGAGATATGAGCATAAGAACCTTTTTTTTTTTTTTTTTTTTTTTTGCTCAACGGGTGTGGGAGTGATGGCACAGGGCGCAGTAGTAAATTCAGGGAGACCCACCAGCATGTCTGCCTTTTATCTCCCTCTCTGTTTTTCACTGTCTCTTTCTTTCTTTCCCTCGCACACATACACTCACCGAAGCAGCTCTCTGCCTCCCCCATCTCTCCTCATAGTCACCATCAGCACAGTCATCATGTGATAGGTCTATGGTAATTGATGGATTACCTTCAGTGCAAATATATACTTGTAAGGGAGAGCGTGTGTTTCAGGAGCAGAAAGTAGGGCTGGCGATTACATACAGAGCCTCTCATTTTGCCAGTGGGAAATGGAGAGCCATTATTTAACTGCACTATTTCCTCCTGAACATATTACCCTTCCCTCTCTCAGTCTCTCTTCCTCTCCCTCCATCCCCCACATATTGCCTGTCTTCTGGAAAACAGAATGGAGTGGGGACGGTACTCATGGCCGAATGAGGACGGGGCGACGAGGGCAAGCGTATGCATTTCCTCACTCGGTCACACTCTATATAAACAAATGAGCCTATGCTTCCCTCGTTCTCCTGATCTCTGACCCTATCAACTTGGCCAGCAAGCCTGCTGCTGCAGCTCTCCCTCTGCTCACTCTTCAAGTCCCGAACACTGAAAGAAAAAAAAAAAAACAATCTGCAGCTAAAATCTCCAGCCAGCATCCCAGGAACCTCCACTCCACTGCCTGCCTCCCGCCACCCTCCCTTTCTCCCTATAACCCACCGCCAACAGCGGATGAGGGCTTTAGCTCCCATACAAATCTGTCATTCTAAATTTGCAGCAGATTATGTTCTCTCCTGGGCGAGCCAGCGGTGATATATGATATGCAAGGCCGCTATTGATTGCCTGATCCGCCAGCAGAGGAGGGAGGCGAAATGAACTTGGAATGAACATCATGCCTCAACTCATTGTGCGTATAATACTCTACTTAATCCCACATTTTTCTGTGCTATGGAATTCAATTGATCAATCATGTTCCACTGATGGTACCATTTCAGGGGCGTTATTGCCATTCTGCTCGGCTGCTTGACCTTTTTTCAATGGCTGAGGCCAGAGGATGAACCCGACTCGCACCAAGAAATAGATCCATGGAGAGAATGGAATAGAGGACTGCAATTGGGTATGAGTTGGTGTATGTATAGATGGAAAGGTGTGTGTATGTGTGTTTCACTGCTAAAATATATTGACTTTAGCTTTGTGTAACATTTATGAAAGAATCAGTTTTTTCTCCTGCCACATGATTTTTTTCCTACCATCAGTTACCAGAATATTTTAACACAGGCTCTTTTTTTTTTTTTTTTTTTCAAACAGCTCCCTTGGGTGGAAGGTTGGGGTTGCTGGTGGTGGAGCAGCATCAGTGTTGATGTATGAAACTCAATTGTTGTCTGTGGTACAGAAGAAAATGGAGTCATTAATTACCTTGTATCAGCTGGTCGGAGAAAAGAGGCAAGCTCGATCAATAGCAACTGTTTGTCATTCACTATGGAGGAAGAGCATGCTTATACTCAGCACCCCCTCACACACTTAATCAGGCCTTCTGAACTGGCTGCAAACAGACATAGGACACTTCTTCACACACTTTATGTGGTATAAACATAAACAAAAGCCTCACTACCAAAATTAAAAACCCAATTTTGGACCTGCTAAGTGATTGACAGGTGCTTTAACACAAGGACTAACAATAAACAACAACTAAATCTGTATTAGCAACACTTTGGGGTGTTGTTAAAGGTTTGTTTACACCAGTAATGTTTTAAAAATTTGAGTGAAACAGGCTTAATTTTTAATAATGTTTGGTTCCGCACAAACACACACACACACACAATTTTTTCATCTCTAACTATTCAGTTATGTATGTGAATATATTTCAAATTTATGTGGTCAAAGAATTACTGATTTGGTCTTTAAATATAATTACTAGTAAATCATTTATTTTCTGAATTCGCCATTAGAGGTTCATGTTTGACATATATCATAAGATAGCTGCAATAAATCAGATCCATCCTTTGACAGTCAGCGTGTCAAGTGAAGTGTGAAGCCCGACTGTCAGACTGTGAGTGTGTGTGTGTGTGTGTGTGTGTGTGTGTGTGTGTGTGTGTGTCTCATTGACTGGCTCAGTGTTTCTTCAACCCCTTTGGGTGTCTCAGCAGGTATTCTCTTATCACTCCCACAGCACCAGCTGACTGCGTCTCTTAGTTTTAACACCAAAGTGTAAGGAGACAAACCAAGATAAAAACAAAACTCTCCAACAGTGATATTCACACATCAACCCTAAAGCAATGCAGTTTCTGGTACATACTTTCTCTGATCAGCTATTTCTATTTTACCATGATGCATTCACACATTTTAAGTGGACTGTACAGCTTTGCACAAACTGAATGCTCCAAAGACAAACTCAACCAACGGGCATGATACTGAAACTGGTCTTCTTGTTTAACAATCCTGTGATAAAAGAATCTAAAAGTTGCTGTAAGCCATTAGCAAATTAATATTCAAACTCATGCACTTTCAGCCATTTGTACACAAACACGTAGAGAGTGAACCAATGACAGTAGCTGCTGTGAAACAATGGTATCCGAAGCTGTTCTGTTTTGCTTTGTCTCTAAGGGGGATGTTAACGTCCTGCGGTGGCATGGCGTTACTTTATGTCCTTCTTTCATCTCCCCTGGTCTTGTGATAAGATAACTCAGAGGAGAGTCGAGGTGGGGGCTTGTTTGAAAGGCAAATGAATTCCCACACACTGCCTGGCTCTCTGCATAAATCAATGGCACGGGGTTTCCTAGATCAGAGCCTGCGAGTTCTATGCTGATAGGTGAAATGATGCTATCGCAAATTGTGGATCATTTGTTGATGTTTTTAAAAATGCAGTTATGCTTGAAAAAAAAAAGAGAGCACAAACAAACTGGTATACCCAGAGGGTGAACACTCCTCCCCTGTAAGCTAGCTATATTTATGAAACCTCTGAAGCGGAAAGGAGAGAGGTGGGTGGGGTGGAGGAGAGAGAGGGAGAGAGGCAGCAACACTGCCATGGCTGTTAAGATCCTGTTATGTTGTGGCGTGTTTAAGAGCTTTATTAATTCAATTTAGCACCACCAACCAGTGTACTGACTGTCAGCAGGCATAGCGATGCTTATTTGATATTTGCACTCACTGCCAGCACTGAGGCTGTGTTGATAGTATTTTTGAAAAACTCCAGTTATTTTATTTACTTTCATTTAAATTCCCAGATCTAGGCCAATGCAGAAAGTTTATAATAAAGAAATAAAGGTACACAACTCTTCGGTTATAGTTTGTTAGTCTGTAACATTAATAAGGCTGTGGATCAGGTGGTAGAGTAAGTGATTCCTGTCCACATGTCAATGTGTCCTTGAGCAAGACACTGAGCTGCCCCTGATGTGTGTATGGGGGAAAAAATGTAAAGTTATACTTGCACATTGTGTGAAATACAGAAATCTCAATTTTCAAACACCAGTGCAGTGAGACTATTGCAAGATATTCTTGAAAAAACTCTGTAAACAAGAAAGAATAAAGCAGATTGGTGCACTGCAAACAAGAAAAAAATGTAAACTTTATTTAAAATAATACTTAAAACACTTTGGTTTGCATTGAAAAGAAGTTTAAATAATGTTTTTTCCCACGTGTTTCAAGTAATCTAGGACTCAATTACAAACAAAAATGACTTGATAAGAGGGATATTTTTGGAGTACACTCTCTTCTTCTTTAGTATGACCCCATTCTCATCTCTTATTTTTCTTTGTCCTTCTCTGCTTTCATCTCCACCCTCCTCTGGACCATTCTATCGTTTAGCGTTGCCACCCTGTGTGGCGAGTAGTTGTGGAAATGCAATTAACGTATCCCCTCTTTTTCTCTTGCCTTTTCTCCCTCCTCAAGCTGAGTAATGCATCGCTCCATTAATTCTCGGCATCGCTGCCCGTAATTGACTTTTCTCTGACATGATTCCTCTCCACTGAGTGAATTCCCTCTCCTTATATTTTTGTGACGGATCTCATTGTACATTGTTTACAACTATATGTGGGTACTTGCACAGCCATGTTGTTGAATGCAAATAGTTAACCCACAAGAGTCAGAAAGAAGAGGGAGACGATAAGAGGAGAATGTTGAAGAGAAAGAACGACAGAGATACAGCAGAGAAGGAGGAGGGGGAGAAATGCAATGTCGACTCTTTTGTGTCCTCCTCTACTGTCGGGGCCCTAACAGCTTCTTGTCTCTATGTTACGGTCTGTGGCCCCCTCAAACCTGGGCTTTTCTCTCTCATACACACCCCATCAGGGCCATCATGGTGCTCATGATTCCATTTATTTCTGTCTCGCTCTGGATGCATTTATTTTCTAAAGTGATCCTCTATTGACTCATTGTCATGGACTGGCTTGACTAGCCAACCAGTGTAGGCCCAGGTTCAAATCCATACACTAACTGATTTAAACTCCACAAATGGGTCATATGAGTTAAAAGATACATGCCGGCCAATCTCCAAAACTGCCAAATATCAAATTTGAACAAATCAAAACAGCAACTCTATTCATTTTTCCTCAAGCTATTGAACAAGGTTGATATGACTCTGACTGCTGCGTGCGATCGTTCTTTTATGTCATGAATGTACAACCTGCTCTGCCATATTTTTTTTTCCAGCTCACACGCTCATCAGCTCCTTCTACACACCCACGCTACAATCACAAGTTATGACCTTTGCTTTCTCCATCTAATTTATCACTGTAGCTCCCTACTGCTTGTCCTCCCCAGAACTCCACTGGGCTCCTTCCACTACGTGGTAAGCCAGCGATGAAATAAACACACAGTTAGGTCATATCAACCTGACTGCATACAGCAGCAAGGTCAGGCGTAACCTGTCTAGAAACCTGATTCGGAAAACACTGAATTTACATAAAACTGCAGCTCTAATAACAACTGAATTTACTGTAAAAAGAGGACAAATTAGAGCAGGTATGTCTCACATTATAATTAGCTCAAAATTGTCTCAGAGAAACAACTGGAAGGCCTAAACTTTTCTAATGAGTGCATGGACTAGCACTACAATACACATTTTTACAACCACACAGCAGTTGTCACCTAATCCTCTCTGCCTTTTTTTTTGGCTTCCTCTTCCACCATAGGTTTAAATGACTGAGTGAGAGCATGCTGTACAACAGGCTAATTTCCCCACTTCACTATTAATGCATTTGGCAGGAACAACATTCCATTTCCTGTAATGAGATACACAAATAAATCTGGCTATGGATAGATTTGGGTGGGGTGGTGGTGGTGAAGGTGGTGGTGGGAGGAGGAAGAGTGGGGTTTTTTTTTGAAGGGGGAAGGTGGGGGGTGGGGGGGGGGGGCATTGAGACGCATTCTCCCAGCACTGGCATAATTGGTATCGCTGCTTGCAGACATGCAAACCAATCTCTCCACAGATAGGGCTGAGACTCTCTCTTTTTCCCCCTTAAGGCTATTTCTTTTGTCTTTTCGATAGCTTGCACATCCAAGATAGAGGGAGGGAGGGGGCGGGGGGGTGTGGGGGGGATGTTAATTTGTGAATTAATAGCTTTTCTCTGCAGAATTGCAAATTCTTTTAAATGTCACTATGTTCACTGTGTGAGGAGCATTTGAAGGCACATAGTTACAAACAGACACACTTAACACACATTTCTGTGCATAGGTGTGTACATATGCATGCACAAATTCTTAAACTAATCCTTGCTCAACTCTCATTGAGGCTGCCAAGACCTTCTTCTTCCCTCCTCCCCTCATAAACCCGCTTTTTTCCCCCCTGCTCCTCTGTCTCTTTTTCTTCCTCCCATCTTCACTCGAAGCCGTCCAGTGTAACATGCTGCTTTTAATTTGCAATAACACATGACAAGGACAGATTAATGGCTCTTATGGCACCTATGTCCCTGAGGCTCGTCTTACGGGGACCCGGTGTACATAACGCGTGTCACACTACATTATCTCTACAGCCCTCCAGTAATGGGGACCTTTTTCTTCCTCAAAGGGCAACCGCTGACTTTAGCCACACCAGGATCACACGCCACCACCATCACAACACCAGCGGTACAAGAACTGTGCAATGCTTTTTTAGATCATGGTCAAATTATCACAGTATAGACATAAACATCTGACATGCAACAAAGTCTAGTTAGTCATTTGTAGAATATTCTAAACAACATGAAAACTCTTTGCTGCACTAGGTCTCCCCTTGTTTCTAATGCATTTTTTCACTTAATTATGTATTTATTCATTTATATATTTACTGAGTTGTATGACAAGGTAACATGTTAACATTTTAGCAGGTAACTTTCTACCGTAACATAGTAGCTCAGGCAGATTAATTAATTAATTAAGATTAATTTAAAAATGTGAGCCATTGCAAATTACCATGAATAAACAAACACAAGAGCTGCAATGGGTTTTTTTTTCTTGACATCCCAGGCCAAATTAAGGGGAAATGCCAAGTTTAGAATTATTAACAAATTATAATTTTAGTTTATAATAAACTGCATCTTGTTGTTGAAAATCCACAGCTATCTTTGTCTGATAAAATTCTAAATAAGCTACACTGTGCCTTACTGTATATTGAACTGCATGCCATTACATGGAAAATAGGATTTTCCACAGTCACTTTAGCTTCATTTAATTTAATTTCTCGGGAGATTATTTATTGGAAAAATCTTCCCCGCCTTATCCTCATAAACTCATAACCCTGGAAGAGCAAAAACAGTAATTGAAAGCAAAGAATTGTGATCTGAATGACCAAAGCAAAAGAGAAGGTTGTCTAACTTCAACTTACAATGTCCTATTTTCCTTCCATCCAAGTGGTTGCCACTCCAGAGAACTAAAGAGACAGAAACATAAAAGAAGGAAGTGGCCTGTTTTGATGAGTGCTCTTTGAGATCATTTTCAACTATATCATCCCATCAGCCACCTCAAAGCAGTACCACAGAATCACACATGCACACACACACACACACACACACACACACACACACACAGGCACACACACAGGCACACACACAGCCCCCTCCTCGCCTTCACCGGTCTGTTCCTACACCTGTTCAGGCCTCCACCAGGGACATGTTAATTCATAGGCATTTAAAAAGCCAATTGTTTGCAAAACCGATAATCTATTAGCCCTCAGGCAGTGTGTGTCCACTCTCTTGCCTTGCCTAGGAATGAGAAATTCTGGCTTGGACCGGATAAGCTCCCACTTAATCTTTGAGCATATCTAGGTCTATTTTCTTGCCAGTCCCCTGGTAGTGTAACGTCTAATATACAGTCTAGCAAAAAATACTTTATTATTGAATGTTTTAATGCTGTTAAGGACCACGGAATAAAATATAATTCAATCAAAAATGTATTTATATATCTGACTGATAGTATCAAGGCAGAGAATCACAAGCCTTTTTTTCTGCCTTTTGTTACGATATAGAAATGAGAGCTAGGAGCAGCAGCGCTGATGCCTTGCCAAGGGGGATTATAGTTGTATGACAGCTATATGGGATATCTACAGTACGTCTGAGCATGGTATAAAATTGAGATGCAGCTCTGTAGGCGTATGGTAAAACATAGGGCATCAAAAAGCTGATTGAATCGCAACACTCTCTCAACACTCACCCTGCCTGATATACAACATAACAAGTCACTGGAGACAGCACACAGAAACACACTTGGCTGCAGTGCCGTCATAAATGCCATCTTCTTCACACACAGGAAAAAAAAAAAAAAAAAAAAAGGAGACGAGTGATGGAGAGAATTAAAAGGATGGAAAACAAAGGGATCTTGTTTCTCCCTTACCATCGTCTCGTTTCCTCTTCTCGCCGTTGGTGCGGGGGATACCCAGAATGCCGTTGATGGAGTAGGATCCTACGGGATCGTTGGAGGCGCTGGTCACAGGGGGTGAGGCTGTGCTGGGAACTGATGGGGAAAGCTGAGTTAATGTGTGTGTGTGTACAGTACATGTGTGTGTCTCATCTGTGTGTTATTCGGGGTGCATGTGTATGTGTTCACGTTTATGTGTTTTCTTTCTAGTTTCCCCTCATTGGCTCATTTGACTGTGCTGTAATCTGTGTGTAGCCTCATTCGCGCTTACCTATGGTGTGGCCGGGCGTGGAGAGTGGCGTAACAGATCCATCAGGGGACGGGTGGAATTGCTGCTGGACTTTGGTGCGGATAATCCTGGTAAAGTGAACAACAGACACGGATCAATCAATACTGCTTCCAGAGCATGGAGATTTCACACAAGCCCAGCCGCACCGGGACACTTAAACACGGCACATCAGGTCCACTTACTCCCATGCATGTACAAGTGCTCCATCGTTTGGTGCGCTTGTATCCTCATATTCAGGCCCTTGTCACAAATAGCCAATCTCGGGGCTTTAGGGGCAATCTCTCTGCTCCTGTGTGAGGCTGAATAGGGGCTGCCCCCTGAGATTGTGGATTCAATCTAGCTGGATTCTGAGGTGAGAAATATGATAAAGTCCCCATACCAGTAAGATGTGATGTGGCGGGAAAGTCTTCATTGCACTTTGGTCTGAATGATCTTGCAAACAAAGCATGAAATCACATCAATTCACCTCAATGATCAGCTTCACTGGCTCTACCTGGCCAACTCTAATAATCTCCCTCTCCTGTTCCCCGCTCTCTCTTTCTCTCTCCATCTCTCAAACCTGATCTTTTACTCCTCTCTCTCCCAACCTCATCCCCTTTTCTCATTTCTTCTGCTCTGTCCAATGTGCTCTCTGTTTTACTGTATTTTACAATGTCTGTCTTTCAAACCCCTCATCACTTTCTTTCCTTCTTTCACTCTTCTCTAATTCATTTCTTTATTCCTCCCTGTACTCTCTGTCACCTCTCTGGTGTCTGTTGTAGTTTTTGGTCTTTTTGTTGCTCAGTGTAGCACACAGGAATCCTCCAGGCTCACTGAGGATCAGAGCCTATTGATTGGGACTCCGGGATAGAAAAGTTGACGACGAATGGCAGCGAGGAACAGCAAATGCAAATGGTGATCTATAAATTATATGTGACAGGAAAGCAATAGTGTCTTATTGGCCCAACCTGAGACCGCTGCCACATCCATTGTTTTTAAATCTGTGGTGCACTTTGAAATAAATAAGTAAAATAAAAGACAGTGTCACAATAATCTGAAAACTTTAAACTTTAAAATGTGTGATCTTAGAGACAGTGATAAATTACATTAATTTGAGCATTGTTGTAATTCTTTTAGCAAAACAGGAAGGTACAGTGGGATTTACACAAGCTCAGCTTTAGCTCTTATGGGACATGATCGCATTACATTAAACCATGACTATGGTAATCTTTTGATTGACAGACGAACGTGAGATCATTGAATAACCGGCAGCGTTGTGCACCGACAGATATCTCACATGGGAGCCGCTCTCACTCGAGAGGTGTGACAAAAACAGACTTTTACAGACTGCAGATGAGCCGAAAGACGTTCACATGTGCATGCAGCATCCAGCAATAAGCTATCATTTCTGATTCAGGTAGCTATGGGGTTAACTTCCTCAGGGGCAAAACATGTACATCAGACTCTTTTCATTCCCCTCACTATCTCATGTGTCCTCCATACTCTCTCCTTCAGGCAGGGCAACAAAGGCTAGCAGCCTCCTCCAGAAAACACACATCAATATTTTATTTGAATTTCTAACATCTCACCACAACAGTTATCTGACCTCATGACTCGAGGGGGCCACATAAATTCAAGGACTTTGTTTCAAGTCTATGCTGTTGATATTGAATAAGCAATTTGGATGGCTGAATTAACGACTTTGGTGTTTGGGTGTTGTAAAAAAATATATCTCCAAAGAAAGATTAAAATGTGGATCGATATGATTGAAAGCCGCTTAGGACCTTGTGGGTACGCCTCTGTCCACTGGGCATGGCGCAGCGGTAGGAAACTCCTCTCCGCGGCAACACAACAAAGTGCAACCCAGTCTCTGTGTAATCTTTAATAATTCATGCAGGAAAAATGTGTTTAAAGCCAGGGCATCCTCTTTAGTCAACAGAGCAGAGGTCAGCCCCTTAACCACAGAGACCACCAGGGCTCCACTGTCTCCTTCGCTCCCCCTGCCTGCCTGTTTAACTTCTCTTCCTCCTCCACATCTTTCCCAATCCTCCCTTTAAAACCAAGTAAGAAACAACAACATTAGACATTTAAACTAACCTGTAATGTGATAACTATTACTGGCTAATCTGTTACTGGAGTTAAGGTTACAATTTTATAAACATTTCAAAATACTCCTGTGCATTTTCTATGCTGTAAAATAAATATGATAATGATATAAATTTTAGAGAATAAAATTCAAGAGAGAAACCTACGGGTTATTAAGGAGGGATTTGTGAAGTCATGCTATGAGGAAAAAAATGCAGGTTTGTGCATTGTAACAAGGTCTGATGTTAATTATTAATGTGCAGGCCAACTTAGTTTCAAATGAGACAATTTATCCTGATAGTGCTGCTCCACACAGCTCAAACCAAGCAGATTATTAGAATTTTTTTGTATGTGTTTTGTAACACATAAAACATTGCCGCCATACACCCTCAAATACATTTCCAGTGGTTTTATGAACAACAGGTGAAAACAGAAAAGGGAGCCAAAAGACCTGTTGAAACCATAATTTCCATGGCAGCCTGATTTTCTAATATTTCTTTCTCTCTTTTTTTTTTTTTTTTTTTTGGTAAAGATTCAACCATCTCCTGCATTTAGCTGGATGTGTTATGAGACTCTCTTCAGCTCATTAAAATGTAATGCCGATGACCAGCTCTCTGGAACAGTGCCTCCTAACCAAAGTTCATCACTTGCAGCCACTCTGGGCCTTTTTTTCACTTTGCTCACATGCACTGGGGCTTTCACCAGCGTCCTCAGTCTAAAGACACTTTGTCCACTGCTGTCCCGCTTCACGTGGAAAGGTGAAGGTGTAGGGTGTCTGCTGCTTTAGCTGCTCCAGTGGAACAGAAACTCTTTTATAGTCCATTTACCCATAAATCAACTCTCTTTTAGGATGGGCATTTTTAAATAATCTATCATTTTCTAGATTTACTTTAATTATGCTATAATCAAAACTACTACAAATATCACTACTACTACTACTAATAATAATAATAATGATAATGTGTGATTAAAACCGGAATCATTCAGCAACCACACTATAAGCCTAAATGTGTGCTCAGTTGTCGCTCCACATGCTCCTCGGTGTTGGAAAACAGAGCAATTGGTTGGCAATAAAGAGGCCGTCCGCCTCTGTCGCAGTGTGGTCCGCGTATTGAACGACTTTGTTGGGTATTTCCCTCCGCCTCTGGATCTGGTTACGCGGTATCGATCGGTTTTTATCGAGACAGATGTGAGTCTTCGTGGCCCCAGCCCCAGCCCCCGTGCTGGCTGTGTTGTGGAGGGCCGCGCCGGGGGATTGAATTGCACTCGTGAGACCACCCCGGACAGGCTCGGCTGGAACTGACTGCAGCTCAGCGGTGTGTGTGTGTGTGTGTGTGTGCGGAGATAAAGTAGTTATCTGCTTATTTCAGCGCCGGTTTCTCCCTTTTTACGCACGGCGACTGGCGAGGATTTTGCTTTCCTGTTTCTCGTCTGATTTTCCTTTTTTTTTTTTTGTATATTTGGCTCACACAAACATTTTCTCTCACGTGTGTGCAACACATTTAGAAATGCATTTTTTTTTTTTTTTTCTTTCTAAAAATCTCTGTGTCAGAAAGAATTTACGCGCTTTGGAGCAATTCGGCATGCTTTTTACATACATGAAAACACATAAAAGTGAAATAAAAAAAAAAAAAAAAAGCGGACAGGCCTGTTTGCACCTACCTGTTGATGGATGAGACGCTGGGCACAGTGTCGTTGTCGCAGACGGCCTCGGCCAGTAGTCGGTCCCTTATCTCCCAGGCGAACATGGTCGGATTCTGGCGCTTATAGTCAGCAATTTTATCCACCACTTTCGGAGTTGCCACCTTTGGTTTGGAGCCACCAATGACTCCGGGTTTAATACTGCCGGTTTCATAGTACCTGCATGGGGACAGAGCGAGTGTTCCTGAATAAATCCCTCCTTAATTCAACAGTCCAGTCTGATTGATGGGAAAAGGTGGCTTCAAATTCGTTTGTGTGGAAACAAATCTCCGCCGACCTTCTGCAGTTAACATGTAGGGCAAAAAAAAAAAAATTACCTACAAATATGATGGCGGCTTTAATCTATTAATTGGTCTGGAAGTGTGCTGTTATATGGGCCTAATTGAGTGTCAGCTGGAAGGTGAACAGAGCGGATTTTCAACGAAAAGCAGTGTAATTAAAATCACATAATATAAGCAGTGAGACGGACAGAACAAAGGACAGTTTAGCTGTAAAAAGCACAATTTAGACCTCATTTCCAGTCTCCATGAGCTTACTGTAGCATGCACGACATGCCACCATGACCTATTGGTAAATGTTGGTGACAAACATTCAGTGTGTGTGAAATGAAATACCTCTGAAATGCCTTCTGATAGCTGAAAAAAATATATTTCAAAATATTATCTCACAGCATTTGTGCTCTGAAGTAAAATGATGTAGACCTAATTTCTCAGGTTTAAAGTAGACTTTTACACTGATGAAAAAATATAGGAACATAAAGTATGTAGGCCTATTTATGGTATTTTTCTAATGGATTATGACACGCAAATGTGAGTTTATAGTGGCCGTAGACTGGTGTTTTTCTTTATATGCGAGTAATATTCCAATTTGTGTCTGCAGACCTGAAAAGTCAGTTTTCAGGTGACCTCTTGGTACTTTATACACTTTCTTTATCACCTGCAGTCGCCTGTAATATTAATACAGCCTCATATTCCCCTGGGATATTTTTTATCCTTAATGTAAAGCTGTAAATTCTCCTCCTAAAATTTATTTCATGATTATGATGCTTTCCTCTCGCAAGGCTGCAGGTGATGGATAGAAAAATCTCGGACGCAGAACTGCTGTGTTCAAGCAAAAAAAAAAAAAGAGAAAAGAGAGAGAAAGAAAAAAAAAAAATGACCTGCCTATATAACCGATGACTGAGGCTGAAATAGAGCTGGGTGCGCATATACGAGCTACGGAAGATTGATGTTTGACACACACAGGGCTCTGGTGGTGGTGGATCCCCCCTTTTACCTGCCGAGGATTTTGCTGACACAGCCGTGACTGACCCGTAGCTGTCTGGAGATGTCGCAGGGCCGGACGCCCTGGTGGGCCAGCTCCACGATCCGCTGCCTCACCACGTCCGGGAGGGGTCTGCCGTTCACAAACACCCCGCCGAGCTGGTTCACACCGCCGTGCCCTGCGTGGGATACAACGGCAGCACAGGGGAGCATAACATTACATACCTGCAGAGGACACGGTTTCTCTGTCCTGCCTGGCTCATTTTCTTTTTTTTTGGGGGGGGGGGTTTCTTTTTATTTTTTCCCGTCAGGGAGCTGTGTGTTTTGTTTTTAGTCTGAAAGTTTAGATCTCAGGACTGATAACATAACACACGTAAAGTAGGCTGTGATGTAGGTGCAGCCTATCTGTAGCCTATATATATACACACACACACACACACAGACAGACACACACATTTTAATTTTGGTCTTGCTTCATCTTTCCTGCATAAATTCTAAAATATTTTGAATCTGTAGTAGAACTTGAAACAATACTTATACTAATATCTATACTAATACTACTAAAGATAATAATAAAATAATAACCGTTTTAATATTTTGTTGGGTAAACCATGATATTGAAAAAAGACCTGATAGTAAAATTCAAGTAGGATTGTGTTGCTTTCAAATACGTAAAATAAAACAATATTAAATATAAAAATAAACACACCTCACTGGCTCTTTTGATACCCCAAAATAAAACTCCCCTCCCCCTGTTACACTGGCCTGGTTAGACAATATTTTCCAAGAGTATCTCCTCCACTGCAGCCTAACACATGTCGCACATATTATGTTTCAACCTGTTTAATTTTCCTTGCACAATTGATGTAAATAATTAAAACGAGCTTTGATAACTCATATTACAAACGCGGATGGTGCGAATGAGGAGGAATAAATAATTTACACACAGCCCGGGTCCTCTTTACCCCTATCGTATGGAGCAAAACAGCCAGAAAATGAACAGTTTTCACCCTCAGTTTAATTCTTAACCGCCTAAATCTAAAGCGAGGGATGGTAAATAAAGTGACACGTTTACATCCATTTGCACACAGCGTGCTCTTTTCTCTCTGGGGTAACTGTCATTTCACAGGTAATAAAAGCTCTGTATTTAAATTGGGGACTTTCTGTTTTGTCACTTAAAAGCAAATGTGGCTCAAACCAGCTCACATTTCCTCTTTTTGATTAACCTCTGGAGTCAGTAAAACTTTGCACAACAAACTCCCGAAGAAATACATGTAAAAATAAAACTCTTGTGCTCATAAAAATAACCCTGAAATGTTCCTGTTATAAAACATTTTGACAGCTATCTATCATGTTTTTTTTCTGCCTTTTATTTTCATTTTTATTATTATCAATATTAACGTAACAAAATCTATTTTTAAATGACTCTTCTGGCAGAACTTTGCCAATATATTTAAAGGAGAACAAATGACTGACGATACTAACATGTTTAATATTTGAGAACTGTGCTCATCTTCATTACAGTAAATAACGAGCTTCTGTGGACTTAAAATGAAGAATATATATATAGAGAGAGAGCATATGTAAGAGCACATTTCAACATTTCTAACCGTGTTTTCTGTGCAAACCGGACCGCAAATATCCTCGATGTAAATTGTGCAGCACTTAAAGCCACCAGACGGAAACGTTGCTGTCTAGAAACTTGCTCAGTATACTCACGGTGCATCGCCGAGAAGGGGTCTGCTTTGCAGTGAATATCCATGGGATAGCAAAGGAAAGAAAGGTAATCGACTGAGGTCGCCGTTTCGCCTCTGTGGTGCAGCTTAAAAGCAGTTAAGAAAGAAAAAAAAAAAAAAAGAAAAGAAAAAAAAAAAAAAAAAGAAAACGCAAAGATTTATATTTTGGCGTAAAACAGTCCGTGTGGGAAGAGTCCTGCGGGCTGCAGCGGGGAGCAACTTCTTGGGGCGACGCTAAGTTTTCCCTCCCGTTCAAGTGTGAGGTGAAGAGTCTGCAGGAGCAGCGCTGTCAGGTGCGGAGCATGACCCACGCGTGTGCAGAGCGCGCCGGACGCGGCAGCATCGACTCAAAGCGGGTCACAGTTCGTGCTCAAAGGACATCGTGAGGAAAACAAGAAAAAAAAAAAAGAAGATGAAGAAGAGAGGAGCAGCTGAGGGTCCCCGGGTCCTGCTCGGGAAATCGGCGGCCGGTGAAAAACAAAACAAAAAATCCCCTCTCCTCTGACGGGCTCTGTGGTTTAATCAGGTAGGGGCGGAGATGACAACAAACATGGACACGGCGAAGTACAGCGCAGTGTGTCCCCCTCTCCTCCGGAATGGGCTGTGCCTGAGCGAAGCTTTGGGCTGAGAATGAAACCCCTCTCCCGGTGTGTCTGTTTCTAAAAGCTGCAGTCCCACAGATCCCCCCCACCACCCCTCCTCCCCTCCCCTCTCCCCTTCCCTCCTACCTCCATCCCACAGATCCCTCGCATAGAGATGGATGACTTGTCAGACAAAGGCAATAGATTCCAACACTTTGTGATTCGCCCACGTAAAAAAAAAAAAAAAAAAAAAACCTGCAGCTCAAATGAGGAGGTCCCTGCATCCGACAGGCAGGAAGGGGAGGGAGACGAAATGGGAAATGATGGGACTTTGGGGTGAGGAATCAAGGAAATTAAAGGCAGGGGGGCTAGAAGAGAGGTAACACACTGTCAGGCTGTATGTTGTTTAAAACGACACTCGTCAAGTGTTTTCACATGAAGGGACCCCCCCCACTCCAACAGAAACACATGCGAGACTTTGACTCATGATGCACACATGGCAAGATTTTTGTTGCTGGAACCACATTTAAAGTGATATTGAAGAGCCTAAAACAAGATATTTTAAACAATCATAATTATAAATTAAATAATAATAACATTAAACTATTCCCCACTTTGCTGCGGACCTCCTAAACACAACTGGGGGCCCAATAACCCACTTTGAGAGCCTCTGGGTTCAAAGTGTACAAATCTCAATATCAGCTCAGGTATTTTTTGCAAATATGAAAAAGAGATATGAAAAGGTTGCAATAAAATCTCTTCTTTTTTGGTAAATTTGACGCGTTTTTACAGCATGTCACCGCAATATTCTCATTGCATTCTTCTTTTTTTTTTTTTCTGGCATCCTGTACTGAAATTAATCTTTGCAAGTTCTTTGCATGCTGCGAGTTCACCACAGAACCAGTTTTCAGTCACTAAAACGCTGCCGTGCTGTGTGGTCAGACAGGAGGCGTGGAGGTGAGCTTGCAGCCTGCAGAGGGAGAGTCAGTCAGTAGGCCATCATCATCACCACCACCACCATCATCATCATCATCATCATCATCACCACCACCATCATCCTCCTCCCGCCGCCTGTGCGCAGCATCGCTCTGTAGATGGCGCTCCTACAGTAGGTTACACAGCCCGCTGTGCTCAGGCAGGCAGGCAGGCTGATGCTGCTGGGGCTGGCCGGGTCAAAGGTTGTGGGTAAACCTACTGCTGCTGAATTTTGCACTTTTAATCTCTTCCGGTAGAACTCAATCCGAGAGGAAACAAAGAGGAAAAACACTCAATTAAAGAAGATTCATAGAATCCAAAAGTACTCACTTTAATGGTCCGTAGCATTAACTTCTGCATGTCTATAACTGACTGCTTTTTAGCTTAAGTAGCTGCGGGTTTTTTTTCCAGCATAATAGTCTCAAAATTATTTCTATGCAGACTACAGATGATTTTAGCACAATGTTTGTGTATAGTGTGCAGGGTTTAACTGCATAAATCTGCCATCTCCTTTCAATGATTTGAATGTATGTATTTGTTGTTGAAAGACACAGCAGTGGCCTATAATACTAATAATAAGAATAATAAGAATAATAGTAGCAATCATCTGTAATTTAAAGGGTCTGTGGACTTCATGGCACAGGACTCCGTGTTGCGTCCAGCTGCCCTCTGGACAAGTTTGAGGACGATTCCTCTTTTTGTTTCTGCTTTTTTTTTTTTTTTTTTTTTTTTTGGGGAGGGAGCTTCTGGTACAATATGTAGCACCATGGGCTGTAATTTCACACGTCAGTGCACTTTTGCCCTAAAGCTGCTGCTATTTCCCCCACAACACCCCGATTTGCCCCCCGTACCTCTCTGCACTGCCACGATGACGTCCCCGTGTCACAGGACTACAGCACAACAAACGGCGTGATAATTAAGAAACTGTTAGTCCTGACTTCAAGCCTTTGAAAACCCAGCCACCAAGGACCTAATGCGATTATTGTTTTCGATTTATTTATTTATATATATATATATTTGTGCCTGCATTATACATTAAAGACTCGGCACAGTTATCACACGCCATAAGATATAATATATTTCACTTAAAATAATTACAAAAACGGATTTTTTAAATTTTTTTCAAATGAGGTTAAATTTCAGGCCTGTGCTCTGTTTCACGTTTCCTTTAAAAACAATATCAATTGTAAATGTAAATATAAATTAATACAAATTAACTGATAATAATAATAATAGGGTAATAATAATAAAAAATAATAAATCTGTTTTTATTGGTATTTTAATAAGAATACGGAAGTGGAAAGACAGAGAGGGAGGGGAGGATGATGAATTTCCACGGAGGACAAAACAAATCCTTTTCTTCCGTTTTTTGAAACATATGCCCTGTAACGCGCGTCCACGTAAACAATCGATATTTCTGCTTTTATCTTCCTGTTGTGTCTCTCCTGCGTGTTTGAGACGATGTTGGGGTTCCCAAACATTTTCAGTGTCAGGGTCTCTGGATCACCTACCTTTACTGATCAAAAAATAAGTGATATGTATTTATTCTGAGTGCAAATATCTGTTTTTAGACGTGGAAGTTGCAAATAGAGAGTAAAATAAAGAGTGAATACAAATGTTTCTATTTTTCATTTTTATTATGTAGGGTATTGGGTTATAGTTGAAGACTCCTGGAGTCCCCTGACCCCAGTTTTGGAGCCACTGCAAGTTTAAAAGTTTGACTTTGAGTGTGTAAAGCTTGTTAACTTAAAGTTTCGTCCTATACAAACATTTTTGTATAAACGTTGGGTTCTTGAGTAATCATTTTCATGATAGATTGATTTATTTTCATCAGTATGAGCCTTTTAAAAATGTCAGAACTATCACTCTACAACACTTAGATGTATAGACGCCATTTGGAAATTATGTCATTGTGGAAAGCCAGATGTCAGTGAAGTAAACACTGAGAAAACTCACCTGTTATACGTGATGTATCTACTTTCACTTTAAACTCTTGCATTTTTTCTATATTTAAGAGCTAATTTCACCGAACTGTATGGGCTTAATTTCTTGGATCTATTTTCCCCCTATTAGCCAAAACATCCGCATCATATCGGGAGTCACTTCTAATATCCCACAATGATTTGGTGTCTCCTGACACCCAAAGCCATATGGGTAGGCTATGCCAAACTGCAGGATATCAGCTGCGTCCTTAGATTGCTTATTCATGTGCTTTATAACGGGAGCAGATGGATATCAATTTGACTCTATCCTCGACACCATCACAGATTGATTTTGTACTTGCTTTTAATTTTGCCATAATTAATTAGATCATTACAACTGTTTTCCATTGATCTTCCCATCTCAACCCAAAATTGAGAGGTGAATTAGATTGTGATCTATGTTTTCAATTACAGCCCCAAGCATATAGGTGATGTTAATAGACTATTAAGCTATTATTTGCAATAATAATAGCAATAATAATAATAATTATAATTATAATAATAACAATAATAATAGTCCTTCTAATAATAATAATAATAATAATAATAATAATAATAACACACCACATCAAAATATAAATTCTTGACCTTAAATTTCTAAAATTATACAATAGGAAAAAACAAGGTCGAAGTACATAAAGTCTAAAAGGAAAACCACACTTGTTTTGCACGCTGTTTGATCTTTTTTTTTTTTCCTTAAATAATAAAATAAAATAAAAATCCAGGGAGCTGCAGCCTCCTCACAGTTTTGTCCCACACAGTGCAACCAACATACCTGAGAACAAACACTGACATTAGTATGAGGCAGAGGGAGAAATCCTTACCTGATCGACCAGCGCTGTGAGGCATGGCTCTCCCTTGTCTAATGGTGCGTCTCCCCGATGCAGCCCAGTAGATCTGTCCGGCCTCCTGCGCTCCCACCCCGGCTGGGCGTCGTGCTTCTCCCCGCTGGTTGACAGAATCTTTGACCGATCATCCAAAACTAAACGGTTTAGGCAACAACAAAAAGCGGAAGCAACCCTGCTCCAATGAACTAGGAATTGATAAAGGAGGAAAAAAAAAAGAAATCAAAGAACACAGGTTCTGAATTAAAAGGAACTATACTATACCCTACTGTGTTTAAAAACTAGATCTTAGTATTCAAACAGCTGGAGTTTCCAGTGTTTGACTCAGAACGAGCGATATACATTTTTAAAACATCATATTTAGCACTCACTGGCATTTCATTTTTTTTAAAAAACTCGATATCTAGACTCTGTTTTTGGTATACTCTTTTTTTTTATTTACAGACAAATGTATTGGATGTGTTGGTTTGTGGTTGAGTAGTTTTGTCAGTCTGTTCAACCGTAAACTCAGTGTGAAATTATTCAAATGTTGTGAAATTATTTATGACCATTCTTATTCTTATTAACAGAAATAACACATGCATGGGAATTATCAGCGCAAAAAAAAAATGTCCCAATACTGATTAACACAAATCGATAATAATGATTTACTAAAACAAGATTAATTTATTTGTAGGGTTAACTAAGCTATGACACTTTCATGTGCAGGCATATGAACTGAACTGAACACTGGTAAACATTTACACAATTACAATGTCTCTTTCTCTTTCTCTTTCTCTATCTCTCTCATGCATTCATGCACGCAGGCACACACGCACACACACAAGGAAAGGTGTGTATGTGCATGTGTGTTGGAGGGGCCATACAAAAATACAGTAGTGAAAATTCAGATTTCAATCAATACCTTTTAATTTTCAGAAGTAAAGGTTGTAATTTAAAGGTCCAGTCATATCTGTTATTTTGAGATTTTACAGTTTTAATGCTTCAGATATTTATTTTTTTCTTATCAAACATGGTTTCCACACCATGGTTCAGAAACAGTTATCTCAAAGTGCGCTTCTCAAGAGATATAGTCCAGTCAGATAGCTCGCAGATACATAAACTTCACAAAGGGAAACTTTCTCTGTGTGTTTAACAGTGTGAGGGAATACAAAAAGAAGTATAAGGGAGAGTATAAAACTTAGTAACTGGAACATTAACAGATGAATAACCAGTAAAAATGCAATATTACAATATCCACAAGAACGACAGAGCGTGGTAAAGCTATAAAATTCAACATTAAAAGATTATAGCTTCTCTATCGGCTATTTAACAAACATTTTGTGTTATAAGTCTCTTTACAGTGCTTGAAGTTCAGAAATGGCAATAAGACTGCCACTGGACCAAGGACCAGTAATGGATATTATGGCACACATTATATCTAAGATACTCAGCTTAAAGAAGATCTGTTCCTTACTTAAAATGTAATTTTCTACTTTGCAGCTCTCAGTGCTGCCTGTTTTTTATAACATCCGATCTTCATGACAGGTGCACATTGTGCATTTTAGTAAATTAAATGCATAAAGTTACGTAGAAAATATATGAAAAATAAACATATTTGAATGAAGAATGTGGATTAACATGGACTAAAACAATGAGCTTTACATTTGTGGCTTACCAATTTATAGAATTACAAACTAGTTATCCAAATATGTGGTGCACAACTTCATTTTTATAAAGTCAATTTATGTGTAAGGTTCTCCATAATAATCCATTACCTACAAGAAACCGCCAATGTGTTAATTAATGCTGATTCGCAAACTCAGATTTACAGACTAGCAGACACACACACTGACACATTATTGTGTGGTTTTTACAGCGCTATTGTTTATTGCTGTGAGTATTAAAAATACATTTCCAGCAGTAAGAGCTGAGTCTGCCTTGGTAATCTCAACATTAATGTTCTTAATAAGTGTTTTTTTCCTCGATCAGTTCAGGCGACACACTGGGGGTCTGCAGGAACATCCGAATGGGAGGAACCCAAATCGAGGAGCTTAAATGGCCATAAAGCTGTGTGGGCTGTCAGTAATGGAACCTAAGCTCTTCTCAGAGCCACACACCACATTTACGGGTTATGACCGGAGTCTGCAGGAGAGGCAGATTGAAAATTGAGGGAGAGGAGTGATTTTGGTTGGACAGTGTTGTGGGGGGAGAGAGAGATCTTATGGCATAGTCCATTAGACTGGTCAATGGTATCTACTCTGTCCAAGATTGCCAAGGGGCTGAAAGGGAGGGAGTGTGTGTGTGTGTGTGTGAGGGGAGGGGGGCAGGTTAATGTTGAAGTATGTATCTTCAAACCCTCTCTTCCTGTCTCCTCTCCACGGACAGCCAAAGTTCTCACCTGCACTTCCACCCTTCATCCTCCAAAACCCCCACCACGCTGCCACCGCCACCTCCACCCCTCCCCTCCCCTTTTTGAAAATAGTGTCCCACTTGCTCATGGGCTGAACATTAAATAAACCTCCCTCCTTCACCCTCCATGCCCCCCCATCTCTCCCTGGCACCACCTCCTTCTCTTCACTCGGATGCCACTGTAATTCTATGCACCAGGCTGTGCCCGTCATTTATCAAACCAGCACGGTAGAAGTCAGATGTGTTTGAGTTTTTTTCAGACAAATTTTATAAATCTCTAAATCTTGCATATAACATTACATGATTAGTATGTCCTTAAACACTATACGAACAGTCAAATATTTTGTATCACTTTTCTTTTGGAAGGGAAATGAATGGCCAAAATAAGACAACAACAGGCAATATGCTTCCTGCCTGATGTCTGGATGGTTTGTTGGAAATCTGGGCTGAGCGACAGCCAGTATCATCATCATCAACTCTTGCCAGCTTTTCATATTTAAAGCCAGCAAGGGTTTAATTACCAAATGATGACAGTGTCATATGGTACCATGATGGCACAGAATGAGGGTGTGTAATGTGTGTATACATGTGTGTGCGTCTCTCCCTCCCTGTCTCTGTTGTACACATTTGTTTGTGGCAAATGCGAGAGTGTGAACACCTTTGTGTGTTAACATCATGATAGTAGGTAGCTGAAGGGCCTGAACAGGGAGACAGACAGACAGCGGGGCAGGAGGTGTTGCGAGAGGAAGAAAACACAGTAAAACATCTGTAATTTGTAATTCCCTAGTATTCAATGGCTGCTCATGGATTAAAGATTAAAATCTATTGTCTTGACAGATGGGAGAGAGAGGGTAAGGAGAGGGGGACACTCATGCACATCCCATTTCCATTTGTATATGAGCAGCAGTTTGGCTAATCACAGTGGAAAAATAAGCTGTCTGCTTGCCTCACTCTGGGCAATGCCACCATGAGCCTTCATTCCAGCTGTGGAGACATTAGAGACAGAGGACTCGTTCTGTTTTGATGGGACCGTGTCAGCCTGCAACGAGTATTTGTTTATTAATATTCCAGTCAGAACAAAGCACAGAGACGCACTGTGATCAGCAGATAGGAATGGCAGTATAATACAATAACTCCCACCTTCCCAAAACATTAAACCTTGAGGAAATGAGCTACCAAGGTGCTGTGGATGACATCAAGAGACAGCGCGTTAGTGAGATCTCAAGGTCCAATAAAGCAGCAAGTAAGGCGACTGAGTGGTTATAATATTGGAAAGAGTTTTCTGTAATTAAAATTTGTCATTGGCTTGTTTGCAATGGTGATTGTGCACAGAAAGAGCACAAGACGCTGCATGGATGAGTTAGAATTTCTTGTTTAGTCTGTGTGGTCTGCACTGAGAGGGCTGTGTGTGTGTGTGTGTGTGTGTGTGTGTGTGTGTGTGTGTGTAAGGGGGTAATGGTCTGGTCAGTGGAGTGAAGCAGACCACCTGAGAGTTGTTTTTGGGCATTAGTGTGTGTTCTCTCTCTGTCTCTCTCTCTCTGTCTCTCTCTCTGTCTCTCTCTCTCTCTCTCTCTCTCTCTCTCTGTGTGTGTGTGTGTGTATGTGTGTGATATATGACACTGGCCATCTGAAGGAGGTGCCTTGCTCTCCCTCTCCAAGCTGCATGAAAGGGAGCTGAGAAGCCTGATGAATTAAAGCCTCTCTTCAATAAAACATCAGAGTCTTTCAGTAACACACGCTTGAGATGCCCCAGTAATTGACTTTTGGACTTTAGGATTTACATGAACCCTCCAAAAGCAGCTTACCTGTGCAGCGATGCCCCTTGAGTCCGCATCCATTCCCTGCTGATGTGGATTTCCATAAACTCATGCAATCTCTTTTATTTTTTACCCATCTCTGATAAATGCAAAACTATCCACTGTAGATAATTTGAGGGATTTATTGAAGTGTTTGAATTTATTTATCTTGAATAAAAAATCTTGCCAAATAAATCTTAATCCATGAATCTTTGGCACAGTTGTATTCTAATGTAGTCTGCCTACAGTTTCCACTCAATGGCTGTTTGCTCATTTATAAAATTAACATAAGTATTAACATTGCTCTGATTTTATTTATCTACTTGAAGGGCTTCTATACTTGCAGTACAGTCAATTCATCAGTTTGTATATTAATGTTTGACATTATTCACAGATAGAATGATAGAATGTTGTTGAACTACATTAAACCTGCTTTTTTTTTTTTTTTTAGCAAAAATACCACAAGAACAATCTTATTGGACCATAGAATAACAATGATACACACATGCACACAGTGGACAAGTAAAGTATATTGGATGTCAAAAACACACATCTGTGACTATCTGTCAGACTAAACGTTATTCATTGCAGTCAGTTGGAGCAGCCCAGAGGCTTTGGTACCTTTTTGTTCCCTTACACCCAGAACTCAAAAGCATTTGAAGGGTGGACTGGTGCAATGTACAATTTATTACTCCATTTTTCACAAGTGCTAGGTAAATTTGCTCCTTATATCTTTTACCATATATGAAATGTGAACTCTGGACGGGAATGGGAAACTTAAGTTACAATATTGCACATCAGATTTCAGTTCAAAATTTAGAAAACTGTGTTTTGGAGAGGTGATGCTGGACAAAGTTGTGAATTTACTCCTCATCTCATGCAGCACATAATAAACTCTTTAACAAGATGGAGAAAGTAAGAATGAAGGGAGATCTATGGGAGGGGCAGAGTAGCTTGGCAGATTTAATTAATTACTTCATATTAAAATGTTTGTTTACAGAAGTGAGCAGCTACAAGAGGTCCGATGTTAATTAATTTAAGGCGTACTTCCCCCCAGCCTCAGCGATGTGTCACAAACTGCAGAGCTACTCCCTTTGGCAGGGACTCTGCGTCTCATTGGATATCCATCAATTGCTGTGAGGTGTGTAAGAAACAAAGATGCACGTTGCACAAATTAGACCCAGTGTTAACATGATTGCATATTAAGATTTCTAATTAGCGAGCAGAAGGAAAAGGTGAAGTAGTTGAAGAATATGTGGTGCATGGATGGCCATTCAAGAGACACGGCAGATGAAGCATGGATCTTTATCTGTAGAGCAGTATTTTCTGTTTCACTATTGAAATGACTGAATCTCCTGCTTTGAGTCCAAGCGCAGACGCTTGTGACCAAAGTGTTAGTTGACTGATTCAGCTGCTGGACAAAGTCAGACTGCTTAACACGTGTGCTGCTTCTGTCTGGTCTCCAGAGGTTCCTCTTCGGACAATGATGTATCTAACTCCCCTTCGAGGTCAGCTGGACTGAGTCCAGAACATCACCTGCAATCAATAGTGTGGGTAAAGCAGGCCCAACTGAACGCATGTGAGGGCAAAGACTCCACTCAGAAGCCCACTTTGGGGAAAAAAAGGCCTGCATGGCCCATTGCCTTGCTAAAACCAAACCACAGCCTGGTCTGGACACCTGACACACTGGTGTCTTTAGGAGAGTGGTAGAGATGGTAAAAATAGAGACAGAGACAGAAAGAAAAGAGTGTGGTTTTGATGAAACAATGAATTAATCTCTCTCTCTCTCAAAATAGTATATATATATATGTATGTATATATATATATATATATATATATATATAT
This sequence comes from Lateolabrax maculatus, assembly GCA_031216445.1. Classification (NCBI taxonomy): domain Eukaryota; kingdom Metazoa; phylum Chordata; class Actinopteri; order Acropomatiformes; family Lateolabracidae; genus Lateolabrax; species Lateolabrax maculatus. Next base: position 11,719,919 of record CM062209.1, read on the forward strand.
ATACATATATAATAATTAAACACGGCCTTTTAAAAAGTCAGTATTTGCTAATGGTGAGGGTCTATTTCATGCAGTGGGCTACATGAGGACACATCAAGCACACCAGAGAGACCCAGAGAGAGGGTGTTCATTGAGGTGAAGAATGGCTGTATTTGTGGGGATGCGTGTAATTATTTCACTTCTTAGAGTCATTATTGGCCCTGCCTGCTGTACTGTCAGCGGCTAAGAACCTTACATCTACATGCGGAGCGTCAGTGTAATGTTCCACTGTGGCAATCTAACATGTGTTTCCCTCAAATTGCTCTCTTACCTCTGATCATGATAATCAGACCAGAGCTCCAAATAAGGGCAAACACCTCCTCCGTCTTAGACAAATAGGCAACAAGATAAAACATGGTTAAAGAAACATTACATGATTTAAATTTTAATGATGAAGACTCTGAAAATAAGGCTCCACGTGGAAATTTCAACTGTATTTTATCTTTGAAAATATCAATGATATTCATTATTTTATAATCCTTATTTGACATGTCATCACATGTCATCAAGTCCATTTCAACTTGGCAAATTTCTTTTAAGTATTTTATTTTATGTTTTCACATTTATACGCTTATTTAGGTAATTAAGAAAACTAGGCGACAAAGGTCTATTTCAATGTTAAAATACTGCAATACTGCAACCGGATATACTGTAGTTGAGAGGTTGTGTCCTTTTTGAAAACCCCAAATCCTGTCAGAGTTTTCTGTCCCTGTTGACTCCATCTTCACCTTCCTGCTGTTTAAAATAAAAAATAAAAATACTTAAAGGTCAGTGGCTCACCAACCCTTCATTAAAAGAAAAAGAAATCCAGCTAAGCAATTGACATTTATAATACAACCATTACACCTCTGTCTTACTCACTCTCTCTCTCTCTGTCTCTCTCTCACACACACACACACACACACACACAGAGGCGCACACACACATATCACCTTTTCCTGCAGAATATGACATAGAAAAGCTAACCCATTTATCCAATATAGACTGGTGTTGCTTCTGCCCAAACAGCCATGGTGTATTTTTTATTCTTAACTCTCAGCTGCCGACAGATCTACGACTGCTTCCTCAATCAAGACCTTGGATTGCCACAGTGCAGACTCCACCGCTGAAGACACTGATGCCTGGGACACAGAGGCTGGGGAAAGTGGCAGATGCTCTGCTGTGTATGGTGTGTATGTGTGTGTGTGTGTGTGTGTGTGGTGTTTGTGTGAACTCCTACTGTAAGTGGGATTTGAAGAATTGGCACAGTCATCTGAGCAGCGCTCCGCATCTCTCACAAACAAATGAAGGCCCTGAGCCTTAAAGTGAGATTGATATCTCTTTCTGAACTTCACAGGGAATATTCTGAATATGGAGAGGGGTTCCTCAATCCCAGGGGATCCAAAGGGCGCCTCCTCTCTCCCTTTTTCCCCACCTACACGCCAACAATAACAGGAAAAAATGGCCCGGGTACAACATTGTGTTCATCAATATTCACTCATTCATCGTGTGCCCTGGCAGCTGAAATGTCGACAAGCATGGTGCAATGGATGGGCCAGAAATCCACTTTGTTGCAGCGTGGAGGATGTCTGAAATTGAGTTTGGAATTAAAATAGAACAATCCCCAATTTTTCTGGACTGGAGGCAGAGCCATACATTTCACTTAGTGACTGAAAACTTTTCAATTTGTGCGGCGGGTCTTCAACAGAACCCAGCCATTAAATAGGTCAAGGATGGATGTACCCAAGCTACATTGCTCTCTGAGTCAAACAAAGAAAGTTGGGGGCACATTTGCAAAACATTATTTGTTTCCCACTGAAGGAAATGCTTGCATGCTAGGGGGTTATACACATATTCAAATAATGCATCGAATAGATGTATGAGTTCTAAAGTAACAATAAACATTGTGCAGGAATTGCAGCAAAGTCCTTTCAAAGCTGGCTAGTTCAAAGACAACTAAAAATGGAGAATCCAAAATGGCACTACACATATTTCCAGTACAATGTGTAGTCACAGGAAACAGATCCTTGGGTGGGATTCATCACAGCCAAATATAACGATTATCACCGCATGGTGACTTTGACAAAGCTGGCCCCGATTTGACTCACTGACCTAGTCCTGCATGGGTCACAAACTAAGCAAAAGTTTATGACACTGGGGCAGCGAACCTCTGAACACGTCTCTGTTAAAATCTGTCTGTGGGAAATGTGGTGATATCTGCCAGGATCAATACAACATGGTGTAACGTCTTTAATCATGCGCAATTGATGCTGATTTGTCTGTCATTTCCATATTTTCATGGTGGATGCACATAGCTGCTCAAAGCACATGTCCACTCATGGGGTCAGTGATTTCTACTGTTTCAGTATCAATTATTCAGATGTTTTCTTTTCTGCCGCCATGTTTTTGTTCACAATTGTTATATTTTATATTTTATTATTTTGTTTTTAATAAATTAAATTTGTGATGAATATCCTACTTGTAAACAACTATATGACTTTTGTTAAGGGTATTCTTCCTTCAAACATGTATATATTGTATTATTTCTCTTCATTTTGAGCTGTTTTGTAATAATATTTGTAGACATACATGCTTGTCCCCACCTTTATAACACTGAGAACATGTACAACTCGAGCTAATCCCTTTCTGCCCCCTTTTAATCCCACTCTCCCACAGCCACTTCATAATGATCTCACCCTGAAAGGTAAATCAATTATATAACGATGACAAAAGAACCGTTTTGTCATAAAATGGTAATTAGTTTGGGTCCTGACCTCCCTCTTGGCACCTCGACTCCCCCAGCTGAGGACCGGGGCAGGTCCGCAGTCCACACTTAACGACACACAGGCGTAACACACTGGCTGAGCATTGTGGGGCCTTTGTCTTCATTCAGGGGGAGATGAAGTTCTCGTCGCCACGTTTATCAATCATGGAGGGGCTCCAGCTGTTCCACGGGCTTCAGCCTGGCTTCAACAGCCGGCCTAACAAATTGTCTGTGAATGGCAAGGAAAAAGGACCCCCACCACACACACAAACCCCACCATGTGCACACACAAACAACATTAGCATCAGCATACATGCACAGCCGTATTACTAAAGCACAGACCAGCATCACATGAACACCATCACAAATACATACAAAAGCTTTCATCGCACATGCAGACGCACCAAAATACATAATGCCTCCTATTGTTCACGCCTAGTGACAAATGTTTTTCTCCAGCCTTTTCACAGACAGGACCAACCCTGCCGTCTGTTCGGTGCAATTACAAGATGGATTAACAGCTCTTTCTAATGCTGTCATCATCACCTTGCGTGCCTTGGAGGAATCTGAGGATGCTGCATTCCTGGGTGAGAATCACGTCCAATTACAGCTTAATGAATGAAGGAGAGACATATACTACTGAGCAAATCAGGCATACTGAAGTCTCTGAATTTACAGTGTAGATTTTAGGGTATTTCTTGTCCTCAGAATCCATGGCTCAGCATGTCAAAGATCAACTGGCCTGCAAAATCAAATCCTGCAAGTAAAGAATTATTATTGTATGTTTAAAAAAATGATCTGTAGGCTTTCACTGAAATGAAAAGTTACATGTGTCAAAAATATAAATGGATGAACATATAAATTAGCTGTTCTCCAAGGTCAAATAGTGATTGCATTGTTACTCTCACATGCCACGATGTCAAAGCGATCTGCACTCTCACTTTTTCATCATATTCTGCACATCAACAAAATAGCAAGAGAATGAAGTGAAGGAGACATAGAGAGAAGGAGAGGAGATATATAGAGAGAGAGAAGAAAGAAGGAGAAAGAGAGAGGGATACAAATTGATCGTTTGGTGGCTAGATCAGTCATAGTCATCCTGGGCGGATGGATGAATGTCTTTGATGGCCACTGCAGGTTCAGGCAGGGAAAGTGTCTGAAAACAAGAGAAATTGGTTCGGGCCCTCGGGAGGGGAATCAATGTGTGAGGGGCATGTAAGTGCTGTAGTGTTGTTTTGTGCAGGGCTATGGGGGTTGTCCAAAATTTGAGGGGTCTTGAATGTGACAGCTGAATTCTCTTTTGAAATGTCCATGTTTTGTTTGCTTCATTCCAAAGAAAAACTTTGTAGAAATGCGACTACTTTTTGAGTCATTTTCCAAATTTGTATGTATATTGGGATGTTGGAAGGTAGATTTATGGAATTTAGACATCCCAGTTATATAACAAAATGTTGCTGTAGCTATGCCATAAAGGCTACTTCTGTAGGTTGCGTGTAACTCTCTGGAGAAATACAAAAACCCTGACCAAAGTCTTACAGTCTAACCCAAACCCAAATCAATGCATGACCAAAATAACTAGCATTAAACTTTTCAAAAGAAGAACAAGTTTATTTGTATATTTATTCATACATTATATATTTTAACTTAATTCAGTAAACTACAGCAGACCTACATATCAACAAGTTCATTCATGATTCATTTGCTGCCTCGCTTGAGTGACAACGCAACAAGTGACTTTGGATTTGTTGTTGGGGCAACATTACTGTAAGGCAGTTGCATTTTTAAAAAGACTGTGGTGTCAAATGAAAAACTCCTCCACACACTGCTTCTCAGATGGTTTGATGTCATGATTCTATGCTCAGCCTGGCTCGCTATTTTCTACTATTTTGCTTTCACAATGAGAACAGCAATTTTCAAGGCATGACCTGTTATGCTTGTATACTGAGTTTTTAGCAAGATAATAACAGTTATTCATTGACAAAAGTCATTTTTTGTGATAATAATACAAAAGATTGCTTCACCACCTTTTGCAAAAGTTATGTAATTGGAACAATTGTAGTTTTTTGTACAGAACAGACATGATGGCAATTAAAACATGTTGCTCTGTAGCTGTGTGCACAAATAAAGCTGACTTGACATAACCTCTCATGAATCCAGATCTTTAAAGTCATAATCAGTCACCAGAAATTGACCCATGGTACAATTGGTTCCTATAATTACAAGAATGTTAGTTTTCTTTGTTCATGACATTCCTAATGTCTATTTAAATACATCTTTGGGCTATTTAAGTATAATATGGACAGTTATTAGTTCACATTAACTTTTGCTCTCACTGTCCTCCACTGACACCTGCTGTCCAGCAGGCCTGAGGAGGTCAGCAGCTGGCCCGGTCACCATATTTCATTTTTTCTTTTACGGAAGATCTTGCAGCTCCAAATGATGTCCCTTCATCTCCTATGGGTTTAGGGCTGCAGTTTTTAAGCTTTGACCAGAGGTAGTGGGCGAGAAGGTGGTGAGGGCAGGTGGTTCGATGCTTCAGGGAGTATTGCACTAAGACTGAAAGAGCCAAAATATAATCTATCTATATCTATCTGTGGGAAGAACCGCTGTGCTCACAGGGTTTTTACACTAATGGCAGCCACTATTTCATTCACGGTGGCAGTAATAGAGTTTTATTAACTGATTAGTCTCTATTTTCAGGGTGGAAACAAGAATCAAAATCTCATACTAGTTAATGGGGCCATTGTGACTTGAATAGTTATATCTATTGGATTATGATTTTTCTGCCAGATAGTCTCTTTGAACGATGATGCAACCGACTGTCAAGTTGACTGTGCTCTGGTAATGAGTCATATGACAACTCCTGGGGTTTCTCCTAACTATCCAGGCAAATGTCAGCAGTCTACCCCCCATTCCCTTTGATGACCTATTAAATATTATGAGGACCCCCTTCTGTGTGCACTGTAGTCTCACTCATATCAAGATGGTGTTTAATGCCCATGAAACAAACAACAGACAGATTAAAGCTATTATACCCTGCTGCACTCCCACATTCACCCTCTACAAAGTGGAGTTGTGATGAGTTGTTTAATAGTTTTGTGGCTTAAAACCAGTTTATGCAGTAAAGCACAATGTTGGGTTATAAACGGCGTCTGAGAATTTATAGTACAGTGATCTTTCAAAAACAAAGGAAGACTCACTGACCTCTGCAGCAGCTCTGTCTCACGGCGTGTTGCTTTTGGATGTAAAGGACTTACCTCCCTCTGATCCAGTAGTTGTTATTAATAAAGCTACTGAAACCTAATCAACTTCAAATACTGCTTGTCAGATAGACAATATATTAAGACAAATGATGATTTTATACTCAGCCAAATGACAGACTTGAAATTTTTCGAACATGGTCATTTTCTGGCTTGTGAGTCAAGTATAAGGAGGTAATTATATGACGATCTGAGCAAAAATAACTTCTCATTTTCAAGAATAATGGGAAAGAAATGTTATAGATTAATGACACTATTTATCTTTTTTAAATTTCTGTCTTTCTCTGGTGATGGCAGTGCTCCCCAAGGAAAATATTCATAAAATGAAATTGAAGTCATAACTTAATAGGTTATTAAATTTTTTGAATGCATATCACTTCTCCTTTTGCGGCGCTGTAAATTTAAATTGAAGTTTGTGGCGTTCGGAGACACCGGCAGGAGTTTTTTATGGTGGCACAAGAGAGGGAGGACATGCATCTCTGTCAGTGGGGTATTTGCTATTCTAATTTTATGGCAGGCCAGATTATCGGGCAGGAATGTCAGTGTGCGCAGGCAGACTGCTGACAACACCTCAACCCTCAGCCATGTGTTTCCATTAGAGAGAGCCATTGTCCAGGGGTTTGTTCCTTGTATTATTTTCTATTTCTGTCTTTTATCTTGATTTAAACTGAGACTTTCTGCATATTCTTCTCCTGTCATTTCTCGCCCTTTCTCGCCTCCACCCCTCGCACTTAGACTCTCATTCTCTTTCCTCCCTATTTTCCTCCCTCCAGATCTGCTATTCCTCTGTATTCTTACTCCCCTTCCTGTCTATTGCTGTTCCTCAGGGGGGCTGTGGTCTCAACAGAGACAGAGGAGACAGGGAGAGACGCTTCACAAATCTCAGCGGTTCGAGTTATAGAGCGAGTGAAGGTGGGACACCTATCTTTAGCCTACTATCTATGGACACAGTGCCGAAGAAGGTAAGATGTATGGAGGTGATTGAAAGAGAGAGAAAGGGGGGGGGGGAGTGATGGAGGCAGAGGGGTCCATCATCTCAGCTGGATGGGTGGGAGGGGATATTTTCTCAAGGTCAGGGGGCAAATTTATTTATTTCCCTGGAAGTTACAATGAAATTTTACAGAGTACTTTGCTCTGATGATGGGAGAGATCAGTGGCCATAAATTTGTCTTGCCATTTGGTTGCCAGTGATGAACCATTTATTATGCCGCCTTCAAGGACACAGCATGGTATTTGTATGATAGTGCTATTCTATGTAATGATATCCATTTCATTGTGCCATATAACATAAATGAGAAAATTAAGAATAAAACTGGTCGGTGCAGAGCAGGTCTAGCTTTATTCATAGCTATCTAATGGGATATGTACAGTAAATGTCACATGATATTTGTGATGCCCTTGTCCTGGTTTTACAGTAGCGGTTAAAATGTTGATGTTGTCTTGCCTTTGAAAAAGTACCAATGGCTTTTGGGAAGTGCAAGACAAGTGAAAAGCTGGAGTTCTGGTAAATAGATCTTTTTTTCGCAGCCATAAAACACAACACTGCTGTGAATTTGCCTCTCAACACACAACAGACACCTCCAGGGTCCCTCAGAGGGCATGATGAACTAATGCTCTTTATTGATTGGCCATTTAAAAGCCTCTTGTAGCCTTGGGAGTATGTTAATGCCATGAGGCCCTTTCCCCGCTGCCCTGTGGTCCCCTGGGCCCTTGTGTGTATTCCTCAGTGGGCTATCATAGGGAGTTCATTAATGGTCAATTACTAATATCTGATGAAGCTCATTGTGTTACGATGACGCCGTAACTGGGCATCTGTCTCCCCTGCTTTGCAAACAGACATCACAACAGCGCACAGGCCGTTACTGCAGTGAGATCACACGCTTCAGGCTAGAAACCACATGCCGAAAGGAACAACATCCATTATTTAAGAGTCTGGGGTTCTTACGTGGATTTAATGTTATATATTTAACCTGATATGTGTGTAGTTTTTGCAGAGAGTCCTGCATTGACACCTCTGGGAACTTTTTCTCAGTAATTTTCGATTTCTGTTTAGTGATTGTGCATGGTGAAAACCTTAAAGTATAACATATTGGAGCGCTCACAAGATCCTGACCTGTTTATGCGAGGAGACTTGATAGGCTGTCAGGCCCCAAGTGGGAAGAGTCCCCTGAATGAAGCGAGGCATCCTTTGACTGCCGGGCTGATATTTGTGGATAATAAAAGGAATAAATCAGACAATGGGGCTGAATATTTCATTTGTTATCCATATTCCTTGTGGGAAAATGATACAGAAATGTAAAAAACAGCAATTTCCCACCAGCCCCTGCTGGGATTGTGCCAGAGCAGAAGGGCTGTTTTCATGTCTGAAGATAAAGTGCATCTTTACCAGCCTATTCTCTCTGGTATAAATCTAACAGGCAGCTTATACATTACCTGTTCCAATGCAACATAGTTCTGCATAAATATGTTGTAATATGTTATTATTTCCAAGTATTTTCCCTCTCACTTCCTGTCTGTCAACATGTCTCTTTCTCTCTGTATAACTGTCTCTCCTCCCTTCCTTTCATGTCCTATATCCACTCTCCAGAGGACAATATGCAATCTCTGGGACTTTGGGTCGGCAGGATAACTTGTGATGACATTATAATGACCTTCACTTTTCGCTCCTTCTGGTGATAGATCCCCTGAGTTATCTCTCCTTTTGCTGAGAGGTAAAGATTATCTGAATGAAATGGGCCCGTGAAGTGATAACCACCGTGCATTGTGGGCACTCGGCTACTTTACAAATGGCAGAAAATAAACACAGTAGAGTTGAGTAGAGGTACTGTGCTCAACTGGCTTTCTTCCGAGGCTCAGTTAAAGATTGGAATGTAGTTTTTGAATGTATCCCAAAGCTGATAAGAAGCTAATCAGAAGGCCTATTAAACAAAAAGGGATACTAAAGGGAGTCAAAGGCCATGACTTATCAACATAAATTCATGAGCAATAAAACGTTTGCCAACTTAAATCACCAGTGAGTGGTTTCTCAGTTTCATTCTTCAACGTTCTAATTTCAACTACTGAGAAAATTATGATCTGTTTGTTCAAATACAAATATTGCAATTTAAAAAAGTAGAGGAGTTGACTTTTGTTTCATTTATCTTCTTAAAAATCTGATGTTTTGATGGTTTTGGGTTCAAAGAACCTATGAGCACGATGAATGCAAGAAAGAATTCAGACAGTAACGATCCCAACAGTAAATTACTTGCGCAGGCCTCCAATGCCAAGAAAAAGGCCTATTTGGTGGGCTTTTTATGCCAACTCAGCACTCTGTCCCACAGTGCCCCATCCCATCTGTCAGTGGACCCTTTAGTGCTGGGGAGCGCTGGGGTGGCAGGGGCTGAAAGCAGGGCAATTGGGATCAGTCTGTGTCCCACTGCCATTATCAGTTTTGCCCTGACAACACATCTACTTTTCACTTTCACCCCAGAAATGGAGGAGGGGGAGGGGAACGGGGCCTTCACAGAGGCAGTGGCAAGAGCAGGAGATGATGGACATGAAAATGAGCTTCTTTTTTCCCCCTTCACTGAGTGGATGGAAGAAAATGTGGTGTCATATCTTGTCAGAGCTTGGCTCCTGGCCAAGACAGATATTCATGCTAAAGTAGGTCCAGTCACCTTTCTGTTTCTGATTTCACTATTAGGAAAGTGCTGTTTGTTACACAGAACTCCGTAATTATCAGAAGTAACATCAAAATAAACTGTGGGTCTGCATTGTTACTTATGTTAGAAACTACAATAAGGAAACTTGACATGGTCAGTTCGGTCAATTTTGACATTTTGTTTAAATCCAGAAACAGCATTTTAATTTATCTTTATGATCCAGATGATGAGTCCAAAAACTGTAACTGTAACCCCTAAGCGTACATTTTGAGCCCAAATTGGCTCAGAGGAACTAAACAGACTCAGGTGTATGTAGTGCCACACATGGGTTTGGCTATGACTACAGAATCAGTATACACTTCCAGACTCTAATAATAATAATAATACATTACAAACAAACATTGTCTACGTAGGGAATTATAAAGAACTATCTCCAAAGTAACAAATATATTCCTCTGTACCTGATTAAGGACACATTTGGACTTGAAACAAGGTACTTTTTCTAATCTAATTACAGTTTTAGTTCCCTTAAAATTTTAAAAGTAGCATTTAACAGTGTTGGGATCACCTTTACAATAAATAAAATAAAATCCATAATTTTTCTAAAGCCAAACAAAGTATTCATCATCTGAATTTGTATATTTTATTCATTACAAACCTGATTTATTAAGATATTCTAAATAAAATATTAAATGCAGCAACAATGTAACCAAAACTACTGTAAATGCAAATGCAGTTTTTCCTGTTTTCTCACAGACACCACAGGTGAAGCTCTTTAACGTTGCAACTCTGCTGAATGATTTGGATCTAAAGTGGGCAGAGGTGTGGGCGAGGGGCCGCTCTTCTGATCATTGATGACCGTCAGCCAGCGCAGGCCTCTGGTGATATGTGGGCCCTCCGAGCTCCGGTAGCCCCACCACACCGCACCCTGGGGTGCAACAAATATCAGCATTGTAATTTCACGCCTGTGATTATTATCGCGAGCTCTATCTCTGACTGGGAATCCTCCACCCATCCTCTTTAGTCCTCCCAGCTGAGATACTGTTTAACAGCCTCTCCCCTGGACCTGTGCACTCAGACACACACACACACACACACACACACACACACACACACACACTCAGACACACACAAATCCACACACTTCTGCATATACACACACAAACACACACAATGTTTTAATGTCTGCCCTCCATGGGCCCGTTTTAGGCTTTCTCATTTCTTCTTCTCCCATCTTCTGTTAATTCACCACCATCTGCCTCAGCATCTGTTTGAGGAGCCAGAAAAAAAGTGGCTGCCATGCCGGAGAAACTCGATGCTTTTTCTCTCTCTTGTTTTTTTTTTTTTTTTTGCTGCTTTTTCTCGATACCTCACCCTCTTGCCCATTTAAATGCCAGTGGCAGCATCCTCGTCAGTCTTTGTCTGGCCTTCTGCTCCACCCCCTCCTCTAACTGGCCCTGATTTAGCATAATCTCCAAAAACCTTGATCCCTCCCCCTCAGCCTCCTCCACACACACACACACTCCATCTCTGTACTGAAACCTCTCCATCTCATCATCCACATGGAAATGACAGAAAGGGCAGTCACATCCTCTTCATATCCAAGCACTTTATTAATGTCTACAGTCAACAGGAACATGCAAAGTAGTTTTTTCTCATAATAAAAAAATCCAACTCACCCTCTGGTTATTTGAAACTAACAAACATTTAAGGGAATATTACTGAAGTTGGCAGATATCAGGATAACAATGGTTTGACAACGGGGAACGGGTGAGTTTTATGAGGAGGATTAAAGGAAGATGCTACCTGCTCCTAAGCGTCAACTCCACACCGTTAATCCATCCATCCCTGCTCTATATTTAACTGCTTCCAGAGCCCTTTTCCTCCCCTTCCTTTCTTTACGCCTCCTGCCTGCCTTCCTATCTTCCTTCTCTCCTTTGAGGTTTCAGGCAACAATAGGACTGTCCACTCCACAGCCGGCCTGAGCCACAGGATCTGTCCCTGCCAGAAGAGATTACAAGCATTCTTCAGCCAGGCCGGAGTTGTCGTGGAGACCTGTGATGCTGTGAGCTTTCTGGGGACTCTTTTCTGAACATGTCTGTGCCTTTAAGTGGAATTTTTCATTGGTTTCGGTTGTTGCAGGGACCTGGAATTTTTCTGGAGAAGACGAACGAGCCTCAAAATGTATTTTTACTACTTAACAGAAGTATCGAAATTGGCTTTTGCCTGAAGGAAAGTGAGCATCCTCTCCCAAATTTAGCAATATTTATTATTTAGCAAGTTTAAAATGCTCTTTTTCCTGCATTTTAGGGAAATCATGATTTTTATTTTCAGTGATTGTTATTTCAGGTTAGCTATCTAAGGATAATTATGGGGATAACCGCATGCAGTGAGAGTGATAAAATGCCTTTTCTTGCTTTTTCTGTAACCACCATAGCTGTGATTTGCATTTGATCAGGGAAAAATGTGTTGTTTGATCACGGCTTTTAATGACAATCATAATATGACAACAACAAATACCATGACATTAGCTGTCTTTAAAGCAGACATCCTTACCTCCCTCTGTTGGTCTGCCCTACTATTTCTGTATATTTGTGTCCCTAATTCTTTTAGTTTCTTCCTGTTGTGTTTACATCTTGAGAATGACACGTATCCTCTCAAGCCCCACTGGGACCTGTAGTGTTTATTTAGCAGCTCTTACAGACGGCAGTAACACTAACACTGACACTTCGGGCCTTGCCACAGGCGAGAGGTATTAGAGTCATCTAATTAAATACAGGGCTGGACGTCCTCTGCTCCCTGCCTCCCCTCAGGCCTACATGGATTGGACAGCTTTGTGCAATATGCTAAAACATATGGGGTGATGCTTGGGACTCTGAATAGACATGTGATCTTTGACACAGTAGCCACTTCAGATAATGTGATTATAATACAGTTTTTTTTATCCTCATTGTATTATTATTATTATTATTATCCTGCAATTCTGTCTATGGGCAATGATGTCTTCCTCCCTCCCGCCCTCTCTCTCTCTCTTTCTTTCATTTCCACAATCTCTGTGGGGAGCTTTTGTCTGATAAGTTGTCACATTAAGTGCTAACTTTTGGGTGATCGCTGGGCTTTTCTTTCTATCTCTTTATGGCCAGACTCTCTAATAGCTGTCCTGTGGCAGCGCCCAAGGCAATCATGTTACAAATAAACAGGCTGACATAGTCATTTACTCAAATCGTCCCTACACTATTCACAACCCTCCCCTGGTGATGATCCTTCGAACAACAATTATTTCAAATGTCAAAGATCCAAGCCTTCAGGGCATAGACAAATGAACATTAAAAATCTATTACCAAACACTTTAAAATATATATGTAGGCTTTCTTTATTTTCCTAATAAAAGATTACAATAAAGAGAGCCTGTGTAGCCAAACATAGACACATTTGGACAAAAAGACCAAGCAAACATCCCATTATAGTGCTTAATAAGTTTTCTCAGATTCTTTCTATTTATGACGATGTAATGAGGCCATATGTCACCAGTGGACAGTAAGCTCTGAGGTGATGGAGTTTGCCCACAGAGGTTTGTGTTTGTGTTTCATCTCCTTGTTTCCTTTTGTTTCACGTGACTCCATCCGGAGGGGTTCCCTCTGATTTGCTGTCACACTGAGCTGTTCTACATGACCTCTCATAACCTCATCTCATCTCTCCGAGGAGTCCCAGGAACCTTCGTCCAACCCTGCTGATGAGATGAAGATATTTCCACCTCAGCCAACTGAAACCTCTGGGCGGTAATGGCTTTTGAGTATCCATAAATATAGTCAGAGTTTGACCTGTCCGATTCTTTGATTATCATTGAACAAAAAGTCACGAATTAACAAAATAAGAAATATGTAGTGCTTTTGATTATAGTTGTCTCCCATTGTCTGCAGAGTTGCTTTTTTCCAACCACTTCCTGTTTTGCCTTCTTGTAAGTGAATTGTCCAGTTAAGATGTATAAGCCTAATATAAAAGTATTGCTTGCAGTATCAATCTGTTCTATGTGATTGCCCCTCATGATGGGCACAAAATCCATCCAGTGATAATGGCATCCATCTCCGCCTTTATATTGCATGTATTTGTTACCTTTGGCCCAGTAGCAATAAATCCAATCTAGTCTCCTGGATGTGGACCGCTGACCACTGCGAACTGGTCAAGGAGAGTGGCTACAGTTCATTTCACATCAACGGCCGTCATGATTACGGAGAGATTAAATGCCCCCCCACCCTGACTTTCCAGTTACTCTTACCCCATAAGCATACATATTTAAGATTTAATGTATATTTTGTAGCGCTACAAACATCTACTCAGAATTTCTTTCTTAACCTAGAGTTCATTTAACTCTGGGTTAAGCAAAATCTGTTGCATTTGACTCTGTCAATAGTGTGTCAAAACTGTTTTCTTTAAATTAACTTTGACAGTGTCATTGTGATGTTTTATAACTCTCTTAAATGTAACTATGAACACCTTAACAGACTGTGACATGATGATTGTTAATTGGTTAAAGCCCCTCACCATGGATCAAAACCTTTAACCCCAGAAGAACACAGTTCTCTTTGGACCGCCATTTCTTTTGCATTACTTTGGTGTGTGTCCCGCTTGCTGTGAATTTACAGCTTTATCTGCTGTATCTCACGAGAAGATGGCTAATGCTGTGGGCTTCTTTTGCTAGCCTATCTGCTCAGTGCTCAATCTATTGCAATGTAACTGAATGCAGTTTTTACATTTTTTAAATAAAGCTAAATATTTGAACTCTGTTAAGGCTGTTTTTACTCTCTATTAACCGTATAGAAAAATACGACAAATATTGCTATATGTTTGAAAATGTTCATTTTCAATTTATTAATTTTTATGGTTTGATAAAATTCTCTTTGTTTAACCACAGTTTACTTTATGTTCACTGTTTGTTGCATTAGATATTAGATTTTGAACAATATTTTCCCCTTACATTCTTAACATGGAGGCAACACTGGAGTTTATTTCTAACAAAGCTCACTGTTGAGTAAAGCTGACAACAGTTAACAGTGTCAAGGAGTGTTAAATCTCAACTACACAAAGAATCATTGGTTACTGCACTTCACTGGCAAAATACCAACAAATCAAAAAGAGTTAAATTAACACTCTGTGGTTTGGACCTATAGAGACTCAAAGTGTTGAAATGACCTCTGATAGTGTTCATTTGTGTTTACAAATTTTATTGATTTTAAATCTTAATTATTGTTTTATCCTGAATGTTTGATATTCGTTGTAAAAATGTTTTATTCTGCACAGAATTTGATGCTCTCTAAGAACCTAAACTCAACTCATGAACACCCAGGACTCTCATCAGGAGTGATTTCTTCAACCGATCACGACCATCCCCAGGGGAGCTCTAAGTGGAGCAGATGGTAGACAAATAGCGTGTTATGGGGGAAAGAATTAAGGAGTTTTACAGGATTTTCATCAATTACCTGGGCTAATGTATCAATATAGAGTAAAAAAATGTTTCTTGTAACGTTTTTGACAGCACCATCAATATATTAATAACAGCAATGTAAGACATCAATCTTAATTTTCCAACTTCAAAGGATGTTCCTCAACAACATCCCACCTGAGAGGAAAAGTTGGATTCTTGCTCTTGTTAGAGGCCCAGTCTTCATTTTCATGTATCATACAATCATTTATGTCACAGCCTTCATGTTGGGCCTCCAGTACATTCCATAATAGCAGGCAATGAGCGAGTCATTGTCCTGCATTAGCATGTTACGGTACAGGGAGTTAAAGAGCCCAATTTCATCTCTGCCCCACATCCTTCTGATGGGATTGGCTCTGATGGGCTTGTGTGTTAGAAGGCTGGTTGCTGGCTTCATAAAGGATGATATGAGTATGTCGTGGCTTCATAAAACAGTAAGACATGCTTTTTGGAGCCTGGAGAGATCACTAAACTCAGACCTATTACAAAACAATCCCTCTGTTTTAGCCTTTAAACATTGTGACTGAAACATTTTAGGGGAAGAAGGGTGCCACAATTTCTTTCAGTATACTAGAGAGAAGAGAGAGATGAAAACAACAATGAATAAAACAATTAACCACTGACAACTGTGCGACTAGATTAGATTTATCTTATGACAAGTGACAAACTCAAAATGCAGAACATAACAGAAAATTACCCAGGAGATGAGTTGCTAAAATACTTGACAGATGTTTTTAAATAGTAACTGTCTGTTCAAGCATAAAAACTGCACTGCAGCATCAACTTTCCAATTTAAAGAATAAGACTGGGGAGATCCATATTTTTGTTATTGTCCAGGCCAAAACCATCAATATGTTAGTCGGCCACTCAATACTTTGTGACTGCTCTGTCTGTGGAATAGTTTCATTTAAAAAAAAAAAAAGGCTAAATAATTTCCTAAAAAAGGTGGGCACTGTAGTTTTTAGCAAATGCCACTCAAACAGGAGTAAATAGCGTTACTTTGAGCAGTGAATTTGCTAGTATGTAGCATAAAAATAAAAATAAAATAAACTACAGTGCCCATGCTCATCATAGTGAAGGAACATGATACCCAGTGCAACAGTGTGGGTCACTGGTGTCACTGAAGTTTTTGGACAACAATTGAGCTCTATCGAACAGATGAAACAGCTTTATCTTGGTATTAATACACAGACAATACTTGTTAGCATCAATTCATTGGTAGTTTTGGCCTTTTTATAGGATTTGCTGAGAAAAAAAAAAAAACTATTACGATTATCCCCAGACTTATCTTTTAAACAAAGAGTAGCCTTCCCTCAAACAGCAGAAGTGAAGCTACTACTTATGTTTTAATGCTAATTAAATTATTGATTATCAAATAAAAGAGAACCAAAGGCTCAATATAAAGATGTAAAGAGGAGTCAGCACACAAGAGAGGGAAACAGCCTTACTTCAAAATCTTCAAAGGTCCAAAAGTTATTGTTCAGGTCTTTACTTCGAACTGTTATGTTCCTTCCGAGTCCTAATTAATATGTTAAGACTTCTGTAATTAAAATGCTCCTGGTGTAAATGCAATATTCAACAGTTCTCCTGACAGTGATATATTCCACATGGATTATCCTCAGTGATTTTGACTTGCTAATTAATCAACATTATTTATGATGATAAAAGAGGGGAAAAAAAAAAACTTACTGATGAACAGACTGCCTCAGCAATCATGATGTACTCAGTCAAGTAAACTTCTGAAATATTTATTATTTGGTTTAAATGCTCCGGTGTGAAGACTGTGGTGGTACCAGTACGTTCCTGTGGATTTATGTTTTGTTTGGATTTCATTTTTTTCAGGTAAAGATACAAATATGGCAAAACTATACAGTATGCTGCAGTCTTATAGCTTTCAAGGA
The DNA here is from genome assembly GCA_031216445.1 of Lateolabrax maculatus. Taxonomy (NCBI): domain Eukaryota; kingdom Metazoa; phylum Chordata; class Actinopteri; order Acropomatiformes; family Lateolabracidae; genus Lateolabrax; species Lateolabrax maculatus. The sequence goes on from CM062209.1 coordinate 11,736,982, forward strand.
AATTTGTCTAGGCACTGTGGGTAACACTTTACTGTAACCCTCAATTTATTATTCATGAGTATATAGACACTTAATAAATGGTTTATGACACACTGTATTGTAAGCAGATATGATGACATTTTAAAGTATTTAATAATGTAGCATATTTAACTGCTGTAACAGTTGATAAATGATTGATAACACAGTAACAGCTGTAAACATATTTAATGATATACAGTGATTACAAATCCACTGTATTATAAAGCATCACTATTAACAGTTTAGGATTTATTCTTGACCTCAGAAATAGTATTTTTACAAAAAAGGTTCATGACTCAAGGTCCACTTATTCGATTTTTTGTGTAGCTTTCAGCTGCATCTCTTTGCCTTCAACTATGGCTGTTTTTGCCCTATTATCATTTAGAATTAAGAAGTATTTTCTTGATAAATAACTAAATACTTAATTATGGATGTATTAAATACACATTTAAAATAAAGTGGTTAAAATAAAAAAAGACTTTGGGTCAGTTGTTTGATCCTACATATTTCTCTGGATTCCTGGTGGCCTTCCTCTTAAACCCCCAATTATTCTTATGAAAGTTCATGATCTTTAATTATTCCAGCACAACAAGGACTAATCTACAATTTTAAGTTGTTCTCCCTGAAATAAAGAAATATGCACACCCACTTCCCAAGGCTTCCAGTCTTAGCCCTGCCCATTGTGTTTTTTCCGCACTTTGTCTCTATTCATTTGCATTTTTAGTCGTGAGAGACTTCTATTACTGCCATGAGTACATTAAGAAAGCCATTAATCATGGTGTAACACTGAGCGAATCAGCGACACACCTGTCCTGCTCGCTGTGGGCCTTGTTACTTATCACTCACACTGGGCAGGACAGGGACTTGAACCTGAGGTGGACACAGCCACACCTGCCCTTTCACACACGATGGATAGAGTTCAGCAATGGTTACAAAAGGTTTTTCAAAACGTATTATGACATTAAATGTGTTTTGTTTTTCTTTCTGTATTGTTTCTTTTTTAATTTTTCACTCTCCTCTCCGAAGGTTGGAAGTGAATGTGGCACGTTTTGTTTCATGGCTAAATTAAAGCATTCATTAGGCAAATATTAAAATCTGCATAATTCCTGATCAAAGCAGTCAAATCCCTCAGTAAATAATCATTTATCACATGCAAAATGATGATTTTTGCAGAAATCTGAGGCATGAAATTGTTTTAATCTGTTGTTGCCCACTAGCTCCTTAACCAGTGGCTAAATATAGCCTAACTGATGGTTGAAGCTACAATATCACCAAACAACCAAAGCATCAATTACAGGTTCTTAAAATGCACTTAGACCAAACATCATGAGAAAAACGGTAGGAATTAGCCAACCATCAAGGAAATAAGCAAATAAACAGACAGCATAATGTAATAGTTGTGGTGCTGCTCCTGAAGTTGATGTTCCACCTACCTTTTCTGGTTTTGTGAAAGGAACATTAATCTGACGCACCAGTGGAGCTCTGTCTAATGTGAAAATGTAGAGTTTTTTCCCTCCCTGCTTCTGCAAGGAAGAGGCTTCTATCACACTAATGATAATAAATGGCAACTAATGGGATGACCAAACATAACAAATGGAAAGTTTTAAAGGTATGGGGCCACATTAAATCTGCAATGACATCCTCAAGTCAGAGCTGTGTCTGTGCTAAACAAGAAAAATTGATCACAGTTTCACTGTTCATAATAAGGTACATCATATACATCCTATATAGAGTATTTTTTTAAACTTAAAATTGAAATATATTATAGTGTTCTTTATAATGTGGTGACATACTAAACTTGCACTGTGATTTAACACTGTCCACTTCAGGTTGTCCTCATTTGAAACCAGGGCAGACAAGAATGATATGTCCTCAAGCATTAATGTGCCAGCCCAAGACTGCCAACTGTACCAAGACTGAGATCAGAGATGTCAGAAGATGAAAAAGAAAAGAAAAGTAATAATAATCCAGTAAGATAATATATGATAGTATAACACCCATGGAGGCCATATTTCCACATTATGAGCACTTTTACTTTTGATACTTTAAGTACATTTTGCATTTACTTTGTTTTGTTTTGTTTGATTTAATCCCAAATGGAAAGTATTGAATACTCTATATAGTATTTCATAAGCAGTTGTTCTGTATAGACTCCTCAATAGATCTAAGGTGCATAGAGGTCTGGTGTGTACCGTATCTTCTAAAGTCTGACACTGAGAAGTCTCAGAGAATTTCAGGTCTTTGTGCGTTTGGCATTGAGTGGAACTGCATTTGTCTTAATGATCGTGCTCCTTGAGCTGATTTTTGTTTCACAATAATCAATATCAAAGTCGCCAGTGGCAGCAATGCCCAAGAAAGGGGGAGTAAATGTAGAGAGGCATTCTTTCTCTGCATCGGCCTTGTCAATGTAACAATGCTTTTAGAGTTTGGCCCTGAGCATCTAAACACACTCTCAATCACTCCTGAAATCCTAGTAGGCCACACTTGGCTGCTATTGTAACTTAGATACAGTCTCAATTTGTATGTTGTCTCTCTGTAGACATGTGAAAAATAAATGGATTGATCTCCCGTCCCAGTCCAACAGTTACAGCACATCTGTTTTCAGATAGGATTTATAAAGACTGTCACTGCTGACAAAAAAACAGGTATGTTCACAACTTCTGGATTATATTGTTATCATACCTGTACGATGTTTTCACACTTCATTCATTTAACACCATGAAAACACAGCTTCAACACTGAACTGTCTTTACAGCCATTTGAAAAATGTGAGATGTTGGAAATGATTTGGGAAAATGTGTTTATCACACACAAAATAAGCAATAATTATTGGAAACAGGTGATGGAAAATATATGTGTAAGGGCAAGAAGAAGCATACAGATAAAGAATAAAAAAGATTGTAAATTTATCCTATAAATCATCTTCTTATGTTTTTCTGTATGAAAGAGCTCATCCATTCAAAAATGTTTTCTGCCACTATCTCAATCTTAAATCATAATTTACTGTACATCCCTGCAATTTCCCAACATACAAACTCAAAACAGACATTAATAACTCTATTAACCATGACAGGCCAACAAACAATGTGAGTTTGTCCGAGGTACTGATTGACTCGAACTCACTGCAGAGCAAAATGAAGAATGTTTGAAACAATTCAACATTGGCTGTGGATGCCGAAAATGCAGAGCCAGTGACTATTGTAATCAGACTTATTCAGATTGTGGTCCGATGAAGCAAAGGGAGGGTGTGAGAGGCGTGCAGACCCGTTTGGCCCTTCAGTGACCAGAGAGGAGGTGATAAATGACTACAACACTCATCCCTGTCAGCACGGGTGGGGTGGGGGGGAGCAGCCCTCCTACCGTGAGCTACATCATCCTAACAACATTATTCTTTTCATGCGGCTTGTCGATAGAAGCCCTGTGTGATTGGCATGGGGATCCGCTCAGGTTAATTGGAAGCCTGAACTGTGTAACGGCACGGGAAGCTGAGCAGACATTGTCCCCCTTGTAATAACACAGGAGGCCTGTGTGTCTGTGTATCGATTACATCTTAGGTTCATGGCACCCGTATGGGAATGAAATATCAGAGGACAGGTTATGGATGTTGCCATCAATGGCACTGAAGGAGCGGAGATGGGCCACTTCTACCACGGGAAAAAACCTTCAATGAAACATTTTAAAAGATTACATTATAATGGCTTCTTTGATCAACCTCCGTCCTACCCACACCCAACGCACCCCTGGTATTGTTTTATTTAAAGCTCAGAAGTAAAGTTTGAAGTTAATGACTAGATCTGATTTATAAGTTGAGATGTTTGCACTTGTCTGGCATGTGACAGGTGTATTTGCCCTCATGTCCAAGCTCTGAGGGCACAGAAATGCTCTATCTCTTCCTCTCATTTTGACCCCCCGCTCCCCCCACTCTTTAGCTTCCTTTTGATCAAGGGCCCATAGCTTGCATTAGATGAGGGACACATGATACCCAATATAGGAGGTAACCTAACACACAGCTCCCTACTTGGAAGCATGGCTTGCAATCCTATGGACCAGGCCACCCTGGTCAGCGGTGAGATTAAGAAGACAGAGTGAGTGACAGTGCTAATATTCAGTGGACGGGAGTGAAGGCATGTTATTTTTTGCTATTGTCAAAGTTTTTCAAATCAGGGGGAGCTTTTTTTTAAGAGAAGAGAAGAGATAGATCATCTGTAATTTGCCAACGCCTTTGTTGCATTATTTTACTATCAAACAACCTGCCAAGTTTGTGAAGTGTTCATCTCTTCCCAGAGTCACATTCTTATTATCGCCTCGATCATTCCAGGTGGCACCTTGATGCATTGTTTAGCGACCAAGGTAAAGGTTTTGACGCCATAACTCAGAAATTTTTCTTATTAATTTAGAAATTAATTACAAACACAAAGTGACATTTTACAAGAAATGTTTAGCATAGCATGAATTATTGCTGCTGTAAATTGGATGCAAGCAACGGAGTGCAAAGCCTTGACTTGAGCTCTTTGTGATTAATAAAAGAAGCTTTCACTTCAGTTTTAAAGCCAGTCATGAATGAACGATACAAAGGGATGAGACAAAACTCCTCCTCCAACTGAAGGACAAGCTATTTAAGTGTGGATGTACATTTTAAAAGATGTATTAGATTAAGAGGAATCAGGGCTATCATTTATTGTATTTGTTGTCCCGTCAGACAGTTCAGTGACTAATAGCCAATGAAGGACATGGGGGTCACACACTTATTCAGTTGATTGTAATTTCTGCCTTTTAATATGTTAAACAAGTCAATGTATGTCAGTAAGTTTTCTTTTCTTTTGCTGATGATCACATTGTTGTGTGACATTTTGTCATAGATAAAATGCCCGCATTAGCAACTGCACAGGCAGGCAATGACTTGGACACCCTCACTCTGTTCTGTAGAACACAAACAGGAGGTCCAGCTCCGTCTCCTGTGGAGCAGAGGATCTGGATTCTACATGAATGACTGAGACACAGCATCCTCCATCCTGTCTCTCATAGCCCCCTCATAGAGCCCCACAAGGCCCACCACGTGGCTCTTAGTGCTTGGGGTCCAGATTGTGCCACTGGGCTGGTACCGGACTGGAGGTGGGCGATGGAGCCCCAATCCATCTCCCGCAGGAGCCCAGTGACGGGAGCATCGGTTGCCCACTCCTCGGCTCTGAGCACACTCAGGAAGATGGATTGGTTGGCCAACTCACCAAAGGAGGCAAAGCATGCCGTTAAGAGCCTGTGCATCACTTGGCTGCTCATATGCAAAGTTTGATGAAAGAGGTTTTTCTGGGAGCGATGAATTAGGGCTCCGCTGTGAAATTAGATTTCTGGTGAAAACCTTGCAAGGTTTAGAAGTAGCATTGTTTCTTAACTGCCGTCTAGCCCAACGGTAATTATAGATATAAGTGAAATTATGTTGGGAATTCAATGATGAATGATAAAGATGAATGTCAGAATAGCTGTTGAGCTTGAAGAAACATGTAAAATAAAGCACTGTGCTCAATGTGTCCTACAGAGAAACAAAAAGGTAGAAGGTATAGCAACTGACATGGGAGGTGCTAAGTTCATGTTACCAGTTTATTTCTCTCAATTAATCAGGTGGGATAAGTACACAACAATTGTCCATCATTGTTCCAATATATTGCACATACTGCAGGTTGTACAGTATGTGAGTGTAGAATGGAATAGGAGACATACAACAAACAAATGGAGGGCATATGAAGTATTTCCCTCTGATGAAATAAATCTTGTGGAAAAATTGTCTCATCTTCAGAAACAGTCCAAATTGCTCGGCACTTTAACCTGATACACTAAGGATCCTGCCTCCTCCTCTCTGTGACCCAAACCTAAAACGGCGGCATGAACACTGACAAATTTGACAAAGGGAATTTGCTCAAAAAACACAGCCTCTATTTGGTCAGCCAAGCGGCAAATATGTCGGATGATATGGTTTATTAGGCAATCCATTTCTCCACAATAGTGGGGCCATCTGCAAAGGTTAGCGTGCATAAGGTTCGTATGGCAAATTCTATCTAATCTGCCTTCGAAGGGCCGCCGCGAAAACTCAGTGGCACATTTTTCATGTACGTACGATTTGGAATGCAAATAGAATAGCTGATGAAAGAGGTGACCTTCTAAGTTCAGAGCAGCGGGGGCTTTGTGGAATATGCAGAGGCAGAATGGAATAGAAAAGAATGAGTTACTGCCACTGCCACCTCAGCTGCATTGTAATATACGACTGTGGCTCAGATACAAGTGAACCTGGTCTCAAGAACATCTAGGTTAATCTCTGAGGATGGCACATCATGTACTCGTTGCAAAAAAAAAGCTGGCTCGCAAAATTATATGCCTTTATGCACTGAATAAAGCCTCCAATGTCAAACAAAATATCTAAAAAAGAATGGATTTCATATCATATATTAGAGTATTGTATATTTAAGTTAATATACACAGTATTTAAGTTTTTAAATAGATAAAGGAGAACAAATATTGCCATGGCTTTTTACTAGATTTATTGTTTTACTTTTGAGACAAAGTTGACTGACATTAATTTGGATTTATGCCCTCATAAATGCATGTTGCGTAATAAATAGCAGCATGTATGGAACATTAAGTGGCCAATCCAGTTGATGGATGCTCTAACATGCTCAAAATCTAACTCAAAATGAAAGTTGGAACAAGATATTCCACGATATAAAGGTGAGACTATATGTCAATAGTGTAGTATACGGACTCCTTTGTCATACGTAGTGCAAAACTTGAGCACATAGACAAATGGGTGAGGTGTACCATGGTCATTCAGCCGTGCATGTCTCATCTGTAGCCAGCTTTGGCAGAGCAGTCATCTTCATTCGCTTTGTCCTTACTGCAGTAGGTAATCTATCAGCCTTGAGACGTGCTGGAGAGTCCGGCTGGCCTACTCGCTCTCCCATTTGAATTGAGAACCCAGTTTCTGCTTTTCCCGTAGTCCCAGTTAGAGCTAGCTGCAATTGAGAGTGAGTGAGCTGTCCTTGATTCATATTACTGTCCCACTATGATTGAGCTTCTTTGGTATCGCCGGAGAATAGAGCGAAAATTGAGCACTTTACTTTGCAGGGTTGAAATCCCAGTCCTGCATGTATGCATTTTCTCAGGGTCTTTCATGGGACATGCTTGAGGTGCGTTCTTTATGTTATGCTCAATGAGACAGAAGCACGGGAGTATTTAGGGTGGTATTTGGAAGTTAGCACACACCACTGTGTTGTTATCAATAGGTATGAAATCAGTTGCAGCTGATTGACCCCAATGTTATTTAAAGGATAAGGCTGGCGTTATTCCATGTATCATTATTGTCAGCAAGTCCCATGAAATAAAACAAATCAAAACAAAAAAATATGTTAGTCTATCTATTATTGCTTTCCAGTTTACCTATCCTGTCAATAGCTTTCAACCCCAAGCCCATTCATTCCAAATGAAATGTAGGTCTTTACATAGGGGTTTACAGAAAAGAAAAAAATATGGCTCGGTAATCTCCTGAAACATCTTGACACTGTAGTTGTTAGCAAATGTTACTCAAACAGGAATAAAATATGCATTTGACAGGAACTATTTTCAGATTAACACACATTTAGCGTCCATGTTCATTTTATTGAAGGACCATATCACAAAGCACTGTCCACTGCTGTGGCTCATAATTGTGTAGGTTTTAAACAATGATTGGGGTCTTTGGCATAGAATAATAAACAATATCACAGTCAATACAACTGGAAAAAGGAAACAGTAACAAAATGCATGTTACATGGATGTCTAGCACAAGAACAATGTCACTGGTGCAAATTTCTCCCTGCTGTCTATTGAGGTTAAAAAAGTTAGCTTTTGCAGCCCATCAGGTGACCTTATGCTGTGTAAGCCAAAAGAGTGTCTTTCTGTTGATGATTAAATCAATAAGATTTGACACGGACTTGTGCAAACATGCCTGTCTTATTTCAGCCAGTTCCTCCCCGTGGTAGGCTGTGGGGGGGATTCATCACCTGACTGGTCTCTGTCACCTGATGGAGATGGGCCTTTAGCCGCGGTTTGATAGAGGGAGCCGATTATGATGCATGTCGATCGTTCCAGCAAATATTGACATGGAAACAGTGAGAGAACAACCCCACGGCTCATAGCTCTTTCTTCCCATACTGGCTGCTTCACTCGCCAACTCTGGTTCGCACAGACGCACACACACAAAACATAATGCACCTACAGTTTACCGACATTTTCACAAATATACACACACTTACACTGTGTGCACACAAAGATGCCCAGAAACCAATCATCCCAATCGATGGTGTCTCATCAGCTTCTCAGGGTACATCCCAGCTCCATTTGCCATTAGTACTCTGGTGTGTGTGTGCGGGAGGCTGATTGGTTATTCATGTTTATTTACTTAAGGGTGGAGGAAGAGGCCATTTCCCCTGCCACACTACGCTAATACTGCCTCTTAACCACCTTGCTGTCTCTCCTACATCTCCACTGAATCGTGTTCCTTCTGCACCTGTCCCTGGGAACCAAGAGGGTAAATGATGAAACACAAACAATGTTTGCTGTGAGAGAAAGAGCAAAAGGGGTCTGTCGGGACTGTGAAGACAGTGGAGAGAGACTAGGGGGAGTGAGAATGAAAAGAGAGGCTGGAGGATGTGTGGAGGAGGGGAGGAGGTGCTAATGACAGGTGTGTCTGTAAATTCTTCATCCAGTATAGACTGCTAGGGAAACTGCTTGGCAGGGCACTCAACCATGACTTTACAACTAATCCTGTTTGTAAGTTATTATTTATCTTCTGCAAAGTTTGTCAAACTCCGGCTTTGATTTCTCCCCCTGAGTTCCCTCTCGTGGCCCACTCCCGCACATGCTCCCCACATAATTTATGACTGCCTCTGGTCCTGATGACAGATTATTAAAAGTAGAATTAGTTTTTTGCTGGGGATTTTTCCTGTGGGAATTGGGAAGGCAGGGCTCTCAGAGGAAGGTCTCTGACGAGGTCTCCATTACTAATAGAGGCAGATTTTTTTCCTTCCCTGTGTGATGGCGAAGTGAGAAGACTAATGATTTGAATTTACTGTGGCAGCCGTCACGTGGTCTGGAAGCCAGCATCGGAGGAGAGGAGAGGTTAAGTTCTTCCCCGTGGAGAGGTTTATTGGATTGTTTAGCACCAGAAGGATAATGTTTTTGTCATAGACTGCTGGTGCTTCTGCTGCTAGGCTAGAGGGAGGCCAACACCAAACCCTCTATTTGTGTGTCTGTGTATGTGTGTGTGAACTGAGATCAAAGTGTGCGAGGTTCAGAGAAGAGAGAGGATGATGTTATGTTTTGGAGTTGTGGGACATGGGAGGATGTAAGAGGTAGAAGCTCAGAATTATTAAAGAAAATTACTGTAGTAGTTACTATGTGTGGACAGAATTTCAGATATTTTCTTTGACTGCACCCAACAAACTGATACAAACACCACTTATTTTCCTTTCTCTGAAGTCGGTGCCAATTCTCTGATCCTCCCCTATCAGCAACTCTTGTGCACCAACTCCACACTTTTCCTCCTTCTCTGCTGACACACAAAGAGGATGTAGACTTTCCCTTTTCCCCTGTTCACCTGATGGCCGTTTGGAGCCTGTTCCCCCAGCGTGTGTCTGCAGCCTGGGAAGCAGAGGGGAGTCTCAGCACAGCTGAGAGGCTCGGCTTAATCTTATGCATCATTAAGCACTCAGCGGCACGCCGCAGCTCCTCATATACATCATCCACGCTTAATAAACATAATGATGACATAAGATGTAATTCCAGATGAATTTTCATTTTATAGGGAAATGGAGAATTCCTGTAGAAAGGAGGGGAAAAAGAAAAGGGGAACGAAAAAGGGAGAGAAAAAGTAAATTATCTGGGAAGTACAGAATAAATGATGTTTTTTCTCCACAAGATGGATTGTGGGGTTTTGGGGCAGTTGAAGTGGGAGAGGAGTGTTGGAGGAAGGGAGGGTGAGAAAGGTGAGGGGGCAGAGGGCTGCAGTGGTGGTGGCCTGAGAGTGGAGGGGTGGCACTGGGGACAAGGGGTTGAAGGTGGGGAGAGAGAGAGAAAAATGTTGGTCATTCCAAGTGTTTTAATCGCAGGGCTTGATGGACAGGCTGAGAGGACCTGAGGTGCCGCCATCCATCATAGGCAGGCTAGAATGGTGGGCGAGCGAGGGGTAGAGTTTCAGAGGGGGCTTTCAGGCGGTGGGGGGAAATGGGATTCTGATGAAAGTGTGAGAGAAAGGCGGCTGTACACAGTAAAGGCCAACGAAAGCAAGAGGACCAAAGATTAGCGCCGCGCTTCTGCAGCATGTCGGGAATGGCAGGGCGAAAGGAGATTTTAATAGCACTTCTGCCATGTGGCAGTATCACCACCTGTGTTTTTATGTTCATTTGGCTTTGGATTCCTGTTTATGAATTAAACCGGGCTTATGACCCGAGAGCCAATTAAATACATTAAAAACTTAATTCACATTTTCACAAATGTATGTGTCAATCTGAATGTAACATTTCCCCAACAAAAATAGTGAGACATTTTGTTTGTGCACATACATGCATTTGTGTGTGTGTGGGTGTGTGTGTGTGTGTGTGTGTGTGTGTGGTTTTGACAGTTTTTGTCAATTGTATGTGTGTTGTGCATCATACAGTATGTGTCCCCTTCATCACACTAGGTTGGGTGACTGCATGTCAAAAATAAGATATGGTCACCAAGGGCTAACCACCACTGAACATACACACACACACACACACTCTGATGCACTTTTCCTGAACTCAGCCCTCACCCAGACATTTCCTCTTGCAGACACTAGAGCCCAGACACCCATCCAACAAACTAACCAGCCAGCCAAAAAGCAACATGAGGGAGGAGAAGATGAATAGTGAAGTAAGATTTGGAAATTATCAAGTCTCTTACATTCCAATGGGACATATCCCTCCTCCATCTTATCAGTGACTTCTGGCACAGGTGAGATAAACCCTTTGAAAGCTGAAACCTACAAATCATAATATAATTATGACTATTGAGGGGGTAGAAACCACAAGTAAGATTTACTATAAAGTATTTGATTTTGCTTCTTCTATTTTCTCCTTTTTACCGATCATTTGGAAATGAGAAACTATTTAGCTGTTGCCAGTGAAGCCAGTTTTGTCGCGGGAAAGCAGCATCCCATGCATGCTTCCAGCTGGACCCCGTCCCAGACTGCCATGCCTGGTTAATGTGGCCATTCTGTGCTGCCAGAATTAGAATTCATGGTTTATATTAAACAAACAAACACACAAACAAGAAAACAATGACACAAATTGACCTTGCATCAACTGAACATAACTGATTCTCCAAATTGGTAAAATTTTAATATATGCAAACTGGTTATGGACCTTTAATATTTTGCCCACTTACTTTGCAAGATGAATCTCATTCTTAAGCATATGCTCCTTAGGTATTGCAAATATACTGGATATTTGATCTGTGGGTTTAGCTATGGAGTCTTCACTGATGCGATACAGTTGGGGATATATTAATGGAGCCTCCCACCTCTCCTCTGGTGGCCTGTGCTGCACAAAGGCATTTCTGGATTCAAACCTCAGCATGTTCAGGGCCAGTGGAGCATGCCCAGCAGTATGCCAAGGTTAGATGGGTGCCAAGGGTGCCACTAAACAGAACCTCATCCCCTGCTCTATCCTCTCATGCCCAACACAAAATGCTGCAATATAACACAATGTCATATAAAACAAAATGCAATGGACAAAATGTAAGCACATAGCACCAAAACAAAAAGACCACATAATGTATCAATGTAACATTACAATTGCTTTTCATATGTATGACTGAATTTTCTCTTTAATTCACAGCAATCATGCTTTTGAAAGACTAATAATGTACACATCAGTGGCTAGCCTTGGCAACAGCAGATGCCCATTTCATCTGTCACTTTCTCTGTCTTATGGTTCCTATACACATCTCCCTCCCATTGTCTGTATGTGTATAACTCACAGATAATGTCTTCATCAGTGATGTACTCACAGTGCTCTGTTTTGCGTTGACTTACAGGCCACACTCCCTCCCTCTCTCACACACACACAGCCCCGGTCCGCTCCTGGCACCGAACGCAGATTACATCTTGTTTCCCAAACTACTAAAAGTGTCAGAGGCTGTCTGGCTTTGCTTTTATATAGTGTTATTAATGGCAGTGAGCACCCACCGCCCCAGTCTTTGTGTATGTGTGCTTGTGTCTAATTAAAGGATCGCTGCTTACAGAAGCAGAGAATGGGTTTGCAAGATAGGAAATAATAATTGCAAATATTATCATTATTATTTTCATGGTTTATAGAGAAATGACATGAGGTTGGAAGACCGTATTTGAACTGGGAATTTTGAACTTGCTCAGTGATTGGAATGCATTGCTGCTAAAACCATAAAGGCCAGCCGTAGCTATTATATAACCTCTGGCCAAGACAGAGCTGTGAATTCTCTAGCTGGAACTTTGCACTCCTGTTTTAACAAAGGCAGATTAAAGATCCTTCAACTGAAGGATTTTCCCTGAATTTAATTGATACTAAATAAACTGCAAATTTCATGGACACCATCCATTGATACCAATCATAAAACTATGTGAAAAGACCATTTTTACAAGACAGTTTGCTAATATTTTTTTCTTCTGTTTTTAGGCAGAGAAAAGCAATATTACATGTTGTCTTGAAAAAACGTATGAGTTGATGATTGTACATTCACAATTGATACCTATTCAATTGAAACAGCAGCATGTAAAATCAGTGTGGGAGGCTTCTGGTTGCAATATTTGTGGTCAGGACACCAAAGTCTGGACGCTAGGCCCTGTGTATCTTTTCAGCCAAGAAATAAACACAGAAACTTTTGCTAAAGAAACTAAAATAGAAATGTGCAATTTTCAGTCAGCTTTTCAAAGTAGATGCTTAGTATTTGCACAAAAACACTTGGATTGAACCCCAGTTTATGACACTATACTAACATTTTTTTTAACACTTTTTTTCAATACATCAAATGCGAAATATGGGAAAGTTTGCTGCACAGAGATTCGTCCAGATCCTACCCTTTTTAGCTAAGCCTAGTGTATTGATTGCACTGATATACAATTTTATTTTGAACTATTCTTGACCAGGGTCTGGGACCTCAGGCCCATTGTATAGCCAAGCCTTTTCTCAGACAGCTGTGGCTTGGCTGGCTCTCAGCTCCCCCTGTCTTAACCTGAAGAATTATGTGCTCAGATAATTAGCTCTTATAGGTACACTCTCCATTTCTCCACTTCACTGGGCACATCATCTTCCTCGCCTCTTTATTGTTTGGTTTGCTTTGTCAGATCGATGTCTTGCTACTGCGTAACCAGCACTCATATCTCAGGCTGCATAAATCACAACAAGGTTTCTGTCGCTCGGGAGAGTGGTGTGGCTTTGCTACACACATGCACACTCACAAACACACACTCACAAACACACACACACCCACACACACACGTACACACATAAACAAGTGGGTGGACCACTTTATACAACACGTCCAACAAACTCTTTTCACCGCTCTCCTTGTTACTCCTGCCCTTCTCCTCTCCTCTCCTCTCATTCTTTCTTCCCTGTATCTCCACTACTGCTGAGTGACCACTGAAGAGGAACCCATCAGATTATCCTCTACCCGATAGCGATGGGTAGGGTGGGTGCAGCAGAGTGGAGGGAGGGTAGGGGTCTGTATCACGGCTTATGATTGCAGCGCCACCCTTGTAATGAATTCTAAAAATGCAAATGGCTCTCCCCATGTAAAAGTTGACATTGTCTCCTGTGATAAATTTTCTGCTGAGGTAAGAGACAATTTAGATGCGAATTACAAGCAGGCTCTTTGTCACTCCTCAGTTCCATTTACATCCTTAATTAGCTGATTCCCTCCTGCCTCCATTATAGGGTGAGAGAGAGGATGAGAGAGAAAGACGGACAGACAAAGAGACAGACAGGGACAATGGCATAGACAGAGAAAACTGACATCAAGTGCTGAGCTCAGTACACAAAAGCAAGCTTTCAAATATTATAAACACACACACGTCCACCCAATCTCACACAAAGGTACATAAGCCTTGATTATGGTGCAGGAAATGAGCCAGAAACACCATCCCATGTGTTAGGACCTCAGGGTTGATCAGCATCCCTGGGTCTGTGTCTCTGTTAATGTCATTCTTAACAGCAAACTAAACACCACAGGTTTGTAGACATTAGCTATGCCTGCTAAAATAGTCATTTACCACCCCTCCTCATCACAAGATGCTCCTCTGCTTTGAATGACAGGCCTAAACATGCCATTCTATTAGGAGGCTTACTCAATAGAGCAATGTTCAGTCATTCGTGTCCCTCCCAAGTGCACGGCTTGTCTGCAAGACCCCACAAAGAAAATGCTCAACGCGAGGTCATATATTACAGTTTACAATATGTGCTTGGTCTCCATGAATGGAGAGTCACTCAAAGCATCACATCAAAGCCTGCACTGGCACACATGCTATGGTTTCTAACGATGTAAACTGAAGCGTGGTGTGAATATTCATGTTTACACCAGAGGATGATGATGTCCTGATTTCATGGCGCAGCGTAGGCCTTGCTCGCTGATTCTGTTCTGCTATCTTTAATGTATACATTTGAACAGTGGGGACTAATAGAGCATGTGGCAGCTTTACAATGCAAGGGATCTGTGGGTGGCCAATTCATTCTACCAGCTGACTGTCCCTAAATATGGTCTGCCAAACACAGTGTGGGGTTGTGTTAATAAACTGACTGTGCAATTTATATTTAGTTCAGTCATACATTTGTTGTAAAAAGCTTCAGAGCATTTCTCCATGTTCTTATGCCTTAATTTACTGTATGATATGATTATATTTCTAAAGAGGTTAAAAACTTTATAGTGAAACTTTTGTGTAACTTTATATTTTAGACATATTTGTGGAAGCAGTGTCTAAGGTTCGGGCTCCTAGGCGAGCGTTTTCCTTGATAGCAGTTGACTAATATTTGAGAGCCTGTGTTGCTAGGAGACTAAAAAACACACCAACGACGAGTGATTAGTTCTGTAATCTCAGCATTTCATGTTATTACAGAGTAAAAAAAGTAATTATTGTTAGTGTTTGTCCTACAATTATTTGGTAGTAAAAAAAAAAGCAGTACCATTACCGACATTGTCAGTGTGAACCAAAAATTCATGCCACCGGGAGAACACTAATGCAGGGAGCGATATCAGAGCAGAAAAATCAATAAGACTTTGACAATTTTTTGGTAATTACAATTTTACACACCAAACAAATGAGCAATGGCATTTCCATCGCACACATTTGTTCATCCTGTTTGTTTGTCCGCACAACTAATTTGTAAACCTTCCTTCAAAGCAAAATACCATAACTGGAGAAGAAAATCTCACTGGCGGAGGCACTCTCAGGTCCAATCACTTGCCAAATGTTTTGTCAGAGGTCATTAGTTTTGTTTGGATTGTGCTGCTTCCGCCTGTAAATTGGTAAATAAAAAGCAACTTGTCTGCAATTTACTGTACTGTACAAACAATTGATCAGTGGAACAATGACGCAATTGACCACCCACTTGACCTGGCCTCATAGCTGTAGAGAATCCGATGGGTCTCAATTATTTTTTTAGACTTGTATGTAAGTGGTTTATGAATGCGGCTTTCTCTCTAATAGGGATGTTTGTGGGGAAAATACTTTGTTTATGCTAGTGGCTCATTGTGTGCTGCTCTCTAATTGATTCGGATGACCAGCACGTCAAAATAATTAATTTGATTCACTGTCTCTGATAGATTGTCTCCTTCCCATCGAAGATTGTTGGAAGTATTTGACTGGATGCATATTTCTGTTACCATGATAGCATTGTCTTTCCTCCTTTTTTTTAAATCTTATTTTGGTGGTTTCAGGGGCTCTAACGTTTTCTTTTCTTGGGCACCTTAAATGTAAAGAAAAGCACACATATGACTTTCACACTGAGAAAACACTGTCATTACCAACATCAATCATGTGCAATATTTTCAGACATGTTGCTTTAATGTACCATTTTAAATGCAAAGTCTGGGGGACACGCCGCTGCTGGCCTCTCGTCGTGTAGGTATACGTTCTTCAGCCACTGTAAAATGTGTATGAACAGAGAGAAGCATGGCAGTCACGAGAGAAAGGATGCATTGTCTGTCTTTCGCTGTCATTAGGCGGCGTCTGGAGGATGATGTGGAAGCAGTATGGGGTCTGGGGGAAGTATTTATGACCCTGTAGGGAACTCGTTGGACTGCGGTGATCGCAGGGAGATAATGGGAGGGAATGGGATGCAGTGAGGTGTTCTGACGGCACCAACCAGACAAGAGAACATCCAGGATAAATCAATGTTGGTCATTTTCTCTCCTCCGCTATCGCCTCCCTGCCTCACCGCACAAACCCCGACTCATTTACACATCCCGTCATTAAAACAGCTCCAAGATTTTTGAATGAAACAGCAGAGTCTCACAGAAAAGGAAAAGCAAATTTTATGTAAAACTGACCTAGCAAAATGTTTTTACTTGAACAGTTTGATGTGAAATGGCAGTGTAGTAATGCTAATTTGATTAAATTTTGACACAGCCGCTTGAATGACTTTTTCTGGTGACATTGGGAGGCATACAAACAAGACTTCACCTCATTAAACAGGAACAAACTGAAGGGAAATTACACTTAGTTATGGAAATGGATGTTATGCATGCAAAGCATTACTTGTGCTGACTTTAAGATGAAATATGAAAAACATCAGTGTTGGTGTTAGCTTAGCTGTGACACCAACACCATTAAAGGGAGTGAGGCTCAAGGTACAATCTAACCTCTGATGATCAAAAGAGACAACTCATTACAGAAGTATATTGACCTTAAAGACGGCTTAATTTAATAAAGTACTACCTCCAAAGGTAGGAGTGCATTTATGGTTGCTCAAGTACAATGCACCCACCATATTACAAGCGCAGCTAAAACAGATAGATGAACTGCAGTGAATGAAGAGTTTTTAAGAGTCCTGAAATTTTATCAGGGAGGCTGAGAAATTCTACTCCATAAAAACAATCTCAGAAACACGAGTCTAGGCCAGCAGAATGCAAAGAAATAAAGGTGACATACATTTACAAATGGCTTGAAGCAAGACTGTGTAAAGTTTATAAGCATAAATAGCATATTCATTAATTTATCAATTTATAAACAATTAAACACAGCCTTTCTCAATTCAATACACTAATGTATGACTAGTAGCTTTTGATGGCTTATGTTAGCCAATGTTGTTTCATTTAAGATATATATTGCTGTGTTACATTAAGCCTACCAGACACTAAAAGACATTGAAAACACTTTGAAAAGAACTAGATTCCTTTTTTTCAGATTATTCCCCATCCTACTCCTGGTGGAAATTTATTAGAAGAAAAAGTGAAAAGCAGAAAGCTTGTGGAGTGAACCTGAGTGCCTCTTTGACGTGTCCTCCCATTTGTACCACGATCAGGTGGAGTGGAAAAAAAGTGGACAGAAAATACTGCAGCCCTCAAAACCCCTCAAAGCCCCGAACAGGGCTACTTGTAAGATATGACTGAAGCCGGTCAAAACACACGGTAAACTCATGGGCTAATAGCAAACATTGTCGTAGCAAACATTACCTTGCAAGTAGCCCCGTCTGGGACAGTGGTTAGTTTTTTCATCATCCACTCTATTGTGGTATACGTGGGAGGACACATAAAAGCGACACTCTTGTTCCCTCGACAACTCCCCCAGTTTTTCCTCCTTTTCCACAGTTCAAGAAAAACGCCGCCTCCCCGGAGCATGGATCTAGTTCCCTCCATCTTTACCATATATATATATTGCTGCTTCCTCTTTGTGCTGGAGGGAGTGCACCTACTAGTTGTTGAAATGTTAATGTTTTGAACTTCACTATTTGCATGAGCCAAGACTAAAAAACTCTGATAATATTAAAAATGTTTGATTTTATCAGAATGTCAAGACGAGAGGAAGACTGGCTTAACACAGCTCAGACTGAGTTTTATGACCACCTTACACAAAACGATCAAGATGATGGAAGCGCGCCACAAAATGATTTTACTCCGACATTTGTCTGCCACAGTGTATTGCTTGGTTAAAAAGTTGTTTGGTGTAAGGTCGGCATTACTGAGTCTGTTCTTTATGACTTGTGCTACTGTTACGCTATATTTTAGCATTATTATCGCGCAATTGCCACTTGTGGCCACAATTACTGCTGTCCAGTAACAGTTAGAAAGTTACATAGGCTCAATTTAAAGGCTCAGTATGTGAACCAGATTTAAATAAATGGGTCACCCCCACCACCAAAATTGAACACAGAGGATTAGAACCTACTCCTATCACTTCCTTATTTATTTACAGGTTTTTAGACTAACAGCAGACAACAACAAAAATAGTTAGTATGTTGTTGTTTTGTATGTTGTTTTGTAATGGTGTTAAAGGTTTGTTTACATTAGTTACGTTTCTAAAAGAGGCCAATTTTATATCAGTAAGTCAAACTATTCTATTATGTATGTATTTATGTGTGTCAAATTTATATTGTGAAAAATGGGATACTGGGCCTTTAAAATACCATTACCTCTAAAATGGGTATTTTTTTCTCTTTTTTGTCCTCCAGCTTGCTTTTGTTTTTCAAGGTACTTAAAGGTGACATTGAACAGGACGGGTGTTTATCTGTTGTCTACAAACTAATCTGTTTGCATTACCGCTTGTATTCCAATGGTCCCATTATGTATTAGAAAAGCAATTAACAGTTCATTAAACTTCGAAGGTGTTAATACAAGTCATAAGACTAAGCCATCTGTCGGATTCTCTCCCAAGCCCGACTTTGATACCATCCACTAAACAACATTTCTAACCAATTAAGGTTAGACTTGGTAATTTAAATTTGAAAAAAGGCCATCTTCTGCTGGTTGTCTAATAATAGGGATACATATGGTGAGGGTTTGGAGTGTGGTAATGAGAGAGATAGCCTCCTTAATTTGTCTTATAAATATTAGGGAGGCAGATTGAGGCCTCAGGACTTAACATATGTCTGCCTTCAACCTCCATACTATGTTTCAAATCAGACAAGGAGGATAAAATATACAGTATCAGGAACAGTACAAATCGGTGCCGTAGTATCACCAGCTTAATATTATATTAAAAAGCCAGACACTGTATGAACAATGATGGACCCACCTACTCATTTGCAATTTGTTGACTAGATAAATGTTGCGTTTTGTCTCATCTGTGAACACGACAAATGAACAGGGTGAACATGATTCAATTCATCATGTTTCTTGAGGATTTAGTGAGATTTGCTCTCATTAGTGCCTCATCTGTCAGGGAGACACTCTGATCCTGGAGAGAAAAAAACTGCCTCTCCTCACTTAATTGGGAGCCACACACGCAGTGAAAGAGACACAGCAGCTATGTCAACCTTTTACATCCCAAATTTATCTTCCAAAATCAATCCGTCAACATCCTAATTGGCCCCCACTTTATGATTGCTGTGCTGGCTCACTCTCGGAGGATCTAAAGCTAAATGGAGTCATAAGCTCAACAGATAAAATGTTGAAATATGTGATGCTTAGCAATCATCCGTTTGTATAAATCTTCAACTGAAAGATAGGGATTAGATGAATGTGTCTGGAGATGTTCAAGAAGGAGGAGACAGCTTTAAATCCTTGCAGAATATCAAAGTTCGGCATTGAACTTCTACAGTACAGGAAATTTGAATTATTATCACATTATTAGATACCTTAACAGTTTGCCAACTGCTAAATGTTCTCAAGAAATAAGGGAGGATCTGTATCACATCAAGTGAAAGTAAAACAGGTAGCATTCAGCATAGCCTGAATGAGTATTGACATATTATTCAAGGTGCTGGCAACAGAATGGCTCTCATTAGTCTTCTGTGAGTCGGTAATGGCAGATCACCTCTTAGGGCCACAGAATTGACAGGCTGTGCTCCCCCTCAGCAGATATCTGAGGGCTTTTTATTGGCTTCCCCTCCAAACACCCTCCTACTAATGCTGCCCGATGGCCTGGTTAACCTTGGTGATGCCTCCTGAAGCTGGAAAGGTATCACACAAAGTTCATTCAATCATTAGCAGTGCAGAGGAGTTCAATTCTGCATGCTCTAAAGTTTTATTGATAGCTGTATGTCGGTTAATGTGGAGATGGGAGTTTTTTTTTTGGAAGAATTAAATTATTCACTTTAGGATGAATTCAAAATGTTTGTATCACGGAGGCAAGAAAGAAACTGAATCTACCGTTTTGTGTAGCATACGCTGCCGAGAGAAAAGTTTCCTTCTCTTAATGAACAGGTGTCTACATAACACAGCCCACCCCACAGATGGCAGCGTAATTAGCAGTCATTATGGTGGTCTTCAAGAAGGCCGAGATCTGTGCGGCCGCACAGAGCGCCTAACCTCTTCACCCCCTGACAGGGCCCACGGGGGGCCGCTGACACGTGTTGTTCTCCTGGAGAAGCCAAAGGTGGGGTTCCCCTTTCACGAGGTGTCATCCTGATGTGCTGGAAACCCAGAGACATGTGTTAGAGGATCAGAATGTCAAGGGCCTCTCTCTGGTCACAGCACCATAGGAACAATGAGCAGAAAAGTCCAGTGGCTTGAACAGAAGGCGTTTGTATTGTTTGGGAGGTTTCTTTATGAAAAGGTTTTATAAAGCAGAAATACTTCACTAATTATGATTCATTGTTTACTTGTGTATTGTCCTCAAATAATATTTTTTAGGGCATTAAGCAAAACACAAACATATATCAGTCAAACCATTGTCATTTTCCTGCTTATTAAATTTGCCTACAGTGTAGCTGTATATCCTGAGCAGCAGACATATGCTTGTGCAACCTCAGACTGATCTGACCTTTAAAACAACACAGCTTCCTCCTGCAGTACTGAAGGTGGCTACAGATGTGGTTTGTGGGGTCATTCCCTGTTCATGTCACTGTTCATGCCCGACTACCCCTCTGTTGTTGGGCCACTGGTGGGGGTGAGCAGAGGCTTCTGTCATGTGGGGATGGGGGGTTACCAATAGGCTTGTAATTTCCCCTCACTTAGAAATGAATTCCATCTAATCTCATTCCACCATGTCAAATAGCAGTGCAACACGCTGTTTTATACTGTAACATTTGGTTATACTGAAGCAGCTGACTGCCTCCCGCTCCAGCCCGACACCCTCTGGATATTAAAACACTGTATAATATTTCACTGAGATTGGATGTGGCTTAAACACAGTGCATTAGCGTGCCCCTGACAAACACTTCCACCAAGTTTGCGGTCTTACATTTCTTATCCAATAAACTTAGCTGGCAGACTCTGTAGCCATGATTTACTATCATCTCCTCACATTAAGAATCAAGGTTGAACTTACAGAAGGAGAAAATGACCCCTGGCTGTTTTTGACCATAACAGTCTCCTTTTCTATTATCAAGGTCAGACAATCAATCCATTCAACTGATTCATGGATATATTGCATGCATAATAGTGGTGTTCTCACGTGTGGATGATGCAACATTATCTTTGGAAGATAACTTCAGAGTTTGGTACGGTATTTTATGTATGGGTAAAAGAAAAAGCACAGGGACCGCTTCTTCGGTGGAACTTGTGCACTTTAGTGACCTCCACAAAAGTTGGAAAACAGAGTGCTTACAGCAAAATGTAATGCATCACTTCACTGTCTTTCTTGCAGGGTATCATTCTACCACACAATGTGCACAGTGTTTATAAGCGTTTATAAAATGTTATGTTGTTATGTTATTTATATATATGTGTGTGCGTGTGTGTGTACACCATTAGAGATTATTTTAATCATCAACAACAAACAATCAGTAAAAGCTTTGTAAACTGCAAAACAAATCTCCACAAAAATGAATCTCTTCTGATGCTAGCGGTTACTGCATCATTCTTCCCTCACCTTGAAGAAAGATGATTTGTTGTTCTTTTTAGCAGAATTCAGTCACTGCTGGAAGGAGTTGAGATTCTGTGGTTGTTTGCTGTAATAACTTATTCCTTTAAAGTTATAATCAGGCAGCATCAGAGGAATGTAAGAAGTTCAGCTCCATTGCTACCTTCCCATCAGTGAGTCATTATTACAATATTGCCGCTCTTAAGTAGCTCACTGACTGGCTGACCAACTTTGAAATACACACTAAACCACTTGCAAGCCTGCACAAAATGGCCGATTGGCTCATTGCTTTACAGTCATAAAATGAAGAAACTCAAAACAAGGAGGACACTGACACCTGCTAAAACTCGAGGCATTATGAAGGAAAGATTTGTAATGTGTTTTTTTTTTTATTATTTTGGTATAGAATTTGTATAAATCTGCATTTACTTTAGTTTTAGAATAAACCGCTTATTATTTTGACTAGAAATGGCCAGTTAAGATGTAGCTCATAAGAAAGTAGACAGTATGCTTACGTATACATGGACACATTTTTGTATAGAAATAACAAAAATAATTTTTGTCATCATAATTTTCCTGTTCACAAAAAAAATGTAATTCTGCGAGCCCAGTTCACATCCTGTGTGAAAGTAAACCAATTTGCTGCAAACAAAGCCATTAGGACAATGTTGTTCAATGGAAAGAATTTGTAAACAAATCTTAAATGTATGATTTAATCATATTTGATGGCAGCTCCTTCAGGACAGCGCTCATTTAATTTGTGTCCATCATAACAGTTGCGAGTGTTAAGTAATTGCTGCTAAAACCCACTTATATGATTACATGCTGTTGATTATTGCGGATTAATATTAAAATTGTAAAATAACTGGAGCATTTCGTACTATCAGTTTTCCAAATGATAAAGCATAGGGCCCTAAAACATACACACAAACACACACAGAAACACACACACACACACACTATAGACAGCCACTTAAATAAATTCATTTGTCTCGTGTTAAGCTCATTTCCAGGAGATGAGGAAATTGAGTGTTTTTTTCTTTCTTCCTTTTCATCTTTCGATAGGATTTAGGAAGCATGTAAGTGAGGTTTTCTTTGTTATTTACACCAGGGCCTGGGCCCCTAAGTTTATCCTGCCTCATATGGAGCCAGCTTAAGAGGCAGTGAGCCCTGAGAACAATGCCTCTTAGAGGAAACAAAATGACTCCTGTGTTTCATCTGTTGTTATGGTAAAAAGTGGTGGCTCTAAATGACCACTTCTATGCATATGTGGATTGGTGTTTGCCTTTGCTCTGGCAGGGAGCCAGTGGCTTATCCTTCTGTTCACCATATGGCAGCATTGTGGTGAAAATGCTGGACAATCGCCCCCTCCCTGGGAGAAGCCCCCGGGTCTCGCTGCTGGAAGAGAAACTGTTGGTTTCACTTTTTATCAAAACCCCCATAGGCGACCAGACAGCCTGCAGGCACACACGCAGAGGCAGCCTCACACTTACACGCATTCATTTATAAATATACAGGTTATTTAACAAGCTGTATGATAGCCACAAATGATTTGCATTAAAGGGTGGGGGGCAGAAAGGTTGTGAAGGAGGCAGAGAGACAGTGTGAAAGTGAGCGTTAGATGTTTACAATCCATACTAAAAGGATTAAAAGTCATTAAATATACATGGGAGTGTTGTTCGAAAAAAATCCTATTTCTCTCTAGCATATCTATATAATTCTATCATTTTGTATTAATCCACTAAAAGAGAGATTTGAGTTAAATTCAATCAGTTCATAAGCCTACTGATCTGAGCTGAGGCTTTCCTCTCCTCTGATGCACATCTAAATAAACACCTTATCATTGCGGCACCTCTGTCTTCATGTAATAAATCACTTTGTTTCATTTGCTCAATAGTTGATTTTAAAAAAAGAGAAAAATAGAAACCATAGAACTACAAGTGAGCATGGCCCCTGGTGGAATACCCACAGGCTCTAATAGCTCACTTGACTAATTTAGAATGAATTTTAAAAAGTTCATTACTATATGTAAATGCATAGCCACGATGAAATCTGCCGTATCTGCAAATATGCTGATGATGCAGCGACAGACAATGTAGCCCGTGTTGTTTTATTTTAATGAACAATGCTTTCCCCGCAGACGGATAATGTGATTACCCGTTGCTCCTCCTCGGCAGTTGGGTTGTCTCAGTTTGCTGAAGTTATCGTGTCCTCCCTGTCACTCCGCTCTGTTTGCATGGCTGTCACATTGGCCACCCTTAATGGAGAAATTAATTACCACTCGTGTCATCTCTCATGACACAGGAGTCAATTTGATCATGTTAACCAAATGAAAGGACCACTTGATATACCCGTCCTTTGTAATCATGCTTTGATGGAGAGGATTAAAATGCATTTAGGCTATTTAACAGTATTCATTAGACACAACTGCCATTATGTGATGTGAAGTATTAATTGATAAAGGAGGTCACATTCTAACTCTTTAACCTTGATAAAAGTACTGGAATTGAGATGTCACACAAATCAAATATCATATAAAGATATGTGAGACTCGAACATATATAAAATTAGATTTTATTTGGCATTAGTAAGATTATATGTTATTAGCAAGTGAAAAGGAGAGAATATCAAGAAAATTAAGAATTAAAAACGTTGATATTCAGATTTAATATTAAAATGACATATGGTAAGCTTATAAAACACAACATATTTTGTATAATTTTTATTTCACAAAAGAGCAAAGAATAGAGAAAAAGTCCCTAAAAATGAAAACAGATTACTGTATCAGAACTTTGTTGTTTCTTCTATACTGTCTCATTTATCATCTCGCGACCCCTCAGATTTATCGGTGGACCCCTGGGAGTGGCCTGACCCCTAGGTTGGAAACTACTGTACTAACTGTACAAGTGTACACTGCACAAACTGAAGTAAAGGATCTGTGGACTTCTTCCACCACTGTTTGCACTGTATTTTGTTAACCTACCACTGACTTGCTAAAATGGGAATCCCCAGCCTGCCTCTTGAAAACACACACACACACACACACACACACACACACACTAGACCTGTCAAAGGACCCCTTTGTTCGTTTCATCATTCATTTCTTTTTACCAAAGTTCACTCCTAAGCCTACCCTGGACTCCCCTTACTAGAGCCATCTGAATGTTGCTTTGTCACTCCTCGCAGATTCTTCATAGAGCTCAGGTGAAGCTTAACTAATCACTCATAAATGTTGCTGAGTGGACGGCCACCACGCACAGCAAAACAAATCACTCGCCATGAACACCCTAATTGTCCCCAAGGTCAGAGGCGACTGGCGAGTCAGAGTTTCAAGAGAAAAACACTTTTACTGGAGAAGGAAAATGTATCTGTTTCTTTTATTTTCTTGCTTCCATACAAACCCACACGTCCATGCAAGCATGTGCATGTATACATAAACTAGCCTGCAGTATGTGCACGCTCCTAAACACTCCCCACTCGACCCTCTCCACCACTGTGCGGGTTTGTGAATTGTTAAAGAGTAACAAAGCTGTTTTGTGCCCGGCAGATAAAAGACCTGTGTACCAGCGAGGTCGGCCACTCCATAAATATGTTGGCTCTTCTTATTACAAGCTGTGTCCATGACAAAGGACAAACAGCTGGGGAAAGAAATGCTACATGGCAGGAATGGACAAGGGCCATTTTCAGCCTGGCTGGTCAGACACCAGCCCCTGAGCTGTCCCTGCAAAGGCTGTTTACTTGACCCACAGGAGAGAGAGAGAGAGAGAGAGAGAGAGAGAGAGAGAGAGAGAGAGAGAGAGAGAGAGAGAGATTTTGACACTGTAAGCCCCTAGCTCTCCTCCCTCCATCTCAAACACAATGTCTCTCTCTCTCTCTCTCTCTCTCTCTCTCTCTCTCTCTCTCTCTCTCTCTCTCTCTCTCTCTCTGTCTCTCTGTCTCTCTCTCTCTCTGTCTCTCTCTGATGACAAAGATTAAGCCTTGGAACAATATACCCAATGCTAAGGAAGGGTCATCAATTACCCTATGATACTCTTCATTACCTTCCACCTGTTTCATCCACCACCTCCCCTCCATGCTCTGCTTGGCTGTACGATGTTAGTTGCATCCTGAAGTAAAATTTAAAACAACGTGCAGAGGTGTATTTACATACCTCCTTAGCTGTCAGTTTTGCATATTTGAAATTAAAAAATACAACATTCTTAAGGTGAACATGGTTGTATTGTGTCTGGGAATTTGGCAATTTTAAAGGCCTGAGTGAGCTAACATTGAACAGAAATAAATTACATGTGGTTGGTTTTGAAGGCTAATATTTCCTAGACTAAGTATCTTTAAATTTGAATGTTTTTAGAAAAAGAAAATTAATTTGGTAATTCTAACCCAAGAATCCTGTTATTGTTAAAACTTTGAAACAGCATTTAGGTAGATACAATGTACATAAAAATATAACTGAGACATTAAATAAATGTTATGAGTTATGTTGGTGGCTTTAGCTAAGCATTTCTTCAGGGTCGAAGTGGTGCTGGGATGTGATGACCTCAGAATTTTTTAAATCCTGGTTACGGCCCTGAAGCTGTATGCATTATTGCATTAACAAAGTCTTTGATTGTGTGCATGATGTTCCAATATATTTGTTTTTGTTTGATATATGACAGGAATTTAATTTTATTATATAAGAATGATGGAGATATGGGAATCACAAAACATTGGAAACTGGAAAACATTATTCTTTTTGATTAATTGTAATTTTACAATCACAGCGTATACTTTTTTTCTAAATGTATTTAATCTTCCGCTGTGAATTCCGCTTTAATATTTTTCTCTGAATTAGATTATGATTTCCCTGATAGTTTGATCAGTCATAGTGGAGGAACCTGTTTATGGCTGATAAAGAGGATTGGTTTCTGAAAGAGATCAAATAAATTGGCAGTGTGTGAGGTGCATTCAGAAAATAGCAAATGCAAAGCAGCTTTTATTGAACTAGACTCTTGAAAACAGAACTATCTTGAGAGTCGTGAGGAAAGTGAATATAAAATAAACTGCAAAAAACACTGTCATGCAACCACAAATTCATACATGAGTATTCTTCTTCAAGAGCTAACTCTGTTTTACAACTATGTTAATTAATGCTGAAGCAAATGTCATGTTTGGCCAGTTCATTAACCCACTGCTATTCATCTCCCATACTTTGATGGAGGAAATCTGGAGGATCAGCTTGAGCGAAAGTTATATTTTTTCTCCTTGCTATCCTTTTAAAATTCGTACTTGTCCTTATGGGATCTTTAATTAAGCCAAACTACCAACAGACGTCCTCGACATAAAAACCATCTACCAAAGAGATGCAGCTTTGGTTTTAATAGTGTAGTTTTAAATGGCTACTAATTAAAAATCATGAACATGACTTTAGGAGTGTTCTTTTTTTTTGTATTTTTTTTATTTTTATTTTTTTGGCAGAACTGTTGATAACTTAAGATTTTTGCTCAGGCTCCTGACTGCTTCCTGTATTAGGGAGGACCCCTGCTGGAGACATCGTTTGTCAGAGAAAGAGAGTTTTTTCAACCTCATTATATATTCATGTAAAGTACAGGATTTCTTATCTGGGTTGACCCTCTGTGCTTGCTGTGTGTCAGACTGGGTATGATGTTGGGGATTTGTTTGTTCAGTTGATTTTGGCTGCAGTGTTTCTCATTTTGTTTGAGATGATGTTCATCAGAGCGCTGCTCTTTTGGGAATTGTGCTTCTGCTTCCCCTCCTCTAAGATAATTAATATTTAAAAGATGTTTACTAACTTTAAAATTCTTACAAATGTTGAACCATTCAGTCCATTGAATCACTGGAGTTTGCACATACATATACATAAAAATACATACAATACAAATTACATACAATATTATCTATTAATACCTCATCCTGATTATAAAAGTACATGTTTATCTGGATAAATACATTAGAATGAGCAAAGACTGTAAATTAATCAATTTCCTAGGCAATATCGCAATCTCTTAAAAATGTCTAATGTCTATAGGTGCCTAATATTTTTACTTTGTTTCATCTCATAGTTATCTGTTTTAAAAGGCCTCATGTAACATGAATTAAGGGGTATGTATGAAGGAAACCTAATTCCTAAGGGAGGGAGATTTGTGTAAGTGTATTTAAGAAGCAATGCTTGTAATTTATGAGCTTTTATATTTTTTGTAATTAAATACAACCTGAATATTTAACACCATAGTATGGCTCTGCAGCGAAATGGGCGCAATGCCGTTTGGACTATCAAGTAACTATTGTCTCACAAAATGAGATATTAACTGAATTGAAAACCATCCCCTGTCGCATTTGATAATTTATTTGCATAATTAGGTCTTAATTTTAATTCACTATGCAAATATATGCCCCTTTTAAATTGCATTTAAATGTGAACTGGATCCAATGTCAGGCCTAATGTGACTGTACTTAATTGTATTATCTGGAAAGCATGAGAAATCGTTCAGGGCTAAATAAGAAAAAAGAACAGCACTTATGATTTAACAATACTTGAACTTAAATACTCAAACATTTCAGAACATTTTAGCCACATCTTAGAGAAAAACAAATGTTTTCTCCTACAACAATGTTGTTTTCACAGTGTCCCACAAGAACTTTGTGTTGAATTATACAGTATCTATTTCTATTTGGATGTTCCTTCCTTTCTAGGGAGTGTTATCTCTTGTTTCACTTTTTAGAAGGAGTTGTGCTTAGGAGGCATGTGTTGCCATCTATTATTCTGTGAATCAAATGGGGGCAGAGACAGGGCAGCTGAGAGAGAGTGAGTCTCCGGTCCAGTCCAATGGTGGCCTTTGTGGACTGAGGGAATACAAACTCCAAGACAGGACAAAGTCAGAGGAAATTGACCTGCTTGATCCTTTCCCTGAGAGGGAGGCGGCACTCGTCCTTTCATCTTTTCCCAAGGGCCCAGATCTTTGGGCTACACTTAACAAACAAAATACTGTCTGGACCTAACTCAGGGTTGTGCTTGTCTTTGGAGCTGGGAGATGCTGATACCCAGGGTGGTAGTGGGCTGGTAAGGAGGAGGAGGGGGGTAACCTGAGACAGACAGGCCTCTGGGGCAGGGAAGTAGCCAAAAGGGACAAATTAGCTTTAGACAATAGGGGACCTTTTCCACCAGGGGGATAATTAAACGTTTCTTCATCAAAGCTGAGACAGTTTGCAAGCTGCTCATTTTGTAATTCTATCATGTTCGCCCCTGAGATATGCTTTCTGTATTTTGTCCACCCCCACCACTCAAACCCCTTTCTCAATACATCACCATTGCCCATAATTTAGATTCTGTTTGATTACTCTGTTGGGGGTGTTAATTATACAGAGTTAGCAGTGGTCTAATTGAGCTCAGTGGAAACAGAGGGTATATTAGAATGGCAACATGTATGCTCCCTCTTAGGATACTGCACAAAGACCTTTGTTTTCCATTCTTGCTCAATGTGAGAACCATTCAACAACTAATTGTGAGTCTTTTGCAATTGTTTCAGGGCATAATCATAAGGTAACAGGTCGGTCTGTCACTGGCTATGAACTGCTGAAGAGAAAGTAGGGTTAAGAAGCTGCTTTTCCATAAGTTCACCTAAAGTATGGAAGATAATTTATCACATTAAAAAACAAGCAATAATATCAAAAGTTATTCCCCAGAGCACTTTCATAAGGATAAAACGTACTTTCCTTTTCTGTGTGCATGCACGCGTTTGTGCTTGTGCTGTGTAGTACATGTTGAAATGGGGGTGATGCATAATGTGCATGCCTCTGAATGTGCGTATGGGTAAAAGACTTTGTGTGACGGGCCTTTTTCCTTGGCCACTGAGCTGTGGACCACAGGGTTTGTTGTGTGCCTTGGATCACACGGAGGAAGCTGAATGATGTTGCCCCAGCTCTCTGAAGGAAGGCCATGCTTGGCTGGCTCCAGAACAGCCTTAACAGGATATCACAGAAGAAACTGTGGCTTTTGTCCAGCTCTCCTTTAAAAAAAGCTGTGTCAAAGGGACTTGGGAGGGTGTTTCTTTTTCAGCAGATGCTAGAACAGTGTGTCGTGGCTCTCTGGAAGCCCATATCTACAATGGCGCCTATCTAACCCTGTGACATCATCAAAGAGCGTGCTGTGTGGGGCTGCCGGGCTGCAGTGTAGGATTCATGCCATTACAACACCAGCAACATGTCTCGTAAGGCACCAGTGAACAACGCTGAGCGCCAGTGCTTTTACCCCTGCTGGATAGTTTTCTAACATACTGCTGCAACAAGGTAAACTAGGAGAGTTTGGATTTTGGTAGATTTTTCAGTACAGCTATACTTTACCATCAACACTTCTGAGTAAAAATAAACTACATTGTCTAACTTAGCATTTCGAGGACTGAGCAAGATTTTCTTAAATATAGTCTTTTATGTTGGAGGGAGGAGTGATATTATCACAATTAATTTGTGTCCCGTGTTCTTGTTTTATCTGTCCACTTTGACTCTATGCACAGTGTTTATTCACTCAGCATGCAGACGGCAACATGCGTGTCTTTATATGTCTGCATGTGCAGAACAGTGTGTTAACAATATGCCTGCATTCACATAGGGAGCATTACAGAAACAGTCAGAGTGTTTGTCAGGGTATAGCCATGCTGTGAGCAGCCCGTCTCTGTGAAAGCCTTAGCCTCGGGGCTATAGACAGACCCCTGGGACCAGCCGGCACTCAAGGGCCTATTTGTTCAACAGAATGTGTTATTCTATCACAGCAAGCCTGTCACAGCAGCAATCATTCAAATACCCATTCATTTCTGGAATTCTGAATCCTCAGGCCTCCAAGGACCATCAAGACCCCGTTTATTTGTTTAGTTTTGGAGTGGGCTTGTCTCTTTGATTCATAGTAACTGAAGTCATTGTCGCTCAGGAAGATATTCATTTGTTTACAAGATTTTAAAACTCGTGTCTATGGTGCGTGCCCCTCAAAAAGCATGAGCATTATAGGAGCCTCTTTTTGAGTAAAGAATAAACAGAGTAAAAATATATTTTCTGTCATAGCTAACAGTCTAACCCAGTCATTCACACTGGTGCCACAAATAGTATTTCAGCATAAAGAAATATATCGTAAATGAACCTGTTGTCACCAGGGTTAAGAGTAACCTATCAGACTAGAAATAATAGCAGATACATTCAATTACCATTGCTATTCTAAAAGAATTTCGATTACAGATACCTGTTGAAAAAAAACTGGTGGAATATACTGTAGCATGTTTGAATTGTGAATACATTTACAGCAGAGTATGAGATTCTCGATACACATGCATTGTGACCTTGTGATAGACCTTTCCATGGTGTACCCTGCCTCTTGCCCAATGCATGCTGGGATAGGCTTACAGGTTGTGCATGTTATATAGAGAGTTATGTGGATACATTGATTACACAAATCATTTTGAAATATCACAAAAGGAAAAAACTAAAGTAATCCAAAAGTGAGTTTTTGAGTTATAGGCAGATAATAATTTGAAGGTAACATTTTAAACCCTGTTTTTCTCATTATTAAAGCTGAATATGATCTTTTTTGGATGCAAAAAAACTTAAATTAGCAGCCTGGAGTGCCTCCTGTTAGTATTTCTGCAGTGATTTCAAATCCACCTCCATCCCCACTCATGAATGTTTTTCTAATTGAAAGTGATATCTTAGTGCGAGTCGTTGGTCAGAGGCTGTGAAGAGTGGTGGTACAATAGACCTGTCAGGGTTGATGGATCTCCAACACAGCTGGGATATGGGTCCCCAGACCGAAGCCAATAAGAGCAGGCTTGGTATGTAAAAACAGAGGCTCAGAGCTGTCCGTCCATAAAAACACACATACATGCACACATACCGGCCTGATCAATAACATATTCTTCTGAGGGAGAGGAGGTGTGCTGAAATACATAACTGGGATTATAGAGTGAGTGATATGGGAGAGAAGTGAAGGGGGCTGTGAAGATAGTTTCTCATAATCAGTATTTCGCTTTGGACCACTGGATTTTTTTTTTTCTTCAGTTTGAGTATAATCAATGAGACAGTCCATTTTGGCTCGGCTGGTTGATGATAGCCAGTCATTACAGATTAGCCAGAGTGAGTAATGGCAGCCCCACAGGGCAACGTAATGCAATTCAATAACTGCACTTGTGGGAGGGGGTGTGGTTTGTGGTGATGGCGATTATGTTTTTGGGTAGAGACAAACATGCTATCCTGGCCAGAATTTACCATCAAAAGCCTACTTTTATAGAGTAATGTTTCTTTCATCTCTGGTTATCTTTGAGATAATGAGGGAATTAAAATGTGAATCTATAATGTTTCTTCTTATTTCATAATTTACACAAATCCCATCACCTGCTGTGGTGAACGTTTCAGTCTAATCTCTGGCTTACTTTACTGTTGTACTACTTGAAAAACAAAACAAGGCACCCCCTCTGATGCCAATTAATTAGGAGGATATGAATATTTCAGTGCTCTATGATACAATGGTGGCTGCACCGAGATAGAATTCTCAACAGCTCCTAATGGAATATTAATAATGCGGTGACGTTATGTTTCTTCTTTTTCTCAGCTTGCAGTGAAGGTGTACATGTGGAAAGAGTTCATACACTGGTCGTACTCCCTTGTAGTGTCAGTGGCTGAAACTGAAAACCTTACCTTACTTAAAATTCAACATTTTTGTTGTTTTTAAGGTTTATTCAGGCGATCGGTCTAAAACACCCATGACCAAACCCGGAAATTTTGAATTAATACCAAATAAGAGCTGTGTTTTGGAAGTTATGTTACATCTTGCTGCTACAGTAACTTCTTGTTTTTATAGGTGATTGCTTTTGTTGGACAGTCGTACAGATGTTTCCTAGCAACAACAATTTACACAATACATGTCTTTACTTGCTAAGCCATTTCTTAAATTGTAAGGGTGCAACCTGATTTAGAAAATCATTAATTTGAAACTAGCTTGTAGTTATTTAGAACACAGGAAGGACTTTACACAGATGTTGAAAGAATTTTGAATAGCTGCTAAGGGACTGTATGAAAATTATTGAGGTGGGGAGGGTGAATCGACTTTATTTATAGTTTTCTAATTTATTTTATAAAAAAGCAAGGAACCCTCTCCTTGACTTAGAAAAAACTGCTATATAGCAGCATGGATATTAAATAATTTAAAGAAACTGACCTTGTGCGTCTCCAAACCCCATTTTGTATTTTTTGCTGATGTCTCATAAAACATCTAACTACCTTCCCTTCAGCAAAGAGGAAAAAATACACAACTCTCCCTGTTTCTGCCAGGCCTCTAACAGTGAGAACTTTTGTACAGTCCCAAATCGTGAGACAGCAATCATTACGAAAACAACACATGGCCTTAACATGGACATTATCCCTATAATTTCTCTCTTAATTAACAAAAAAACAATGTTAGGAACCTCAACAGCATTATATTTTTCAGATTCATGATGGCATAGTAAGGAGGCCAGAGAGGGTATTTGTGTCTCAATATGAGAGTGCTTCTGAACATTTACCATCACATAAAATAAACAAGAGAATAGTGGTGCTTACAGTACAATATTATAATGAAAATCAGAGTCTTCATTATTTATTAAAATTCCATGTCTGACTTGCATGTCAAAATTGAGCAATATTCACATCAGTTTCACAAAATGTTGCCAATCATTTCCACGTGCAGTTCTGCTTAATTTTCTTAATACTGACTAAGATTTGCATGAAGGTGTTCACAGATACCACAAGGGAAATATTTTGGACACAAAAAGCATTTCTGTGCCAACAAAACATTTCAAAGCTGTTGTTTTACATTTATTCATTTAATTATTCTTCACTTTCATGCCAAACCCATAATTATTTTCACATTAACACCTGCTGCATTTCCCATGTGTGTGTATGTTTGTTCTATCTGTTTAATCTTCATCATTAGGTGAGTTAGCCTGGGATATGCACTTGTGTTTATTTCACTAGAAAGTCAGTTTCAAATACTATCTGTTGGAAACGGCATGTGCAGCAGCATAAGGATAAACCTGCAGTTATGATACGAAAGAGATGCAGATGTAGTTTCTCTCCTTTCTTCTCTGTGGCAATGATCACACTGGCAGAGCTTATGTTATTCATGGACAGACTCATTTCCTGCAGCAGCAGCAGCACGGTTCGATAGTGAAGCTGTAAAACAGTTTCAGCTAGCCATAAACACATTTGATGAAAACAAATTAGGAGCGAGAAATATAACTGACGGAAAACATAACAGCCGGCAATGGAATCACATTAGAGGGGACGCTGGATGCCGCTGCAAATAAATGTACATTTAATAAATGGATAAATACAACACATAAAGCCCTATGTTGCCAAAACTCATTCATCATTTAAATGTCTCCCTCTTTTTCCATTAAATCCCATATTAAAACACCTTGCAAATAAATGTGAAGCTTTAAGAACTTGACATTTCACCACTGCAGTAACCTGTTGACGCTCAGGTCCTGAAACATCGCTTAAGGGGAACTTAACGCCTTTCAGATGAAATCACTAATGGCAATAATCTTTTGACAACATGAGATGAAAGTCTCTTTGATTTGTTGCTGTGACGCAGTACTATTCTTGTTAATGAATTTTTAATATCCTTAATGACAGGAGAGGAACGATGTAATTAAAAGAGCAAGTTAGGAAAAACGCTGACTCCAACTCTTTATGGGGGCCGTTTTAATGTTAGTTTAATTGGAACTAACACATTATCTTAATGAACAGATTGCCTTCAAGGAGACCATTTCCCCTCCCCTATAGCAAGCTCAAACTAGCCACTATGCATATAAAGAAATTTCTTTTCGAGGGTTTTGAAGAAAAGGTTGTTTTTTTTTTTTTCCTGCTGTGGCAAAATTTGTTTTTGTAAACTTCCACAGAGCCTGCTGTCACAGGGCAGGGATGAAAGGTTTGAGGTGGTGGGGTGGTGTTGGGGGCAGGCCCAGTTGCTGCAGAAGCTTTGTGGCATGAAATACATGCATAAAGCCAAACGTGGCCAACAAGCGGACAAATTGACCACTCCACAACCTTGACACCGTTGACACCTGGACACCTATCAGCAGTCTGTCTGTTTTTTTTACACGCTGTGTGGCTGAGAGAAAGACATGGGGAGGCAGGATTGAGGTGAGGGTGTTTTTACGCTGGGGAGCTTTGGGCAGTTGAGTTTAATTTGGGATTTACAAGTGACATTGTGCCCCCATGGCTGTCTTCTTACTGGGGCCAGGTTTATGGAGTGAGACAGTGGGGTCTTTTCCTTGTGATTAGCAGGCCTGCGACCAGCCATGCACAAAGTATTATAGCCCACAGCATTATGTATCAGAGTTTACAGACCCCCTCCATCTCCGCAGACCCCTTCATCAACCAACGATCAAACCCCCACCTTCACTCACACCTTTGGAAGGTCAAGCCTCTCAAACAAGTCAATAACTAATGAAGATGTGCAATGTCTCTACTAGACACAAGGAAATGGAGAAAAAAAAAAGAACATTTGAGAAAAAATTTAGAAGCACAAAAATGGGAAAAAACAGATTAATATTATTAAATGATTTGGGGTTTCCAACTAAGGGGGGAAAGCGAAGTATGAACTGTGAACAGCCACATGACGACCCGGAGGCTTATCTCACGGAGGCTGTTTGGCTTAAGCCATGGCATTAATACACTGATAGCCTACGGAATAGCCAAGCATAAAATGAATGTGAAAGGATGAAGAAACAACAAGAAAAGGGAGGAAGAAAGAGGATGAAAGTGGTTAGGCCTCCAGCTTAACAGACCAGAAATATAGAACTACCAGAAGCATTACAGGGAGGCCCTTATTGATATGAGTGTTATTTCTGAGA
Organism: Lateolabrax maculatus; assembly: GCA_031216445.1. Taxonomy (NCBI): domain Eukaryota; kingdom Metazoa; phylum Chordata; class Actinopteri; order Acropomatiformes; family Lateolabracidae; genus Lateolabrax; species Lateolabrax maculatus. The sequence continues at coordinate 11,772,847 of CM062209.1, forward strand.
CATGCTTTTGTCACTGCTTTACAAACAAAATCGAGAAAGACTAATAGAAATAACTTTTTTGGAAAGTTCTCCAGGGGCCACAACATTTAGAAATGTATAAATATTGAAAGGCAAAAAAAAAGGTAATGAACTTGGAAACATTTATCAAAAAGACAGCATAATAAGGTGCTCTAAGACTGATAATTGAATTTGAACAAACATAAAGATCCGGTAAAACAGAAGGGATTGAAGAAAACAAATCCTCCATACAGCCTTTGTAACCTAGCCCAGTGCTGAGGCTTTTATCCCTTTATTTTATTGATTAAAAAAATCCCAGAGGCACTAAAACGTACAGTCAATGATTAATGTCCCTCTCAGAAAAAGAAATTATATGGAATAAATTAAACTACTGCAGCAGCAAATTGAAAAATAAGAATGTAAATGAGCTTTGAATACTTAATATCATAGAGAAAAATAGGCAATGAGGCCCAAAAATGATGAGGGATTAGTACAGAAACATGACATTAGCTCTAATGGCAAAGAGTAGATTTTCTCTACTGTCAAAATTTAACTGTCGCATCTGATTTTCTGCCAGGTAAATGAAAAATGGGAGACAGTGTGTGGCAATCGAAAACTCTAACCTTGTTCACAAGGTGATAAAATATGGACTCAGAGTTGCATATCAGTACTCCAAGTCTGAAATAATCTCTATCTATTTTGTTATGCAATTATATGGACTAAGTAGCACTTATCCATTATATGATGTTATTATGGTATTTACAGTCCTTGCTTTTGTTTGCAGGAGTAGCAGGGAAATATCTTACAAAGATGACTAGTAAATTATGACAGACCACATATAGAATAACATTTGTACTGGAATGGAAGCGATATATAGATATTGACCTGTTAGTAGTAGTTAGTGTAGCTTTATGTGTTCTTTCCTGTGCTGTACTCACATCTGCAACAAACAAGTTCTTAGACAGTACTTAAAATGCAGTTTTAGGCTGCTATCCTGCCTCCCACATTACTCTCTAGTTATCCTGCAAGAGAGAGGAAAGGTGTGAACTGCATCAAGCGAGGCTCTCTCAGTTGGAACCTTTAATTATAACTTCACAGTATCAGTTACAGCAACCTTGCACAGATGCTAAAACCCTCAGAGGCTTGGCTACTCTACCTTACTTAATCTGAGCGGGAGGCACTGAGACAGTGCTGTACCATCAGCCAATTCAATCAGAAGCCAGGACGGCACCGCATTCTGCATCAGAGTCCAATCACAGCACAAAACAGTTCAAGTCACATGACCTAGCTACTTAGCATCCTTCATCGACACCTGTTTTTCTTTTTTTGTGCGCGCAATATTGTTATTTGCCTCTTCCTCTCTGCCTCTCGCTGGCTCTCTCTTTCCAGAGGATATGGTGAGGTCTGTGCGTGCAGAGCTAAAGACGCTATAAAAATTGCTGAGGTATAAAATCGAAAGTGCTCAAGCTGTCTGCGACTGGAATTGCTGGCTGGCTCAGGCCTGTTGGAGGTGGTGAAGGATCCCCGGCCAAGACCCGCTAATGTTGTAAATCAGAGAAAGTTTGTGCTTGTTTGTTTACATATTACAGGCTTTACAGTGGGCCTACTACAGTACACAAGGAGCTGTGCTTGGCCCAGGCTATTGTATGGGTCATAAAACTAAAGAATATAATGGCTGTGTGCAGCTTGAACCCCCCACCCCCTCCCCACACTTGTTCACTAGTAATACTGTTTTGTTCAGATGAGGGAAAATGTGTGTTACAAGTACAAACATTTGGAAAAGAACAACAAGGATTTCTTTCAGCTGCATATTGTGGGTAACAGTTTTGTCCAGAATCACATGGTTAGAAGGAAAATAATTGTCCACACTCACAAAACATGACAGCTCCAAATGATTTTTATACTTTTTTTACACTTTTATTTCCAAGGTGGCTAAAGCAGCACAACTACTACAAAAAAGACTTGAATCACCTGGAACATGTGAAACATAACAACAAACGATGGATAGCACTGGGTAAACAAAATTGTTTCGCTGACAAAATTATAAAGCTTTTACAGGTGTGATGTTGAACAACGATAAAATTACATTTTCCGGAGTGATCTTTATTCTTCAGTACTGTTAAATAGTGTTTTAGAACAAAACTTATTTTCATATTTTTAACTACATAAAAAAAAAGTTGATTATCAAGAATGGGTGACGAATTCAAAATGAATTAAAGTCTGTCTACAGTACAGTATGTTTAAAAGAAAAAACAGCATTTGAATGAGTCAGATTTTGGAAACATCTCTCAGAAACCTACAGGGCAATGGCAAACATAAAAAGTTTTGAGTGTGTGTGTGTGTGTGTGTGTGTGTGTGTATAATCCCCAGTTGGTTCACTGATACATACTGTGGCACCCTGGTATACAGTACATTTTAAAAACATCCACTCAGGTGTTACCGTTTTCTTTCCAGGTGCACTGTGAGCCAAAACACTTATCCTTAAGAGAGATCAAGCTTGCACGCTATCTTATCAGTGCTTACAGTGGTACACGTACAGTAGAAGTACACTCAGCTACTCATGCAGACCCTGCTTACAGGAGATCAAACGCAGGTCAGAGACTCCAACATACACTCGCTTATAATCCACAGAAGTGCCTCCCTGTACGTATGTGTATGACTGTGTGTGTGTGTGTGTGTGTGTGTGTGTGTGTGTGTGATCGAGAAAGAGAGAGAGAGAAGGGAGAAAGTGAGGCAGAGAGCTCAAGGATTTTTCCGTGTGTGTCAACAGCAGTGGTCTGGTTGTTTTGTGACAGTCATAGGCAGAGCACAGGAAATGCACCACGATGTGGCCAGTCACAGTTGAATTTCTTCAGTGATAAGGATGGATTTTTTATTTTTTTTGAGAGGCCTGACAGTCCATCCATACAGTACCATAATGCATTTGCTGAGGTTTGATCAGTAAAGCAAAATACACCAGAAAATGTAGTGTGTATTCTTTGCGTGGACAGAGAAGAAAAGGGTTTCTAATTATGGAGAGACGGTCTTTTCATGTACAGTTTATGTTTATATTTCTTCTGGTCTGAGAACATGTGTCAAGCCTGACCTCTTACACATGCACTCACAAAGTCATACACACATAGACATGTGCACACAAAATGGGGGAAAAAGAAGGATGGAGGAAGGTGACAGGTAAACAAATTCAGTGTCATATTCTCCTCCTGTCTTCACTGTGCCACTTGGCATTTTAATGGAAGGGAATCTGATGTAACATATAGTGGTAACTACAACAGCAGCCTCGTACCAGAGGGGAAAACTTAACTCCTCAGACCTATGCATTAAACATATTGTAGAATAGAGTGTAACATTTATCACTGTCATTCCTAGAGAGTTTGTGTAAATTTAAATGCGCTCAAGCGTGCTGATTCCCCCCCTCCACAATGTATGCGTACAATGCCACCCCAAAGCCCATTTTCCTGAAATCCTTCTCATTGTTCTGCACGACCATACCACCAAACAGCTATTCATCTTTGGGGAATATGCTGTACAGAAATGTCTTTGTATGTGGGGCCTTTTTTCGGTTGCTGTGTTCCATGTTTCATATAGCAGAATCTGTCCACCGATTTTTCATGATTTCATAAAAAAATGTAATTAAAGAAAATATATCCAACAAGATTGCAAATTTATTTCGTTGTAGGCTGATTTCAACAAGATATGTATAAATGATTACCTAAAAATGTGTTTCTGGCAAGAGGGATATTTTGTATGTACTGTGGACGGTATGTGTGGTATTTCTGATTTTGTCATTTTATAAAAAGAAATGAGATTGCTATAATCTATTACCGGTTTTTGGTTTTCACTCTGACCTATATCAACCACAGAATGACAATTAAATAAGACTTTGTGGATTATTCATGACAAGTACTTTTCCAGAATTGTGAGCTGGAGGACAATAATGCCTTTAAGTGTGGAATATATCGGGACAGTAGTGCATGGCAATGCCAGCTGACACATTAAACATTAAAATAAATTACTTAACCTTTACAACTTGCAGTGCCAATAACAGGAAAAATGACAGATCATGGGTTATTATTCACTGAGAGATCCTATACATAATAATGATGTCATCAATAATGGCCATGATATCATGGCTCCTGCAGCTTTTAAAAAACATTTAAGGGAATTACTTTATTTTAAAGCATCAGTCCAAGTCCAGGCCGCTCAACTGGAAAAAAAGGACAGTCTTTAAAAGGCTGTAAGAGAGACCGAAAGAGAGAAACGGAGAGAGAGAATAAAGGGTGCTGAGAGAGGAAGAAAGAAAAATGTGCCACATTACATTTCTGTTACCAAACGGCACTCATGAGTCAATTTGCGAGCAGAACTTGACTGAAGAGGCACATCAGTAGTATTAACGTGTACGATTGTCGGTGACCAGCAGACGACTAATATATCTCATCTGACAAATGACAGAATTATCCTGAAAGGGTTTACAGTCAGTGGTGGTCTTTCATTTTTGGCTGGGCTCTTGTCCTCAATACAAGGAGAAGTCATCTTGATTGAAGTCGGGACATTAAGCCTGTAAATGTGTTTATATATGTGTGTGTGTGTGTGTGTGTGTGTGTGTGTGTGTGTGTGTTTGTATAGAATTGATGTTTTGATGCTTGTCACAATTCATCTTCCTTTTCTTTGCACACAAAGACCACAAAGCTCTACAAACTTCAGCCATCTGCATGCATGTTGTGTGCACACACAAATTAACATAATTTGCACACATTATATCCTGTGCATAAAATATGCCTTTTCTATGGGGTTTGTGCTTGTGTGTTTTTGTGTGCATGGCCGTCTTGGTTTTCTGTGATGATATTCAGTGTCTTTACATAGGCTCTCATGTCTAGTGGCCTTTTGCCTGCAGCACTGTCTGCAGGTTCAGATTTGGAATGAACACATAAAAAACCAATGTGTTCATCATGACAAATGGAGGCAGAGTCTTATAAATAATCATCTAAACATGTGGTCTTCGAATTCTTTATTTTATGAACATATACATGCAGGAATGTATTAAGTTACTTATTTCTTAATTTACTTAACAGATATTTAAGATTAACAAGATTAACAAATAAACAGAATGTATTTAAATACTACATTTATATTTTTCCACATATGATACGTTAATATGACAAAATACTAAATGATAAGATGACCATGTGCTTGGATAAATCTCTTTTGTGTGAGGCTCACATATTTGTCTCCCTCGTGTCCTTCATTGTTTAGAGAAACTGTTTCTTGTATGCTGTAAATGTGAAAAGCGAGACTTTGTTCTTTACTTTCCGATGACACCTCCTGATTGATGCCTTCTGTTCACACTGATCATACATTATAGAACACATTACAGCATATTGTGCATTTCAGTAAGGGTCATTTTCAGAAAGCCGTTTACTCTGCCTCTGCAGAAAATCTTAAATAAATTTAATTGTCTGCATCCACCATCAGAAATGACTTTATGCGTTTTGCTTCATAATTAAGAGCTTTCACATCCATAAACTTAAATCACTGTGCACAGCTGTTGAGGTGTAATTAAAGCATTAAATATGTGAACGATCAACTCCCACTAAACAAGATGACACCAACACCCCCGGCACAGAACTTAGAGGTGAACTGCAAGCTGGCTGGGCTTTTTCGAAAACTAAGACCTGGAGTGTTTCTCTCTTTACTCTGTTTTCCAATTTTCAGATGTCATTCCCATAAATCTCACTGGTTCGTCACCGCATTAGTAGCTGAACTGATGCTAACACCATTAGCTGATGATTTAATGACACTGTAGATGAGGACAGTCATCCTCTTTCTATCATGCTCTCTTTTTTTCATCCCCGCCTGCTGGCTGAGGATACAGGGAATCTGTATGTTTTTGAGGATGAGGGCGGTGGCGCTCGTATCTCATCCACCTCCATTACGCCAAGGTCACTCCGTTGCTTTTCTTAATGTGATCAGGGAAAGTGTCACTTTTGCAGTTCTGTGGCAGTAAATAAGAACTGGCTCTAATTTGAATGTAGTGTACCAGAGGCCCTTTATGGGTTGTTAATTTAGTGTTTAAATACATTTAACAGTTGAGAGAGAGTACTGATTAGGCCGGCTCTCCAAGTGGAGGCTATTTTTCTCTCCACTATTTCCACTGACTTGCTGTAGATTATTATTGTTATGATGTGACAGATGAACGGCAATCTTATTTTGAATTAAGAGGAACTTCAAAGGCAAAGAGAGCAATAAAATTTGTCATTTTCTTAAATCGTTTCTCCTTTATTTCCCCTCTAAATTCCATATTTATTTATTTATTTCTACAAATAAGGATTCTTATAACAAAAATGCACAAGTTAACATTAACAACACATTTACAGCAAGCCTAAATTTTAAAAATGAATCGTCCATGTAATATAGCACCCGTTTCCAAAAAAGTATGTTTAACTGTTACTGTACTACAGTTATATTACTTGCAACAGCAAATCCGTTTCATGAGAATTCTTTTAAATGATCTGCCAAGTCCAAATAAGTTGCAAAACATTAACATTGTTTTCATTTGTTTTTCCTACAATATTCACTAGTAGCACCTTAAGCATGATTAATGGTTTTCATGATTATCTTTAAGAACTCAAAGCTCTTTATTAAGGTTAGATTGTAAGAAGATTGGGGTCAGTGTGTTTACTTTATTAACACTAAACCCAAACCTCAACTTTTTCCTAACCTTAACCAAAGTCTTGCTGCCTAAACATAACCATACACAGGACTCACTATCACAGTCTTGCAGTCTGTACTGCAGTGCAAAAAAAGTAGCAATTACCCTAGAAAAACCTTGCCACCAAACATAATCCAGGCAGTGATTATGTTTCTCTGTTGTAGTTGTACATAAACATCATTTCGAGGAGACATTTTATATCAATAATGAATTTGTACAAGTTGAGGTAAGAGTTATATATATGTTTTTAATGTACATCTCTGGTCAGAATGATCAAATAGCTATCATGACATAATACATAATATCGTACTTAACAGTGGTTAATCAAATATTTACATTAATGCAAGAGGAAACTGACACATGGCTTAATTTACTGAGCTAAGCCCAAAGGGCAGCCTGCACGGCATGTTGCTCACTTCGAGCCCAGCAGCTACAACTGATAAAGTCCTTGAGTTTTCATTGTCTTTTATTATTTTCCTGTAACTCACCACTTTCACCCACTTCCTCCACCAGCTGAGAGCACACAGTGGCCATGAAAGCCAATAAGGCCCAACCAGCCACCTCCACGCTACAGATTTCTCCTGACACCTAATGCCAGTTATGAAATTGGAGGATAAGTTAATGTGTCACAGTAGCATTGATTTTTCATTTGCTTCTCACTGCCCCCAGTCCCAGAGCCAGCCCGGGCCTTTCCTTCATGCTTCAGGATGGATTACTGTGGCTCTGTTGAAACAGAGCGTCGTGGGGTGACAAGGGAGCCAATACGGGTGTTCATGAGAGGTGCCACACCTGATTACAGGTGACACCATACCACTGTCATCTGCTGTGCCAGGAGAACTCAAATATCAGGATCAACTCCTTGTTCAGTGCAGTTTTAATTGACTATGTCTGAGTAAGTGATTTTAGAGCATTCCTCAATATCACTTCTATTAAAATATGTATTTATGTGCACTGAAAAACTGAATGTGATTTATTTTCTTTATCTGATCTATAAATTGTCAGAAATTCAAATTCAGTTCTAATGGTGTATAGAACAATAACGGGGCCTCTAAAGCGGGGATAAAATGAGTGGTACAAGAAATCTGTGGCTGGTCCCTATGAAAGGAAAAATACGCTCACGTAACAACAACACGGTGCTCAATGAGCTATGTCCTCAGTTCCATATGAGATTGGTTAATACAAAAGCTTGCTGGTGAAAAACATTGTCCTGCTCCCAGTGACAAAGACAAAGTGCCTGTGTTTGGCGTACGCGAGTCAAAGGGACAGGTGACGACAGGGAGGGAGACCAGGGAGGGAATTTGAATTTCACATCTAGGAGGAGGCAGCATGTCATTAAAAACCCTAATTTCAGTGTCAGGTAGACTTACAGGTGATCCATCATCTTGTCAGAAGAATTTTATTTTATTTTCAAAGGAGTTCAGAGCAGGCTTTTCAGACTTTTTACTTCAGTTCCAATTAGATTTAAACACAATTAACAGAAAAGTCTAGTCCCAAGTGTATGGTCGAGAGATACCTGCCCACTCAAGCAGATCTGAGGGAAAACAATTTATAATACAACTGAATACGAAACATTCTGAATAAATAATAAAGGAACTAAATTCCTTCTACAGTATGTATTATCCTCCAGCACATTGAAACTATATCACAATTAATAGATAATAACTACTTTGAAGTTAATATTCCAGAATTGCACACATAGCTGCTGCACTGCTCTTTATATACCACCAGCAAACTGCATATCAGCACCCATGAATACCATTTATTGGTACATTTCTAAATGTTAACGCCTGTCAACTCCAATCTCTCCAAAGGAGGCGCTCGGGAAATAAAATGTATCGGAGGGGACCTGAGAGGAGGACACACGTTAACCCAGATAGGCTGTGACAAAACACCATTACCTTCTCCTGTTCACACAGCGACGTACAGGACAGGTAGTGGTCTCCTGTCCCTGGGAGGAATCCATCTAAATGAGATACACACACACACGTACCACACACACACACACACACATATGTTCTCACACTGTGAGACAACATTCTTTGAAGGACTGTAAACTTGCAAAGAAATCTGCAAAGAAAATATACACTTTAAGTGTTCTTATAGTTAAACTGCTATTGAACTTCTTTTTTAAATTAATTTTTATTTGATACTATTTCTCTTACTCATGCTGTATACTCTGTAGATAGTGGTGGAAGCAGTATTTAGTTTAAGTGTCAATATCAGTACCACAATGCAAAAATACTCTCTTACAAGTAAGTCCTGCATTTAAAATGTAATCCAAGTAAATCAAGTAAATATATTTAAAGTATCAAAAGTAAAAATACATGTTAAATAGTAAAAATATTATTATTATTATTTAATATATTACATTATTGTATTATTAATATGGTTGGATAAATTTATATGCAGCATTTTTATGTTGTAGCTGGTGAAGTTTGAGCTAATACACTGTTGGGTAGTTTAATCAGGGATGGTAGAAGTATTTTAGATAATTTACTTAAGTGAAGTAAGAATACTAGACCATAAAAAATATTTCACTACAGGTAAAAGTCCTGAATTAAAAAATGTAGTTATCTAAAAGTACAGACTTATTAACAACAGAATGTACTGTAGTAAGTACTCATTATGCAGAATTTCACCTGTGAGTTTTATAATGTTATTGAATCATTATTATTGATGCATTAGAGGTACTTTAATGTTGTAGCTGGTTGAGGTAGAGTTCATTTTAACTGTTTCATATACTACTGGATAGTTTAATCTATAATTTATCATATTTTAGAAATCATGGGTTTCATATGTAAAACCTAATGTGAAGAGGAACTATAGCTGTCAAATAAATGTGGTGGAGTAAAAAGTACTATATCTTCCTCTGAGTTGTAGTGGAATTAAGTATAAAGTAGCATAAATTGGAAATGTTCAAGTAAAGTAAAAGTGCCTCAAAATTGTTCTTAAGTACACTACAGTACTTCAGTTAAGTTCTTAGTTACTACCACTGAGTTTAATCCATAACAATGCATCATGTTTATCATCTAAATAAATTTGTGACTATAGCTGTAAAATAAATGTTTTAAAGTAAAACGAACAAAATGTCTCTCTGAAATGTGTTGAAGATGAAGACAATAGAGTAAATGAGATGTATGTAATGAACATACTTAAAGTGAAGTATCTCAGAACTGTACATAATTTCAGTACTTTGTAACTTTCCACCACATGAATATAGAGCTAACTCTCTGGCTGCTATCTTTGATAAAAGAAACTGTAAAAGACGGTCTCAAATCCTTTACGTTCTCCAGTGTGTAGATCTTGAATGGCGACAGATTTCAGATGGATGTGACACCAGCAGTCCAACCACAGTGTGCTCCTGCTGGTGTCATAACATGGATATATAACCACTGTCGTCCTTACATCAGGCTGCCTAAATGGACAAAAATGCCAGGGCAGCAAAAAATGGCGAACAAACCCAGGGCTTCATTAGCAGAACCTTCCCAGCATGCTTTGCGATGACAAATGATTGACTTGGAACAATATCTAAGGCGATCAGGATAAAGTACCAGCCATTTCAAGGCTCAGCAAAATTCAAATTCTAATTAGACCTTGCACCACATTCCAAATAAAAATGGGTCCCTAGGTGGTTTACCCTATCAGGTGTCTCTCCCAGACCACTGAAACAAAACGAATAAAGAAAATGATTAAAGCGATAACAAAGGCATAAAATTCAAATTATAGCAGCATCACATCTGGGATCTGTATGTCACTACACTACCATTTCTACTCTCCCTCTCTTTTTCTCTGACTCTCACTAACCCGTTCACACACACATGCATACGCACAGCATTCCTTTCTTTCTGCATGAGGGCAATCAAAGAACAGGGAAAAAAGACAGAGAGCTGGAGAGAGAGAGTGACAAAGCAGGGAAATTAAAAGGTAGAGAGCGAGAACGCAAATAGGCTCTCAGCTTTAAGGTTATTAATGACTCCTCAAAAATGTGCGACTTTTCCAATCTCTCTGAGAAGCGCTTGAAGGAGCCTGCAGATGAAGCTGACCTTCACAATGTTCTTTGGTCTTTAGTTAAGAAATTCACTCACCATTATGGCATCATTAGGGAAACAAGGATAAAATTACTCCATGGTTAATGACCTATAGGATCCCCACCAAAATTTGTTTCAGATCTAATAAAACTGAGCTTAACACACTCGAATGAATTATGAGGACTGCTACGCGGGGTATTAAAATGTGGGGAAATAGATTTTCTGAAGCTAGGAGGACTGGACTTTTCAAATCAGATAGTAGAATGGAATTTTCTGGGCAATAAATTCTACCATGTCTCAATTTCATTTTTTTTTTTACCTCACAGAATTTTTCAGGCTATGATGGAATCTGTGAGTGGGATGGCCTCTAAAAATTCATTGCCAATTGCCGTCTCCTCCTCTATCCCCTTAAGGTAGATAGATTGATGGATGAATGGCTAAATGGGCAAATAAGTGGAGAAAAGTATAACCGAACGAAAACTCAATGTATGATGGAAATAAATGATTAGATACACATATAGAGACTTAAAACATCCCAGAAGGCACAGCAAAGAAGACATGATAAGTTAAGGTGCCTTCAAAAAGTGTATCAAAATCTTCATTGATGCTGATTATTTTATGTTTACATTTTCTCTGGCTTGCCGCTAAATTTAGTACATGCCAAGCTGGTCATTAGCATAATGCCGGAGCAGTTAAGAGGTAACACAAAAACTCAATGAAGAGGACAATATTAAGCTGCAGGCGGCTGTGCACCATGCAGCACATACACATGCATCACACTAATACACCTATGAAACTTTGCGTGTAACATGAAAACTATCGTGACATTTTTTTTTTTTAAAAAGGGCCATTTTAAAAGCAGCATTGGTTTAGCATGGTTTGGTTGCAGCCCCTGAGAAGGGGTTTGTGAGCTAATGGCATTTGCTCTCTTTAAACTTTAATCTTTCCTATTAATTCCCTGCAACTGGAGAATGTGCGAGAGTTAATGTTCCATGAACGTGTTTCTCACTCTGCAATCTCTTCAAGCTAATTACCTTCAGGTGCTAAATGGGGGGAAATTGCAATCCATTTGGAAGGGAGAAATTTCACCTCCCCTTTGCCTATGTAACACTATAGGTGCAGTTAAAAAGAAAGAAAATCAAACATAAGAAGCTTGGTCTAGAGTACATTTAATAAAAAAAAAATGGACTGCAGATCCCTGATTGGCTCTCGCTTTCCAAGGTAGCTTTGGGAGAGTAAATTGCTTCCTGTAGTTTCCCGCCTCACTGCTTATTTTGCAGGTCACCTGGAGGTCAGCAGGTGCAGCAGTGGACAAAACGCCGAACAGATGTTTGATTGACATGGATCACACAGATTGGCAATCAAAGTTTTTCTGATGTGAAAGGAGAGGCTCACTGAATGGCCATTTTGAAGGGTGAACACCAAGGAGATAGAGAAGAAGTTGAAACACGAATTAAAAGCAGATTAAGTCAACGTGACAGATTCATGGTTGCTTGAATGGAACATTAAATCTCGGGGAGTGACATGGGATTCATCAATGACAGAATCAAGTTGCGAGTATACAAATGGTTCCCGAGTCAATCGCTAATCAGTAACGCAGGATGGACAGGCTCATTGCAGACAAACAGCTTTGATAAGTTTTACCTTTTAAGGGCCAGCCTGTGGAGGAGGGTTATGTGAAGAGGAAGTGTAGAGAGATAGGGTCAGGGCGAGTGAACAGTGGGGGTTCTTCACTCTCCTCAGAGGAGTCTGGAGCGTGGAGGGTCACTTTGTCCCCTGTTTGATCTTTGTCTTTAGATGACATGGCAGGAAATTAAAGATGAAAGGAGGTTCTGACTACTGTCTAATAAAACACGGAGACAAAATGGCCTCATTTGCTGGCACATATCCGGTCTAAATATGTAGGATCTGTGGGTGATCCGCACATAGACCTGGATTAGCCAATCCCTTTTGTACACAGTGTCCTCAAAAGAGCAGGCTCATCACACAGTTTATCGATACAACTTTATTTGTTTTCGAATTCATTGAAACTTAACAAATTAAACTCATCAGCAATGTCTTTTCACAGTAATTCACTGTAAATGGTCTTTTTATAATAGTCATTAGATACAGTGGCTGTATTTAATACATCACTGAATATATTTTATGAGCATACTTAAGAGATAAAATGATTTGTATTTTAAAAAAGTCAGATTCTAATTTATCGGACTAATTCCAATACTTAAAACAAAAGGGAGGTGGTGTCATGATGTACAATGAAAACAAAACAGCAACACATTTTTTCCCGGCCATATTTCTTGCATGCAATAATAAATGAATTAGTATTGGGGAGTACTACAAACAGACCATATCTTAGACAAACACTCGTAGTGACGGCCCTGGGCTCCCACTGTGTTGAGGAATCTCCTACCAACAGCACTCCCTCCCATTTATCTCAGTGGCTGAGAGCAGGAAAAAGAGCACGGGCTGGCAGGCTGAGGAAACATCAAAAGAAGAGCATCCCAGATAACTGCAGCTCTGTTTTTCCAGCGCCTTACGAAAAACACCCTCACGCTGGTAACTAAAACCCAAGAAGCAAGAGAGCTTACTCGATTGCACTCTGTGTGGCCTTTTGCTCGATCATTTCATGCAGATTGCTTGAAGGCATAAGTAAACCTCGAATGGCAGCTGATGTTTTCTTGTGTTTTTATTTTTTCTGCACCCTGTTACTATTCTTCATTTTTTTTCTATCTTCCCTAAAATGCCAAAGCTATTTGGTTAAATCATTAGAGGTGTTATGGTCGTAGAATGGCTCTGGCGAGTAGCATCCCTGTGTAGTACTGAAAGGTTATTTTCTTCATGAACACTTGAGGGTCCACTGATCCCTTGTAAGTGTCTGTTGGAAAATGCATTGACATTTTACGTGAATGGAAAAACCCTCCTCAATAGACTCTCTTTCATTGCTCTTCAGGTTTCAGGTCATTATACCTGCAATAGGGACCACTCAACCTAGTTTGGTATTACCTCTGAGAAAACCCTTATACTACTTCACTTACTACATTCACAAATTTGGTTTGGAAGTGAGAGATATAAACCTTTGACCTGAAGATAGATTTTGAACATGTAAAGGTGTTTGTCTGATGTAAGCATCATTGATAATTTTTTATAGCTTGAGTTTATGAAAGATGACATCTCATCATGCATTACTGTAATTTCTTTTAACTCACATGAATGCAACACATTTTTCAGTGGCTATAATGTAACTTTGTTAATAGTTTAAATTCTCCAATCCTTCATATTGAATATTATAAAGCATAAAAAGCATTTTTTACAGACTAAATTATCAGGTGAGTTGCTGCCACTTCAGAACAAACATTGAAGGTAGCCATAAGCAGACATTTATGTGTAGAAATACATATACATGTGTTTGTACTTACATAAAAATATATGTATAAATATATCTGAGTGCATGCAAAGGGTTGGACCGAACAATAATCTGTGGTGGAAGAATTACTCAGTTCCTTTACTTCAATAAAGGTAGCAATAACAAAATGTAAAAATGCTCCATTACAAGTATAAGTCATGCAATTAAATCTTAACTTAGTACTGAAAAATTGGTAAAGTATCAAAAGGAAAATTATGCCAAATGACCCCTGTCAGTGTGTAATGTTGTAGTATCATTATTGCATTATCAATAATGATACATTAACATGTAACCACCATTTAAATTTTACAGCTGGTTGAGGTGGAACTTATTTGAACTACTTTAAATACAGTTTGGTAGTTAATCTGTAACAAGGTATTGTATTTTGTCAGTCAGATTAAGATCTTTAAAAAGTAATTTAAGATAAATGTGAGTAAAAACCACAACATTTCTATCCAAAGGTAATATATTGGAACCTCAGAACCTCAGAATCATATTTAATTACTTGGTTACTTTCTCCTGAAAACTAGAATTCATTCCAAAAAAATGTCATGCAACAAAGTAATATTATGTTAAAATGTTGTTTGTTTTGAAAATGCATTGATTCAACTACTGTATGTTAATTTCTTAGGCTATAATTGTGTTATTGATGTGTTCCCTTGCATTATATTCCTGATATTTTTTGAGAAAAAGAACAGAACATATGACCTCCACATGGGGACTTTGGACTGCAAGGTTATTGCATTACAGCAAATTTTACACGTGTTGTTGTGTCCATCCCATCTATATAGATTTAGCAGAAGCTAAAAAAAAAGGTTTATCTAATCAAGCAGGATTTGGATATAGTCATGGGCACCAATTTCTATAGACAAGTCCATTCAATGCAAATGCTGCACCTGCCATGAGTTGTAAAAGCTTTTGCAATTTCAGTGAAAACAGGGTTCACATCATTTGGAAAGGTAGACTTGCCATTTCACGCACCAGTATCCCAGCAATCCGTAAAGACCAGGAGACATTCCTCGACAGGATTAGAATTTTACGATCACCAGGAAAACGACTTCACCCCCCAAAAGTCATCCTTTCCCTATCTGCTTTTCTTACTTTGTCCCCCGAAGTTTGATGTTAACTGCCTGTATATTCACTCTAATATACAATCTTTTCTCTAGGTATCCTATAGCATAAATTGCAATCATTAAAGTCTCTATTTTTCAATGTCTTAAGGGATATGATCAATCATATCAATGAAAATACAATATATTTTGCAGCAAATCCTAAATAAATAACTGCCAATTAAATTAAATAAACTACAGTTTGGCCCACCAGCACTGAAGAAAGCTACAATACTGAGATGGTCAGACAGAGAATATATGGATAATAGTTGGCCAGGCTTCCTAGTCCAGTCAGGCTGAGTCGGTTCACACTGATAACGTAGGTAATGGTGTTTCTGGAAGAGTGATGCCAGATGAAATACACCACACGGACAGATACCACAGGCATACTGGCCCCTTCTGTTGGAAAATTTCATTTTTTCCGGCAGGAAGCCATGAATGCTGAGGCTGAATCCAAATCCGGTTTTCCGCACTTTATCAGCGTGTGGCCCACCAAGTGGTGAGATGGTGGGGGAAGTGGAGGGCTGAGGGGGGGTGATCCACTCAGCCGAGACCCTCCACTTTAATCCAATTTACAGCCTCCCCCAGCAAAAGATAATTACAACCCTTAAACCAGCTAGGAGAGGGGTAGAAAGAAAAGGCCTCACTCACCCAAACTGTGCCTCTGGCCCCTGAAGTCTCCACCTAGAGAAAGAGAAGAGGGGGGGCTCTGTTAGCAGGACTCAAGCAAAGGCATTGTGACAAACTAAGAGTGTGTGTAGCTAATGAGGCAAAGTGATTTTTTTTCCAGCAAATGGATGCCCGCTGGGCAGCAGTAGAATGCACCCCAAGACTTCTTTGCTCGCTGATGTTCACCACAGATTTAGGGGAGGTGTATTTTAGGCTGGTATTTCAATAAATGCGTATGTACTCCATGAAACAATGTACTTCACTAACGCATATTTGTAAAACTTTCCGAATTCTGTGGTTATCATTTTGTGTTTTAACCCCATATCAAAAAGTCGTAGTGCTTTTAATATTCCTGTTAGTTCATAAGGAATGTAACACCTTATTTTAGTTGATGTTATCCTTATTGTATTTTGCTGCAAAAGGGGATTATTTTGTTGTTGTTTACTATATATATATATATGTATGTATATATTTGCTTTTAAAAGAAATAGCTTTGGGATGCTCTGAAATGAAAGCTTAAATGGTTGGCTCTTATTCCCTAGACTGCATCTTTGTCAGAGGTCTTTGAAGTGCGAACGAAGGAATGGGGTTAACTTTTGCAAAAGAATGTGAAGAAATAATAATGAAGGGGCTCACAGGGGAGCGGAAACGCTGGCCAGTCCTAATTAATAGAAGGAGAGACACTCCCAAAGTCTCCCATTCACAAGCTCACAATGGAGTTCTCCACCAAGCAGAACCTGGAATGGAATATGGGAGGAGTGAATGGAGACAGGGTAAAAAAAAAAAAAAAAACAGATTCAAGCCCTCATTCTCTTTGCACCCGTCTCTCTTATTGTATTTCTATTTTAGAGCATTAGCCTCAGGCCTATGGTCCTATAGTCCAGGTCCCATTCAGGGAAACTGTGTTAGAAGAATCCCACTGGTCAGTTTTGTAAATATGGGTCCTGGCAGTGCGTATGAAAGGATGGCACATTTCCAGAACTTATCCAATGTAGGCCTCCCCTTCTGCTCTTTCAAATATTGTTCCATCCCCTCATCACCCCTATTACTCTCTCCCCCACACCGTCTCTCCCTCTTTCAGGTGCATTAACAGTGCTTGGAGTCAAAAGCATTGGTAGCCTGTACGGGGGGAGGCTTATTTTGCCACAAGTCAAGTTGAGAGGGGAGGGGTTTGTGAGGGGCAACAGGAGAAGTGTGGACCCACCTGCCACTGATTATCCTCCCAGTTAGAGGGTTTAGTCTTGACCTCTGAACTTCAGAGCTGCCCCACACCACTAATCTGTTAATTAACCGAGAAATACCCTGGAAAAACTTTGAACGGTGATTGTGTGTGCGCGTGCATGTGTGCACATAAGTGTGTAAAGGGAAGGGACAACAGGCGCAACAGGGAGAGACAGAAAGAGAGAGGGAGAGAGAGTAGCGTATAGAAGGAGCACACCGGGGCATGTGGTTACTCTGTATATAGCGTGCACATTCTCCCGCTGCTGTGTTGCTGAATAAGTAGGACACTTTAACCATAGTTTTACATGGTCAGCACTCGTCTCTGTCGCCAGCGTGTTCTATACCATCTTCTCTACAACTTGATGTCACTCATTACTTTGGACCCCAAATGCACAGGGGACACATTATTTTATTCTTTATTTTTTGTGCTAAATTGTTTGCAGAACTATGTTAGCAAGTTCGTGGTAAGAGGGGGGGTCACTGAGATCAAGGCTCTCTTTTTCAGGAACACCCTGATCACATTCACACAGTTACACATTCACACCTGGAAGCTGTCCAGTACAACCACAGTCCGATCTGCTGGCCACTGAGCAGCTCCACTGGAGCAGTTGGGGTTAGGGGCCTTGCTCAAGGGCACCTCAGCAGTGGTAATGAGGGAGGGGCAAGCGCTGCATTTCACTTTCACCACCCGGATTTCTCCTGCTGGCTCGAACTGACGACCTGCAGTGTTTCACCGGTGCAAAAGTATTGCAGTAATGCATTAATGCATTTACATATCTACATCCCCATTAACATATCATCTCGTAAAAATCGTATTATTTAAGCTAATTTTTGATAAATTTTTTCCACTATAATGACCCCATAACACTAATATAATTAGTTATATTTTTCTTGGTTGATGAGACACACCTGGTTGTCCTGCTGTAAACAAACAAAAATCTCCGAGCTTGCTTTGACTGGTGAGGCAGCTGATAAGTAGGGCAACAAAGTCAATTAGTTCTGTGTTTATTAGTATGTGACAGGTGCTGGGTCATGCAGATTAACTCACAACCCTTGGAGGGATGGGACAACAATAATGGTGAAACATGTCCGTCCGACCAGAAAGTAAAGGTAGCAAAAGGAGCATAGCAAAGCCTGCTCAATTAATTATGTGGATTAATGAAGTTCTGCTTGATTAAATGTTGATGCCATTAAAAACGCCTATTTTTTCTCCCCAATGTGACATAATGGACACTCTTACATAAATAATGGAATCCTTCATGGTTACGGAAACCAACACATTATATGTTATAAACCACTCCTCCTGCTGAACCCTCAATCGATTAATTAAGGCTATTGCCCTTGATTATCCAATCAAAGGTTTCATTTAGGTTCAACCTCTAACCTTCAACCTTCTCTGACTGGAAGGATATTGATTGGGGGGAATGGTTTATTTCCAGCTACTGAAACAACCCATACCTTTAAAAAGAGTTGCAGACAAAGTGTCCTTTCATTGACCCCAGAGAGCTGTTGTAGCTATTGTTTTTGTACACTTCAGGTTGAATGACTGGCTCAAAACACCAAGTTGCACGCACCCATTTAGACAACTATTACATTCAATAGTTGTCCAGATGAAGTGAGGGATCAATAACACTCACTGTTTTCTGAAAGCTACTGATGCAAAAAGTTACCTATCCTGTAATTCAGACAAAATAATACCCTGTTTATTTTTACTTTACAATATAACAAATGAATTATTTTCACTATTTAACAGAATGTGGGTGCATGTGATTTGATTCATTTCTCACATTGTTTTGTGGTAAACCTAAATTGTGTTTATTGCACTTTTTTCTTATGATGGAGGATCTTTCTCCATTTGTGACAAATTAAGCATGTAATGTTTGCAAATGCAATTACAGCATAACTGATGTTTATATAAATAAGCAATGCATCAACAAAATGCACCAATCAATGGTTCACGTCATCCTGACCTGAAGCTGCTCACCAGTCAATGGAGCAAAGCGATGCAGGCATAATGAGCTATAGTATGGTCAAACTATGGTCAGCCGCAGGATGTACTCTTCATGGCAACACTTTAATCCTTTTGACCTGGTCTTTACTGTTCATTTCTGTGAGTTTAATCTCTCAGGGTCGCAGTAGGTCAGGGTTGGTTCACAAATCTGCCATTGATGTTGGTTAGTCCGTGATGTTAAGATTAAATGGATCAAAATGTATACACCAAAAACAAAACTAGCTCTGCAAGAGGGTATAATCAAAATGAGAAGGGAATCGTATGTAATAAACTTCCATTGTACGCATGTATTTACATTATTCTTATGCCTGTTTCAAGACAGAATATCCTTTTCCTTTGTAAAATATTGCTTATATTTTAGGATAAACAACTACTGCCACAGTGTACTGTTACTTTCCACTATCCTTGTCATCACCATGGGGCCCAACTGTAAACAGCATTATGACTTTGTTAATATTTAAACAACCAAAGTCATGACACAAAATCAACAAGGTAACTAGAATCTGCCCTCCAAATATCAGTTTTGGGTAGATGATTAACCAAAGGTCACGTTTCTCTTTGCTTTTCACGATTAAATCCAACTGGGTGACTAAAATTTTAGTTCTACTGCACCTTCCCCAAGTGGATTTGAACTGCAAGGATTCATGTGAACAATTCTGCCCCCTGGCAGAATTCAAAACACCACTGATGTGTCAACATATCAAATAACCGTTGTGAAATGCCATGGCTGCATTCATTCCTTGTTTTGGTGCTTGCTGAACAAGGCTGCGTGGGATTGCTCTCCCTCACCCTGTGGTCTGTCCTCTAGGGTGCAAGGAATCTGAGTCACTCACTGCACATCAGGCTTTCCCCCCGGGGGCCCTGGCACTGGCAGAGGCAGGTTAACAAACTGTAAAGGCTTCAACTGAGCAGCACACAAACTGTTTTCTCTCCACAAAGGGATTGGCTCCAACAAATGTCATAAGCCTATAATGAGATAGCTGATCTCTGTAGTAAAGAAGAAAAGAAAAGAAAAATGCTTCCCCTTTCCAGTCAGTGGCTATTAGAGTCAGTGAGAGTAAAAATGGGGAAGCTTCCCCATTTTCTTAGAAGCCCTCGGAGGCTGGCCAACATGACAATGCTGGTCAAATAATTGGTGAAAAAGTGAAAATCCAATTAATGTGTATCAAGCTGGCAGTTTTGCATGATGATGGCTCATTAGGAGACCAAGCTGAGGGTAGAGGAGTAGATGGGTGGAGGGGCTTAAACCCCACTCATTAAAGCTCTGTCTTTCTCAGTGGGGTTTTAGGGACTGGCTTATTTATGCAACAGGTTCTAAACAAAACCTCAATGTAACGCTCATTTAGTGGATTTGAAACTGATGAATTCCTAAATGGCATGGGTGGGGATTCTTTGGTTCCCTGGCAAAAGTTACTTGTTCACATAGCCACTGTATTAATTCAACTAAATGAGTTTTGAATGTGTTTTCCGTTAATTAGAGTTCCATCATCAACAACATGCAATTCACCATCAGATTATCAGTTCATATAACTGTGGCCTGAAGCTGAATGTACCTATCATGCATCACTGTTAGCTGGTAAAGTCAACTCAAGCTAAAAAACTTTCCTCTGTCAACTGGAATACTGAATGGAATATATAACATTAATAAAATTCAATTCAAAACATATAATTGTTTCTTTAGGTAACATTTACACACAAGAGATGCAATCAAAACAGTTAAAAACGGGGGTAATGGCCCTATCAGTGCATTACAAAATGAGATGATGGTGCTCTCTCGGCCACTTCTGAACCTCACCATATACTGACAAAATAAAGAATGTGCTCCCATACTCTTGCAGCCAGCCTGTGTTTGTCTAGCCTCTGCCTCTATGTGTAAGATTAATACTCTTGCCACACTCTCATAGAATAATGTCACTTTAATCTTGTTTGGGGCGAAATTCGAAGTGGAGTGTGTCTACTTGTTTCCTGAGATTACTTCATCTTTCTTTCGGCAGCGGTGTGTGACTCTGCCGCCTGCTGTCCCCTGGCATTGGATGTCCCATTACCCTTCACACGCCGCAACTTTCTGCTGTTTGCACAACACTGGCCACAGGACCCAACAGGAGGCCAGTATACTATTGATGTTTTTAGTTTTTCTTTACCACTGCTAAACACATTGTAGTTGTGTGAATTCTACTATAGACAACTATCACCATTGGCTACGCCATTGTGAATATTTTGGATGCTTTAAAATGTTTTGCCCAACAAAGAATATCATTGTATCATGTGTTGCTCTGGTTGTCCGCCTCAAACAGCATGAAACAGAAAAAAGAATATATATTTAACTGTTGTTGTGCTGATATATTTTAATAGTCATTTTTAACATCTCAGCTTGTACTGCAATTTTGATAACATTTACTCTACTGCTTTCTCAGATGATTGAAAAGCATGTTTCTGGAAAATCATTAATAATAGCGACTAATTTCAAATGTGTCCAGATGTTTTTTTCAGGTAGCTCATGAAAATGGTCTTTGCGTTTTGTACCACAACATTTCCCTTTTCAGATTATGAGCCCATTTGGTATTCAGTAATTTGTATTTTTGTACTCTCCTTCAATAATTTACAATAAGTGTTTCCACACTTATGCCTTTCCACTGTGTTGACCCCAGCGTTTCTGAATGAATGAGCTGCAGTGCGTCAGCTATAAATCTCTAATGAGGCTTGATGTAAACACCACAATACAAACCACATAAATTCCAGGCACAACATTTGCACCTTTGCACACGCACACACACACACATGCACACATTCATTTACACTCAAAAACACACAAACAACCTCTGGTCCAATAGTTACTAGTCAAGATGTGTTTTTTTTTTTCTTGTTTATTGTCTTCTTGCTTTGTGTTTTCTCTATGCTCTTTAAAACTTGTAAATAATTAATTTGACTTGACTAATACAATGTAGGTCAAGATTTATTACGATAATTGTATGTTTAATAATGTTGTTAGTGTATATGAATTGTAATTTATGTCTGAAAGTGGCCAGCGCTGCTATTTCCATAGCTTCTTAATGTCTGAGGTAGACAAACACACTTTGTATGGCAAGCTTTGTGCTGTTTGGAGAAGCAGTGTGTTTTTCCCCTCACTTCCTAATAATCTATTCTGTTCAGCCAGCTGCATACATTGACAAATGTTTCCAGCATTAGGTATTTACCCGGTGAAAGGTAATAGATGCAAGGGTTTAAAAATGCCTGCTGCAAGAAACAGCAAGCACGCTGGCAAAAAATATCACAATAGGAAACATTTGTCTCTTCTTTGCAACAAGGAAAACTGTCTATTTGCAACAACCAGTTTCTATTCAAAATTTTAGATATTTTACAGAAGCAAGCAGGGACATTTTACAGGATACATGTTTGAGACAGGGTTTTTTTTTTTTTTACCTTTTTGTATCAGTAATCTCTGACCTCAGAATTTTTTCCAAATAATTTTTCATTATTTATGAGGACGTAACTCTGTCAAACATGTGTGCTTTTTAACCTAAAAGTTTTAATTGACAATTAGTTTTTCATATTATTGTCTCCTATGAGTGAAGAGCACTGCACATTGGAAGTTGGTAAGGAGGCTGTTCAGTTTGTGTGGCCTCACTCTGACTGTCACAAGATGCTCTGAGTTCTTCAAAGATTCACTTAAATTGTATTTAAGATACAGGCTAATTCACTGCCACTCGTATAGTGAAACACACCCACGTAAAATCCAGGTAATCTGTTTTTTTCATTTTGTCTAATCTGTTGATTGTCTTTAGGTTAGTTTGTTGTATTTTTTTTAACATCTCTTTCTTTCTGATTTATATTGGTGCAGTTTGTTCTTGGAGGCTAATGAAAGCTGTGACGGTGCATTAATGAGGCTGCTTATTTCAACTGAACTCCACTTCCTCCATTTACCTCACTCACTTTGTTCTCCCAATCCACATTTCCTCTCCCACGCTTGTGTGTACTCTGTATCATGCTGTTAACATTACACCCACTCCTTTATTACTCTTTTATCTCACACTTCCATGAAATAGTTTTCTTATTTACTGGCTCTTACTAATGCCAAATTCTTTAACATGAAACAATGTTGCTGATCAGATTAGCAACATCAAAATATGATGTTGAGCAAGGTGATGAAAGTAAAATTGTGTCAATGTCAGAAACACAAGATTAGACTTTTATTCATCTGTGTGTTTTTGCAAAGGTTCTCATTATTTGTCTGATGTGCAGTAGGTACAGTAGCAATGTATTCTTGTCTAAGAGAGGGGAATTGTCATTGATGCATCTGTAAACAAAGTTCAATGTCATATCTGTCATATATATTTTTATCTAGAATTTATATTGTACAGCTTACAATAAAAGACTGACTCATTTTTGTGAAAATGCTGCAGATAATGATTGTACTCAAAACTGTGTACCTGCCCTTTTTAGTCGAGAAATAAAACACAGAATTTATAAATTCATAAGCGTCAAAGACCTTATTTGTATTAATTTCTTAATAATCAGAAAATAAATAAAGAAAATTGTAATTAAAAACGAAAGTCAAAATAAATGTAAATGTCTGAATAGGAATAATATCTGAATATATTGCACACATTCTGTTGGCAAAAGGATTTAAACAAAACGGCATAACAAAAAGAGTTAAGAATCAAAGAATTTGTTGGTGCTGTATGCTCGTACTCTCAGCTTGCTGGGATTAATGGATAACTCCACTGAGAGACGCCTCTGTTCTTAGGCAAGACAAAATGACCACAGGCAGCCAAAGAATTTGGCGGTCAGTAACTGTGGCTGTTTCCCATACATATATTATTATAGCAATAGCAGCAGTGGTGATTGAATTTTTGACCTTTTGTTGAAATGGGAAAGGGGAGGGGTGCATTTCAATTTTTGTTGTGTCATTCATGTCTTAAAATAACTACAGGGATGGAAGATCATGGCTTGATTCAATTACAGTGCTGTGTAAAGGCTAAAGATTACTGTATTCAACATGGAACCTCACTTGTACATATCTGAGATAAATATAGGTGCTGATTTCACACACTTTAAACGGATTGAAATAGGTTAAGCGAACATTCTCAGGTTTGCTCTTAGGAGCCCATTTGGAGCCTAGAAATCTTATATTACAGCAAACTCTAATTTCACCGCTACAAAGATGAAACAACACAGTTCTTTCAGCCACAAATAAATCTAACACATGGCTCACTCAACAAAATAAAAGCATGCTGATAGAATAGATTTGGGTTAGTTGAGATATAACTCCAGTTTCGGTTTAAGTACATTCTCAAGATGACAAACCTGATACTGGACTCTTCATACCATACAATCCATCCAACTCTCGAGAAACTAGAAGCCGCCAAACTAGAAAAGTTTGGTGGTAGAACCTGGCCGGCTCTGCCAATCAATAGCAGAGTTTGCATTAAAAACTGCTGACAGCTGTGGGAGAGAGTTCCCACTTTCATCTAGCGCTGTCTGGCCCTCCAGCTAACCTCACCGTCACCCTCTCACTTCGCAGACCTGCTCTCTTTATTAATCTTTGTCGCATCCCACAGCCCGACCCAGAGAACTGCCCCAGCCACGTTTTTTTACTTATCACTAAACTTTGGCTCATTTCATTAAAAAAAAAAATAAATTCTTTTTATCAAGGAACACTTCACTTGATAGCCTTGAACAGAGGGCCCTCCACTCCCGCAGACGAGCCCACCCAGCAGCTCTGTCTTACCATATCAACCTGTTTGCTGAAAGAAGGAAAAGGAGCTCACCGAATGAAGTGTGTGTATGTGTAGGTGTGCATGACAGAGAGAGAAACAGGATTTGTTTTCCCTTTAAAACGTACCTTTTTTGTTCATCCTGTAAAACTCAATTTGCTGTAGTGAAAAACAATCAGCTAATCAACAAAAAAAAAAAAAAGACAAATATTACAAACAGTATATAAATAAAGACAAAATGCATATCTCTACTAAAGCAGGTAATACAGGCATACTTAGATTTTTAGTTGGTGTGTCTGTTGAACTTTGGTCCTTTGTTCCTTACTGCTGTTTTCTTGGTTGTGGAAATGAAAGGGTCCCACTTGACAGTCATTGCTCAAAGATGACCTGCTTCTGGTAAATGCAGGCCTCTGCTGCCCCTTAGGGGTGGAATGAAAAAGGAGAATTTGAAAGGCCCCCTCAGCAATGGAAGGAAGACTTTATGTTTTAAATAACATCTATTTTTATGACTATTTATGGTTAAAATTGAAATATTCATTTGTTTTCATTTAGTTACAATGACGGATTATTTTGATTTAGTGTGATGGTTGTTGTTTAGGTCTTGAGCTTTTCTGTCACAGCCCGTTGTTTGGTGTATGTGTGGCAAATCTAATCCCATTAGTGCTGCTGATCCTGGGCCTCAGGATCTGTTGTGTCTCCATCAAACTTGCTTTATGCTTTGTCTGTTGAACTCCAATCTGTTTGCTTAGCAGCAGAAGTAAACAATCTTGTTTACAGGTCGTATACAAAAAGACCAAAGTAAAATCTCCTCGGGCTCCTTGCACACCTCTTTTTACAGTTCAATTTGTATTTTAGTGAATACCAAGCTGAACAACTGTTTTTATATGACCTTGGGGAAATATATGAGCATTATACCTGTACAAATACAAAGGTTAATATGCAATATTGCAGTTTTAGTTGGATTATGTACAGGGAATAGTGCCCCCTGGGCATCAGAAAGAGATTTAATATTTCCCCTTTTGTCACTTTTTTAAAATACAAAATTACAGTAATTTTGAATTGCGTTCATGCTTACCTTGAAATTAAATGTCAATAGCATTGCAGTTGTTGAAATAATAACCTCCCATTAATAAAATAAATCAGGAATGTAATGAACAAAATAATACAATTTGAGCTAATTGTGAAATAATCTCTTCTTAATATTATTCAATTATAATTAACATGAAAAATGTTGTAAATCTAACATTTTTCCTGTAAATCTCATAATTGTTTGGCAGTACATATGCAATGCCAAATTACAAATGGGATTAAATGGTATTAAAATTAGATGAATATTTATAAAAGGGGAATTATTTGGGATCCATTTGAAAGTAGAACAGAAAATGTTGCAGTGGAGTCAAGGTGTTCAGAAGCTGCACAGGACCACATCAGCGTTAGCTGCAAAACCTGTCAGTAAAGGTTTAGATCTGGAGCAGTCATGCTATAGATGCTGTAAGCATTTGTGACAAAAACTGGCTCTTGGCATAAATAACGTTATTCTTTTGGGTGTTTAGGCGGCTGAGTGGATGATCAAATGGTACAATCTCTAACATCAAATCTTCATAACAGTGGACAAACTCTTTGATAGGGGTGGTCACCTTAGTTGTCTGGCATGAAAGGTGCTGAGTCCATGTGCAAATATTCTTTACTATCATTGACTGGTTGCTGCTGTAGTTGCTGTTTGTCCCAGTGGACGAGAGAGTATCCACAAGACACCCCCAAGTACAAAATGCAGGAAAAAAAATTGTGTATACGCAAAAATGCATTTCAGAGATGTGGGTGTATACAATGTGTACTATTTGACCGACCCCATACCTATATATAGAGTGTGCTCATTTTAGTAACAACTAACCTAGAGGTCAATAGAGTTGTCTTCCAGATCTGTACACAAGCTGTGCATTGTAATTACATTTTTGCACTGGCCATAGTTGTCCATATCAAAACGGAAAGCATGAAAGCAGGTAACCTGATATCATTCTGGTTTGGACTGATTTAAAGTTATCCCTGAATGAACTTGTGGAGATGGAGTTAAAATAGCTACTCACTATGTATAAATAAAACTGCTCAGCCTCCCTGAAGGCCTAACACCAAGATGCTTTAAAAAGGGAAACAGGGATTTGTTTAACCTCAATTTATTGAACCTGAATTTCAGGAAACCAAGTAAATGTTAAAAATTTGTTACCACCCTTTTTTCTCAGATAATGAGGAGAAAATTGAGATTTTGCTGAACTATGTTTTGTGAATCTGGAAAAGGCCGACCACTATGTTACACAAAGTCTTTTAGGATGTGTTATGGGGAATGAGGTGCTGCACACACATTAAAACCTTTATTTGAAACCATGACATTCATTTAAGTTTGTTTAAAGTAGACATGAGATTCTCCCCCTTTCCTGTCCAGGGATGGTCCAGTCTCCTCTGCTGCCTATGGATAATGTTATACTGTTTCACCCAATCTGATCTGGGATGATCTACTTATACGATATGCAGTCAAATGACAACATAGTCCCAAAGAAAAGGTCCACATCTCAAGGTTTGAGGCCATGATACGGTTATCTCCTGGGAAAAAGGTGTCCTGTCCAATTAAGATGAGCGTTGGGCAACTGGAGGAGTGGGAGGTCAGGTATCTCAAGGAATAATTTATGAGAGAGTTTAAAAGACATTAACCTCCAATTAGGTGCTGTGGGTACTGCAATGTGAGTGACATGATGGATTCAAAAGAAGTCTAAAATAAGTTTCTCCTCAGAGTGCCTTACCTTTCTCTCCAAGGTAGTTGTGTTTAATAATGATCATTTCATTAATAAAGTAAATGTATTATGTTGACAGAATATATTATAATAAAATTCATAATCATTAATCATTAATGATAAATTAAGCAACTTATTTATATTTTCTTATTTCAGAAACAGATCTTCCCATTTGTCTTCCCATCTTGTGTAACAGGATAGCATGGCAGTTTTCCTCTTTTAAGGAAGAGATGGTAACCAAATGGAAGGCCAAGAGGAAGTGTATGCATTGTCATTATATCCTAAGGTGTTAAGTTCCTTTTTGTGAGTATTAGTACATGCACTTAACCTTCAATCCCCAGCCACAGCCCCTTTGGGCTTGTTACCTAAGAAATATGTCTCCTCTTTTCTCTCCTCGAGGAGGTTCCCCTGAAAGTTGTCAACGAGACAATGCGGAAGGAAGTAAGAGATAAAGTTGCCGGGCTCTCTTTCTGTGCAATGTTTATTTGCTGTGTCAAGGATTGAGAGATTACACTGTTTCTACGCAGTAAGGGAGGAATCTGGTCAAGCATTTCCTCAGGCCAAAAACATCACTTGAAGAGGCAAAAGAGGATTACTGACACCTGCATTAAGAACGAAAATCCTGACTTGGGCCCATTTGCTGTGAGTAGGGAGTCATCATCAATCATTTGTGTGGAGAGGCTGTTTTCACTGTGGGTGCTTTATTTTGGGCCGGTGATACTAGAAACTTGGCCTGTACAGTATGAAATGGCTATTCTCTTTTTCAAGTGAACAGTTGTGGTAGAATCACATGTGGTATCTAAACACTGAAGTATTTATGGGAATATAAGCATTAGCTTTCTCTTAACTTTTGCTTACATTTAAGGTATTTAGCATTATAAGATTCACTCATAAAGGCAAACTAATGACAAACTGAAAGACATGTACTCACGTATTCATTAAAATGTGAAGATTTTTGTTTAAAGATATAAGCTGGTGTCACATTTGTGTTCAAATCTTTGCCACGTTCATGCATATACAGTACAACTTACTAAAACACGATGTACATATTGGCGTATATTTAATTAACATCTGTATTCTTATTAGTTATTAGCAGTCCTTTGTATTCATTCTATAGACACCCACTCACAGGCAGTGGGGATGGTAACATTAACCCTCATGCTGTCAACAGTGTGATTGATCACCAGCAGATAAACATCAGATCGGCGAGAGAACAGGACAGACATTGATCCCCAGAGGAAGAGAGGACTTGTCACACACCAGCATACACAAACTTCAGTGAAACATCTGTCAAAATACCACAACAACAGAGAACTGTACCTCTGTGACTAACATGGGAACCCAGAGACAGCTGTCAGCTGTTTTGGATGCTGGTTGATGGCCAGAGAGTACAATTCTTTTCTATTAGTTAACTATACTGTCTAAAGAATGAAAAGTTTAAATAGTACACAAACTCACCCTTAAAGATTTTGCCGATCAGTGTAAGAAGGTATGAAATTCTGTTTAAAAAGTAAAGAATTAGACAAATGGACAATTAGTTATATTTGATAACGGAGATGAACTCTTCCTGCCCTAAGGCACACTAAACAACAGAAGAGGGTGAAGTAGTCCCTGAAAAAGAATCCCCTGTGGCACATCTGTCAAGAAAAGAACAGAAAACAAAGTAAGAAATGTGTGTGTTTTTGCAAAACGTCAATCCCAACTGGTCACATGACTCCCTCACCTGGCTAGGCCTTGAATATGTTTTTCCTGTCATTAGCTACGGACCTCATGCAATGCCATACTTAAGACGGAAGAAAGAGGGGAAAAGAAAATGAATGAGAAGTGAATGGTCAGTCTGACAAAAGGGGGCCAGCCTTGCGTCGACAGGAAGAAAAGCATTAGCGCCCTTTATGTGCATGGCGGCGGATTTCCGTGTGCTACACTGTCAGTGTATTTTCCCCTTAATTAAAACAGTCACAAGTTTCATTGAGCGGTGAATCAAAGGGTGGCTACACCATAAAGCAGACTCAACTCTGTAACCCTGAGTGTGTGAGTGCATGTGTGTGTGTGTGTGTGTGTGTGTGTGTGTGTGTGTGTGTGTATGTGTGTCTGTGTGTGTGTGTCTAGAGTTTGGGAATCAGACTCGAGCACACACAGAGACCAGGATGGAGGGGATTTAAGCTGTGCCCATTCCCATGGTCAGTCACTCAGAATTGGTCATTACTGTCCTGTCTGGAGATGAAAACAGCGATTAAGAATTACTTGGAGGAAAACATGACCATTTCTAAACTGCCTCCCCATAATCCTGTGCCCTCAAAGACAGGAACAATTTTTATTTGCAGTTTGTCACTCAAGTAATATGCATTAGGTAGCCTGTAAATGCTGCCAAGGAAAGTGATGCTTGATAAATAATATTCTAATAATCAGTAATTCTTCCAACCAGGGCATTTCCCTCAAGCCAATCCCATTTTTTTATTTTACCAAATCAATTGTCATGTTAACTTATCCCACAGTGAACCAGAGCAGGCTTCTCCGATGACAAACCTCGCCATCTTTGAGCAGAATAACACAGCCGGACAATAGCAGACTTAACTGCAGGAAAGGAAAATGCTTGCTCCACTTTGGTCAGTGTATGGGATCTCCTCTCTGCTGCTTTGTCATACTTGTTCTCTGGATCATGAGAGCACCCGATCCCTAACGGCCTAATGACCCAACACTTTCCACACCATTTCATTTCCTTGATGGTGGAGGGGCAAACCTGCACCTACTATCATCCCCTCATCAATTATAAATCATCCAGTGTTTGGATAATTAAAAATGCAACATTATTTTTTCACTCCCACCACAAGACAGGCCCTCTGGGTTTTGTTGGAGCAGGGTGGGATTCCCCTCTCGTGTTCGCTCCAGGGGAGAGTCAAAAAGAACGGAGGGCATTATTTATGCAGAGAGGATACATAATGGTAGGATTTGCTAATCATAGCTCATGCAACTTGAGAAGGTTGGACCAGCAGACTGATTGACAGTGGGGTGCAGCGGAGACAACATAGTATAAAGTAACATTGATGTCTATAGAGGGGCTCGCTGTGGGCTGACCTTGATGGGGTACACCCATCACTCAGGACAGAGGTGTGCTAAAGAGCTCTGGCATTATAAGAGGAAAGAGTGACGTCATGCTATTGCTATTTTCTTGTATTCGACTACAGTGCCAATTGAGTTTTGGACTAACGGAAAATCATTAAGAGCAAATACCAAAGCATGAAACATAATAATAATTTCCTAAATCATGTCAAGATAAGGCTGCAGTTGGATACAAGCCACCATTTTGGAGGTAGCATGATACAATTTTAATGAAGATGGTGGCAGCAGTGATGGGATTGTATTGTCTGACAAAGCTGACATTCCCAGAGTGAGTTTTAATCCCCAACTCTGGCACTTCAGATAGACCTTTCCTATGGGGCTCGGCGTCTGGAAGACATTCAGCTGCACACTGTTACCTTTTGTTTCATGTCAGTCTAACATAACCTGGCTGCCTCTGTGAAGTTCACTGGGAGATTAAGGCGTGAATAGGAGGGCTTAGTATTACTTAGTGGATGGCACAATATCATATGATATCAATTTCTGTTGAGGAACCAGCTGCTATCAATTTTGCAATATCAGTTACATGCTCTTTGCAGTCTTTTACATGTTGGATTACAATGCTGATTGTCTTGTCACTGTTTGATAGAATATGGATTAAAAAGAAATATAATGTATGCAGCAACTTGTGTAACCCAAATTCTGGCACAAATGAATTCTACATCGACACAGAAAAAATACCTGAACTTGGCTGGACTTCTTAATTTTATTTCATTTTGATTTCATTTCATTTAATTCATGATACAGAAACAGATAATGAATGTATCAAATCAATTCAGGATATGTGTCCTAGTTAAAATAAACTTTATGTGCCACTTTTAAGTTGTGACTTTTGTTTATATTTTTATTAAAGTCACCTGACATTATTTTAATGCTACTTTGTACAGGTGTATAAGTATGTTAAATGAGTATTTATATTTTGTTTTATTGTTTTAATCTGCTATATGGACTTGATGATACTATGATACTGAATATACATTTTATGTACAACATTTTTTTACTGCGACCATACAGTATAGATGTTTGATGTTTTTATGTGTTTGTCTAAAGTTTGGTTAGGTTTTAAACCCTGGGCTGTACTGTATTTCTCATGGTTGGGATGACAAATAAACTGAACTTAATAGCTCTTTACATTTTAGGTTTATTTATTATACTGGAAATGTTAGTCATAATTATTTTAGTCATTTAATAAGTGAATGAAATTTATAATCCAATTATTGTTTACTATTACGATTACAGTGTTCTTTTAGTACATCCAAGAAAAAGAAAGGATGAGGAAAGGATGTTTTGTAACATGTTTAGTAATCTAATAAACACCATTAGTACACAGAGGCAGTGCCAGAAAGTCATGCAAAATGTGTGGCACAGCAAAACAATTTACAGCATTCTATGTTACAGCAAAAATGGAACAAAGAATAAAAGCCCAAGTACAACATACCCAGGAGATTTACTCCGAAAATCGAGTTCATACACAATTTCCTGTGTAATGGTACCAGCATAAAAGCGGTGAGTAAACACAAAAATGGGGCTAGTTGGTAGTGAGCGTTTGTGCCGTTTGTTGTCACTCCACTCTCTGTCACAATGATGGAGTGTCTGTCTGACAGGTGCTGTGATTTCCCTGACCCCATTGTATTCAAACAACACAGGCTCCTCACACAGGAAGAGCAGAGGAAACAATGGTACAGGTGAGTCTGGAAGAATTTTCCCTCAAGGGCTGCCCACCAGTTGAGAGGTGTGTGTGTGTGTGTGTGTGTGTGTGGGTGTGTGTGTGTGTGTGTGTGTGTCTCGAGTCTAGCTATCATCCCAAAAATATTAGATTTTCACGTCTATGTTCAGCTTTTAATATTGGTATATAAACAGTTGGTCTTTTCCTAGTAGTGGGTGTCATTTTCTCTGGTTAAAATCCTCTTATGGACAGAAGAAAACTCGTCTAAGGATGTACTCTGGTTAAAATTCGTATTTGTGCTCTACACTCTCTTCCTTCATTCTTCCTCCTTATAAAAAACCATAAGATGTTAAATATTAAGATGTCTTTAGACCCTCTTTCAGGGGTCCCGTGATAATTCAAACTCGTCTTTATTTGTAGTGCAGGTGTTACATTGTACGATGATCCTCATGAGGGATTGCTCTATACCATCCAAGATTAGTAAGTAAGGGGACATGTGTGTTAAGTCCAGCTCTGGCTGCCTGTCATTATTTGCGGATTAGTGCTGGCCTGCACCCTCTTTGATGTGGACATCTTTCACACTTCTGTCCCATTGAGCTCTAGGGACGCGGTGAGGGAGCAACAAGACCAACATCGGATTGAAGAGGAGCAGACATAAGCATGAGTCATTTTCCTCTTTGTCTTGAGCTGCAGGAAAACTTCCTGTAATGAGGAAGATAAAATGCCACAACAATTACCTCTGCACATGTGAGCAATCACCTGAGAGAGACCCCACAAACATGCAAATGCACATATGCCCACATGCATATAGAACATACATGTATGCACTTCTGCACGCCCGTGTGCACACACACACACATACTGCACACAGCTGTATGTTCTCTGCTCACATACACTCAAACACACACACACACAAAAGCACACAGACATGAGACATGTGACTCTTGATGATCTGGTGGGATCTACTGCCCTCTGCAGGACACACAGGAAATAAATACAGCATATTACAGTATTGCAATATACAGTCATATTCCAGCTGTTTGATGAACATTATTTACCCCAAAATCATCGCTGGTGGTAGCTACAACAACAGCAGTATGTTTTAATTCATTATACAAAGTTTATGGTTTTAGTTTTAAACATGTATTTTTAGAGCCTTTTTTGGGTGTTTCACAGAGCGGCTTATCTGTGCATGGCCAGCGTATTGGTGGAGTGGAACCACCTTACAGAGGCAAACACAAGGCCTCTTTCAGACAGGGCAACTCCAGAGGCATATGAGGGCTCTCAGTGTTCCACCCCAACCACAGGATTTATTTACCTTCCAACGACGGGCGGCCAGTAAGAGGAGATGGAGTGTGCTTAGAGAAAGGTAGGGGTGCAGAGTGTGTGTGTTTGCTTGAGGGGTGGAGGGCAGGACTGGAGTAGCATTGTGACTGTGTGATACTGGATAGCTTAAGATAGAAAGTGGATGTCATGATCCCCCAAATAAAGTCACAAAGCAGACACACACCCAAAAAACACACAAACCCATTCTAATTTCAAGAAACCCGCATTTTGCATTCTGCATCTTTCCAAAAACAATCATTACCATCCAAATCACTTACCGTAAGAAGACTGAGGCGGGACAGGGGATGTTTAAGAGAGGAGGAACATGGATGACAGCCAGAAAAGGTTGATGTTCGGGGGCGGGGGGGGGTTTCCTGTTTCCTTAGCCCCCTTCCTTCCCTTACCTTACACGGTACAAGTAGAGTCATTCAATCTGTGTGTGCTTACAAGGACACTGTGTGCATCTGTTGGTACAGTTATTTAATGGCATGACAGTCTAAACCAGTGTCACCCTAGGAGAAAGCGGTACCAAATTGTACCTTCAACTTTCTGGCCATGTTATGACTAAAGTGAGCTAGTCATCTATGAGTACAGTAAAGGGTTGCAGGAGAACAGGCAGATTACTATGCACTGATTCATCTTTGTGTACAGTATGTCATACAGCACAAATCTATTTTCATGCTTTCATAGCCAAAAAACGTTCAGTGTGTCTGCAAAGAAGATAAGCTGCAGGGTCACACAGGGTCCGTGAGAATTTTGGGATCTATTTGTAACTCGATAAAGATAACTTGAGTCCGTAGAGAGAACTAGAGGCCTCCAATATTAATATGTCAACATTGTAGAAACCAGTTTACACAGAGTGCAGCGAGTATAAAGAATAAAAGATTTGGATGCCCACATTTAAATAAAGCAACAATTCTACAAAAGAACCAAAAAGTGCAGCCAATCAAACATACAATATTCAAGGTTAAGTAAAGACAGAGAAAAGATTTGTTGAATAAGTATGTAAATATGAATAAATGTACTAAACCTATGCAATAACTGCACATTTTATTGAGGCTATCCCACAGTGTTCACTCAATTCTTCTTCTTTATTTGTCTTATTAACAAAAAAGCCTTTCCTCATGGACAAGTAAATTAATACTAAATCTTGACAAATGGGAAACAATTCCACAAATAGGATGCTTGAAGCAATTACATCTGTATGTATGATTGCATTGAGCAGATCATTACATCTATAATTGCCGTCTGGTATTGGAGCAGTTGCACATTATGAAGATTCAACCTGAGGAACCAAGTCAGAGCTAGTTTATCTTAAAGTTTAGGAGAGACAACAATTTCAGTAAGGGAGCTTCAGAAAAAAAGGAATTTATCAGACTGAAGTATGTGTCAGTGTTTAAGACTAACACACACTTCAGTCTTCATTTTGTAGTAAAGACTGCATAATACCGTCTTTGTGAGAATTTACAGAAGTATGTGTCACATTGCCCCTTGGTTCATAGTGTGCATGTGCATCCTTGTTCATGTGCTGGTAAAATATTTCTAAAACTCAGGGAACCCCTTATCAAACTCACTGCTCTACAGCACCACTGGTGGTTTACAACGACCCCTTAAGGAAACTTGAGACTGTGCCAGACTTGGTTCTTCAGTTTCTCATCACCAAGACTTTTCCTCTGTTGCAGGATGGTAACATCTGCTATGTTGCTGTGGGAATATTCAGCATCAGGGAATAACTCTGGGGTAGAATCAGCTTGACCAACAGCTGTGAGCTCTCTAAGTGCGCTCTCTCAGCTGGGGCGTGAAAGAGACAGAAAGAATGCAGACTTGAATAGGCTCCCTGTTTCTGCCTTTTTTTCTCGGATTATTCCCACTCAGCCTTTGGGGGATCCCTGGCAACAGCATGCTTTCGGGTGTGGAGCTAGACTGAGAGAATGCTATTGAGTAAACAATCCCACATTAATCCTCATTTTGGCCATGTCGTCCTCAGCTTTTATGCATTCCGAGGCTTAAAAATACATTGATAAGAAAGCAGAAATATTTGTTGTGGAGTCTCTGGATGGGGAATATCAAATTAATGAGTGTGCTGGTTTATCTGTTATCAGGTTTTCCTACTGAAAGGATTAAAAGGAAATGCAGAGATTAAGGAGCACAAATAAATGATTACACGATTTCTTTCTGTACACTGACATATGGCAAGTCACCCCTGTGGTCAGTTTTAAGTTTATAAGAAGCAATATATGAAGTTTATGCCAATATTTTAATCTCACAAGCTACCCTACAATGCATAACTTTAGATAGAGAAAATACAAACACACACAAACACATTTAGGTCATATCATAACGTGAATACCATAAACACAGGGCCTAAGTTCCAGTTCCTCTGCTGGGAAGTTGATGGGATTTTCATAATGCTGAAAACACTTGAGGGATTAACATTACCAGTGTATTTCAGCACACTGTGACATGATGTTACATGTTAAAATGGTGAGCAACTGATTCATTTGGGATCCTTGAACTGCTGAAAAATAATTTTATGTTTGACAGAAGCAGCATTCACAAACTAAATAAAATACAGATGGCTTTAAATGCCCCATTTTAGAAGAAACTCCAACATTTACATCTGTGTCATACCTTTCTAGTATCTTAAGCATCTGTGCTTTGGCCCTTGGTTTCTTCTGCAAGAATATTTAGAATGTGATGGTAAAGAAGAAAGTTTTAATAGTCAGCAATTCGTTGAAAAACTTATGAAACCATTACCCACTGCCTCATTGAGAGCTAGTCTCAGTAATAATTTTCCTCCGAAAACACTCAGCCTCTATAGTCTTAAAAACTCTTAGGTGTGAATCTTCACAGAGAACAGCTACTGTAGTCAGTTTGAATTCATCTCATGGCTACCTAAGGTGACTAGTTTTCACACCACAAGAAAGGATCAAAACATCCAAAGAAATGTCTCAAACTGCTTCTGCAGCATTATCAATTCCCATTGTCCATTTGTATGCTCAATTTGTTCCAAGCACAATAATTATTTTGCTAAAATGTGGCTGTTTCCAACATGAAAACGTTAAGTTCAAGTTGACAATAGCATCAGTTCTTTATGAAGGTTCAGGCACCAACTTTTTACATTTCAACATATATAGTTTACAGATAAATATCTGCAACTGTATTGCTCCCAGATGATTACTGCCACTCTGGTACCTGAACTTGATAAATGCATAAACTCACTACATCCATTCTTTCAGCGGCACTTTGTATTTCACAGTATTCCTTTTGGCTTAAATATCTAAGCAGTGAGTCTGGGCAAGTCAAGGCTTGCCAGTTGTATTCTTATTTATGTCTAAAACACTAAGTTAGTATAAGCCTACTACTATATGTACCTCTAATGCATATCCCTTTCCATGAGCAGTACGGCAGTTTCAGCTGTGCCTCAGCCAAACTGAACACAATGCTGCCATTGAACTAGAGTCACACTGGATACCTTTATATACCATCAAGAGTGAGTTAATGAAACAGCACCTGGGTTTCACTTAAAGTGATAGGCCACATTAATGCAGTTACATAAGTACATCTCATATTTTAGCTGTCAGCAAAACCATCAACATACACGAATATCACAACTAATAACAATAAGGGTGTTGGACTTAATATCTCTTGTGTTTTTATTTCTTTGAGTCGGGAAGTGATTGAAACAACTCCTTGCATGAGAATTTTGTTTGTGTGTTCATGAACACACTTGTCTGAAACCAGTGGATCAGCTCTGACTTAACACCCTGTGATTCAGATCGACATGCCAAGAGGAGCAGCAAGTTATTGGCAGAGAAGCCACTTTTGTAAAATGACACCCAAATTGCCTGTTTACTCAGAGGTGAGGAGGCAGCACTGGGAAATACATTAGTACACTATGGCTACTGGGAAAAACAGCACTTGTATGTTGAAAACACATGTAGGTATCTAAAGTAAACTATAATTCTATAGTGATCTTAATTGGCCTCTTTTTTATGGTATATTGTTGTAACTCCTGAATTACATTGCAAGAGATTTGCTTTAAGCATTTGGTTAAATACATCCAAGATCATTCTGTATTTTCTGTAGCATGCTTAAGGGACGATATGAATACTCCTCATGAAGACGCCACAAAATGCGAATCCCACATTCACTATACCTGAGTAGGATATGTAAAGCCCTACAAAAGCACATCAGGTCCACTCTAAAGTGATTCTATCAGTTGTCTAGTCTAGCACAGATCTATCAAGGTTGAACAAGGCAGTATTAAGCACTAGCATCATAAACCCTACAAACAGAAATATCGCCTCTTTCAGACAAACAAACATAACACACTCCACTGTCACTTTACACCGTAGTTTATCCCTGAAATTCTAAACATAATCAATTATCAATAAAATCTTACATAATAATCTCTTACAAGTCAGGCTTGAAATCTATGCTTACCTCATTTTAAATGAAATACACAGCGGGACATAAAGCTTAAATACCAGGCTTCTCAGTGAACACAATATGCAAATAAATATTTCTCTTTATCAAGTGGCTCTTCATTGTTACAATGAGGCACATCATTGGTGAATATGAATATTATTGTATGGCAAATCGTACTGTCGCCAGTAAAACATTCTGTACCTTATGGCACCTTTGCTTACTAGTTTTTGTCTGTGCAATTATGGCTTCTCCTGGCTCCAATCCATTGTGTGCAGATTCACAGCTACATATTTGACCTCTTGATTAATAAAATAGTTTCTCCTCAAGCAAACTGATGGACTTATTGATCAGTGTCTTTTCATCATCCACAAATCTGTACCCAAACAGCTTCATGGTGGGTCCACACACTCTCTGCACTACCTGAGCTAGTGTAAAGGGAATGCTAAATCTCCATTTCTCTGCCTGCTCTGATGAGTTCTTCTGGGTGGAGTAAATCCCACTGGCTTCCTGTGTGGTCTGGGTGTTCCTCAGAATCCACTCCCTAGCTTGGGGACTAAATGGTATCCCTGTGAACCTGTACATCTCCTCTGCCTTCTGCATGGGGTAGCGGGCAATATCTTCATAACGCACCAACAAGTAGCGGCTCCTCAGCCACCGAGGTTGGCTCAGTCCCACCTCTGCAGACATCCTAATCTGGTCACAGTTTCCTTTGAGCCTCTTCACCTCTTCGTCATCTTCAGGCACCTGGCCGTCCTGCGCCCAGGCCTTCCACGTCTGGTACTTCGAAGAGAAAGCCACCATGCGTGATGCCAAGATGGCCCGTGGATCCCGGACTAGTTGGATTACTCTCACATCCAGGCGGGGATCCTCCACCAAAGGCTGCAATGTCTCAAGCTGGCGCACACGGACAGTCTTAACGGCATGGTGTTGCTTGGAAAGACAGGATTCAGATGCAAGGGTCAAGTTCAGTGGCCCACAGCGACGAGTCTTACAGTGATACCTAAGACAAGAGTGGTATAGTTATTGTATGATAAATATCTTTCATAGAGTTGCAAAGAAATAAGTTATTTCAGGCGTTTAGGAATAAATGTCTTGTTCAGAGAGTTGGAACTTACAAGACCATCTCTTGGTTGAATCATCAGTACAAGAGATTAGCAAATGCCTGATTCTTTGGAATAAGATCATGAAGGTACAAGACTGGGGAGATAAAAACTTAGGAGAAGCTTCTTTGAATTCTGAGTCAACATTGAGAGTTAACTAAGGTGCAGTTCTTTCTTTCCATTTGCATTGGCAAAGCATTCTGAATGTGCTAAAACTCTGCAACTAGTAATGTAAGCTGAAGCTCACAGGTATTACACATAGTATTTAGAGCATTCAATGTTCCAAACTGAAGGAAAAAAACGACTTCTCAGAAACTAAGTTGATTTATATTAAAAACCATTGAGGATATCATCATTCAAAGAAAACAGTGGTAAAAATACTGCCAAAACCAGAACCCCCTTCTTCTTTGCAACTGTATCACAGTTCAACTTTAGTAAGTCTTGATCAATATTAGTGAGCATCTAGACAATTTATAATACCTCTCAAAAACATCTTTGATTACAGGACTGCAGACAGGTTCTTCACACAGCGATAAACTAGACTCTCTGCGGAAAAGAGCCGGGGTGACGTGGTCCTGAGGTGGGGGAGAGATGAACTTCTCAAGAGGAGAGAAATCACACAGGAATAGCCCCTGGAGTACATCCCGGTAGATTCCCGCCAACACTGTCCCGTTGTTTGTCTCTGTGGCCACGGTCAGCATGCGCTCGACGTGCCACAAAGGCTCAAACAGGTAGAACATGTTTTCCCCGTGCTGGTTGAAAAATTCCCCCACAAATGAGGAACCTGTTCGTGTGGTGGCCAAGAGTAATATGTGCTTACGGCCACCACTGTCCATGCCTAATTCATATGGTTCTTCATCCTCTTGCTCCTCAGAGAGACTTGAGTAATTCCCTTTTGTACCAGTGAGTTTAGAGAGCAGCATTTTGAGCACTGTCAGGGAGCCATTTTGTGTTGTGTTGCTGTAATCCAGTGGAGTCTGTGGGGTCTGCTGTGGAGTCTGCCTCTGGATCAGCTTATCAGAGACCCTGATGAGATACAGAGACTTGTTTAATAAATATCAATTAACAACAGATGAAGCAGTATAAAAACCTCTGATAGGTCCTATACATTTTTCATTTAACTCTCAGCAAGAAAGAGAATAAGCGTATTTACCGAACTGTTATTGTTTTAAAGTTATAAGACTTTACCACTAGGATACACTTGCACCCAATCTCTGCAGAACATTTGCAGTGAAGATATTATGACAGAAGCTGGATATAGAAGGCAATATACAGGCACACATGCATTTCCAGAGTGGTACTTCTAAAATTGTCTCAACATTTTACAAGGATATTGAGCAGTACTCTACCCTAATATTTAATTTTTCATCAGAAAAATCAAGATGTAAGCTTAGATTGACAATGAAGTTGGAGGATACAAAAGGCTAAACTGAAAGAGACAGGTTAGAGTTACAATTTTCCCAGAAGGTACGACTCCATCCAAAGGAATAACTTCTTAAGACGTACTGAGTTTTCTTCAGCAAAGTCAAGTTACAGATTGTTCTTTATTCTCTTACCTTGATAGGATGTTGCTTTCCTTTTCGATGATGACCAGGGCCACGATACAGATGAAGACAATTGCATATTTGGTCTTCATTCTTGAGTCCTGGCTTTGTAATTGGACGTCTAGGGTCTAGTGTCAGTCATAGCTTGTCATGCAGAGGCTAAAGCTTCATTCTGCAATAAGAAAGGTACTTCAGTGTGACAGTTTATAATGACACTAAACATACTTTATATCATACTCCTGGTACAAAATACTACGCTACTAAACTTGCTGTTTGGCTTAGTCTTGAGAAAACATGCATGGGTGGATGGGGATGGGTAAATAATGAGAGAGAATCCTGAAGTCCACCAGTGTTTTCTGATATCAAAACAACATGCAGTCACAGATCTGAAACGAATGTGCAGGTTTTGTGAACTTGTCTGCCTGATTTCTTAGAACTACAGAAAAGGTCAGTATAGCTGGAAGGGCTGGGCTAGGTATAAAGAAGAAGACGATTGAGGGGGAGGGAGTTAATGTAAACAGGGCTGGTTTTCAAAGTTTCCACATGGCGTTGAGTCAGAGGACACGGCCAGTACTGTGAGAAAATGAAACCATTTTCAAAGCTCTGTTGCTGAGTTGCATCATCATAAATGTAATTTCACGGAAAAACGTCACCATTAAGGCACAAGACTCAACATGTCGGCCGTCATTGTTTAACAGCACAAATGTTGCATCTTAAACCCGTAGTGGTATCTTCTGGGAGTTTTGCTTTACCCTGCCATGTTTAGGCAATCAGTTCGGAAGACAACCCACATCTGTGTAGCCATGCCAGCACACACTGGAGTCACATCCAGTCATCTACAATACTTTTGAGCAAATTAACTATTTTGACATTGAGTTTCATTTGAAATTATTCGGCACAACAAATTTCTTGATTCCGAATAAATTGTTTAAAGACTTTTTTTTTTTCATGTTACTGAAAAAGAAATGTAGACTATGCACGCCTCCCCCCACACATACAAACACACACGCACATGCCATTTGGACCTGTCAAAAGAGTGAATAATTTCTACAAAGCATATCATTAAGGGAAAAAGACACAGTTTCCAAGCCGTTGTGGAGTGATTGTGTGCTCTGTAAGTAAATATCACCCAATTATCTGAGCTTAATACGCCATAGCCGTCAAACTGTCAGGCTGAAGCACTTGAGCTGAGCACTTTTACATATTCAAGAGTCACTGGAGCGTCTGGCAAATCTGACTATCTGCTCAAGCAGAAACACACATCACTCTGTTTATCATCTCACTACAAATTACATTAATGGCTGCCTTCAAAGCCTTGAAGCAGCATCTCATGGAGACACTGAAAGCTAAATT
Organism: Lateolabrax maculatus; assembly: GCA_031216445.1. Classification (NCBI taxonomy): domain Eukaryota; kingdom Metazoa; phylum Chordata; class Actinopteri; order Acropomatiformes; family Lateolabracidae; genus Lateolabrax; species Lateolabrax maculatus. Next base: position 11,815,025 of record CM062209.1, read on the forward strand.
CCCACTGAAAGCCTTGCTGTTCATCCAGGGGTGTTAGTGTAAACAATTAACTGTTATAGAGAAATACTGAAAACCATTATGATTTGTGTAGGTGTTGCTTATTATTTCCATGCGATTGATTTTAGTTTGGACGTCATACTATTTGCAGTTTGGAAATAAAGAAAACTACCCCCCCCCTCTCTCTCCCTGTGTGCGTGGTGCCATTTAATACTATAGCGGTAATTTAGGGGGGAGGGGGCTCCTCAATTGAGGAGCGTTTCCAGCATCTCCACCACTGAACCAGAATGAATACAGATTAATGAATACTGCAAACTATTAATCTCTGAAGCCATCATGGGGGCATGATGCTTTCAAATATCCAAAATTAAAGCTGGAAAAATGGTTCTATGAGCAAATCACATCCATGATAGAAAGAATTATTGATTATAGTGGACTGCATGACATACACAGCCTCCATATTTGCACAATCATCATTTAGACCTGAATCACACGAGGTAACGGATACACATCCCTCATGTATCGTTGGACAGTAGTGGAAATAGCGGTGAACTTGATCGTTATTCATCATTTATAGCGGTTTACGCGCACGGCAGCAAGATGTTTACACGCTCTGCCGCGCCAGGGGCTCTACGTGGTCGTTTTCTTTTTCCTTTCTCTTTTTAAAAGCCCCGAGTCATTTCCAGCCAGAATACATGAGATGCGCAGATGTGCAGGCAGCGGACGTTACAAACCTTGAGCTGGTCTCTCTCTCTCTCTCTCTCTCTGCGATCGGGCGAAAACGTCCCTGGTCTTGCGCGAAGCCGCGTCGTCCCTTCGTGGCATCTTGCTGCATTGTCTCAGGCGAGGACACGCCGCCTCATTGTATCCTGGGACGCGGGCTCCGCTCCTCCGCCGGACGAACGAGAGGCAGCGCGGCGTGGGGCAGCAACATCGGCACGAAGGAGAGCCGACAAGCGAGAGTTATTTTTTTTAATTTTTTTTTTTGTTTGTTTGTTTGTTTTTTGTTTGTTTTTTTTTTTTTTGTTTTAATGATTATAAATTTAGTAGCCTAAATAAACGCTGTGCCACACAGGCGGTCACGGTATTTCCCCGACACCCGGCGGGGAGCAGCACTGACTTGCCCGGAAATGAATCTGAGTTATAAAATCTTTCGCTTCGGAACTTTTGCCCCAACTTTCCTCACGTGCGGGACCACACTGCGCGAGCTGAGCGGACCGCACGTCACCGCAGTGCCCGCGTGGGACATCCTGTGTAGGCGGGGTCACGTGATCCCAAAAGCACCCTGCAATTTTGTATAAAGGACCCCCCCCCCCACACACACACACACACACACACACCACCCCCAAAGTTTGAAGTTGTGCCACTAGAATATAGAGTCCATGGCACTTTGTCAGTGGCTTGTAATTTACTTGAGTATTTACATTTTGTCAAGCTTGATACTTCTCTGCCATTACAGTGGCAAGTATTGTACTTTTTTCTTCATTTGAAAGCTTTTGTTAGTAACTGCTTGCCCAGCAGTATATGAAGTAGGTAAAATTAGCTCCACTTTTACCAGCTGCAACATTAAAGTGATGACACAATGATGCATCACTAGTTATAATCCAATAACATAATATATATTATTCTGAAATGGGCTTTCAGTTGAGTTGGTTCCTCAAGTACATTTTGGTGCTATTACTTATGTACTTTTATTTGAGTAAGACTTTGAATGGGATTTGATTGCTACTTTTACTTAAGTAATAGATCTGACTACTTCTTCCACCGCTTTGTACAATGGACCTTTTTTTTAGAACAAGCATTGAATTGCATGTTGTGATGTAATCCACATTTTTGTCACATTTAACAGCCAATAGGCTACTCTGTTAATTTAGAAACTATTGTATAAGATATGATAATACAGTGTTTGCAGGGAAATTGAAGCACATGAAGTCACATAATCTGCTTCAGATATCCTAACACATCTTCAGAGTAACACAGTGTACATGTACAGTACAGATGTTTTTATAAAAACTCCTTTAACATAAGCTAGTTTATTTGTAAGACATGAATAAACAGAACCCAATAAAAATGCATACATTGAGAAAATTACAGTATTAATAAGACTACAAACAACGAAAAGTAGAAACTTTTCTCTAAATTGGAAAAACATACTTTGTTTGCAGTTCTTTTTTTGTCATTTATTTTGTTATAACGTTCTTTGTAAATTGTCATGACTTTCAAATGTGTTATGACTCCAACCCTGTTATCTTTTTAATCATTTATTACATTGCAATCCTTGCTCTGGGTGTCATAATGTATTGAGAAAACTAGACCTTACAGATGATACTGTAGATCCAGTCATTCAGGACTGTATCAGAATAGGGAGGCTTTTTAATGAAATTTTTACAGTAATCACTGCTATCTGATGGTGTTCTGTGAGAGGAAGTTAACTACATCTACCAAGCAGCAGTCATTTTCTATCATCTTTCATTTTTATATCATCTTTTCTACTATGGCAAGTGAAAATGTCTGCTGTGAAAATGCCTATTAAACATGAACAGATTGACAGTGACCCTTTTTTTACATGTATTGTCCACCACCAGTTTTTCACCTCTTGGGGGCAGCAGTGTAACAGGATGCAGAGTACTGGAGCAGCTATCAGAGAGGGAGTTTTAGCGCCAGTCAGTTACCAGTTACTTTAATTGTATTTATGGCTTTGTGTTTCATTTCCATTCATTTTTGTTATACTGCAGCAGGCATGACGTTTTTTATTTCTCCAAGGTGCATCATGCAACTGTATGTTGAAATCTAAGTAAGACCTATATATATAACTTGTTCATAAATTATCTTACCTCTTCAATGTATTGCTGCTGGTGGTCATTTCAGCCCATGATGATTGCTGCAGAAGTAGTGTGTCATATCTTTTAGGATTTTGCATGATTTATGATTCTGCATTCACTCCGCTAGCACTCTCTGAGGTTTATGAAATGAAAAGGCTGTTAACCTACAGTATACTCTACATGGAGAGATTAAAGCAGTGACCTAGTTTTAGAGTGGACCAGGACTAAAAGCGAACCTCTGCCCTTGGCAAACTACACTAGAGATTATTAATAATAATCCAAAATGGTAAAGCTGAATTGGGTATCTTGACAACAGGTGCTCTAACAGATAGAGTGATCCTGTAGTGACACAAGTACTGTAGGCTTCAAATTATTCAAAGTTTCCCTTTCTATTTTTGACCTGGTGAATCTCATTCTTCCAAGTAAGCACCAGAATTTCTTTTGTAATGTATTTTTTGAAAGGCGAAAAAAAAACAAGTATTTACCAAGGCTGTATTTTGTTTTTACCACCCAAAAACAAATATTTTTATTGATATTTTTACCAATACTGCACAATACAAAAAACTGCTGGAGTAAACATTGGTGATTTGTTAGGGAGTGGAGACATATGATTGATAAATGATTGATATAATGATAAGTTTGAAATGTAAGGGGTGTATTTTCGGTGTACTTGGGATGCTTGTAATCTAAAATGTTCTTGATGATTTAGTGACTGTTATTTGGTAGTTTACATATTCATTTGACATTTTTATGGACCCTCACGTTTCAGAGACATGAACAGGACTTGAGCCAAATTAATTCTACTTGCAGCTCTCTCTGTAAACATCGCTTCTTGATAAATGGCCAAAAAACGTGCTCTAAACTTCGACCACATAATGTGATCATACACAGCAAACCCAAATGTTGCTGAGGAAAACATTTTCTCATGTAATAATTCCATGTAATTTGAAGATACAATATATTCAAATGCTAACTATTATTTTATTGTGATAAATTAACCGACAACAAAACTGTTGTTTTTGATTAATTCAAATCACACTAGTATTAGTCTCCATATCTATTGAAGGTTTTACTTTTAACCATCCACTTGAGCCTGAATTTGATTTGATTTGATGAGGGCATAATAGTTTTTCCTTCCTTAAAATTTATATCACTCTACTTCTTGCACAAAAGTCCAGGAAAGGGAACTTTATTTATAAGGCATATTTCATACGCAGATAACATGAGAGATGAGATGAGAGACAGGCACTGGCTGACCTGGGAAGATGAGCCAGTTGATATTTTAGCAGAACTTCCTTAATGTGTTTTGGTCCCAGAGAAAGATGACCTTTTCCTATGAGGCTTTTTTCTTATGATTGTCTTCTGATGTAGCAAAGAAGGAAACATAATAGTATCTACTATGTTTCATCCTCTGCTGCTCTTGATTCCTTGAATTATGTTTATCTAAATGTGGATGCTAAACCCTTTAAGGGTGGTATCCTTTTTAAAGTAGGACCGTGACTGAAGTGGCCCATCTGGTCACGGTACGACATGATTTAAAACATTGTACAGTCGTGTCAGTGGCTGATTTATACTGATACAAATATTTCAGAATACACTGAGCCTATTTGGATGCATGTTTGTCCTTGTCTTCTGACAATAATCCAAATCAGATGATGCACATGCAGCAGCAAGCTGAAGTGATAAACATCTCCCTGAAATTTCCCTATGGGCAGCCTAATGGCTCTGTCCCAAACAGGAACAAAGAGGTCAGCATGTGCCACTGTGATTGAAGGCACGGGATTAGAAACTAAGAAGATGACAACAGATGAGCAGTGAGCTTTTATCTGTATGATTTTTATAGTGATCATTGTAAAGACACTTGCCCATATAAGCTTCAGTGACAGGTTTTTAGTATAGAATGCATGCACTGATACACATCTGAAGGTTTAAACATTTTAAACAAAGGTCACGTTCGCTATGACAGATGATAACAGATCATCTGTTTGTGAACTCATCTAATGTTGCACACTACATGCAACATGTCTACCCGTTGACTCTGTGGCTGCTTGTTGCGACATTACGTGTGCTAATTGTGCTTTACATTTATGTCTGATGGAGCCTGTGTGTCCACAGACAGGCTCTGTGCATTACAAGATGAGGAGAGATTAGAGCACAGTGGGTTAATCTTCAGGCCTGCCATCTGCCAGGACCATGAGAATTAAAGCTGAAGCCACGGACTTGACCACCAACATACAGTAGTAACCTGACAGGTGATCTTTTCTGGTGAATAAACAGTATTGTGTGGCCATCATGTAAGATTTATACATAGGGCATAAAAATCATTATGTGCCTTTGCAGTCTGGACGCATTAGGTTTCCAATCTGAAAGGTTTTACCGTATATGCAGGGAATTTGTCTGCTGCCAGAGGTCACTGATTTTAAATCATACTCTCATGTTCCTAAATGTGAATGTTGGTTGTTTTCACTCCGTGTGTGTGTGTCACTCTTTTCCTCCCTGTGACTTTGTCGACTTACGGTTTTCTGAAAGCGCAATTCGTGCACTACGCAGCCACTGAGCTCATGCTAAATACTGTACTCTCTACCAATACCACTCAGATTATAAAGTAGATTTAATTTCAGAATAAGAATGGACTGTAAAAGGTTTATTCATGTGTGTAAATCCCCTTGCATGCAACATGCTTTAATGATGTGCATAGGCACCATTCAATTGTTGTTGTTTTTTTGTATACTTCACATATTATTTTTCCAACAGGAAAAGCAATAGTAATAGTTTTATTTTTACATATTGTACCTGTATCCTGTGTTGATTTACAGTCCAAAAATGTAATAAAACAATGCTTTGGTTTCGATCCTTGATTGCATTTTATAGTAGATACTTTAAAGACGTAGATAGTAACAAATCATGTTGGATTTAATAAATGTATGGTTAAGACAAAAAAAAGAGGGAAAGGAGAATCACTGGGTTAATATTATACAACATTTGTTTACAAGAGTTTACCTCTGGGAGGCAAATAAGATTATCAAAGAAGATTAGCCAGCTTCAGTGCCCAAAATACCATTCAAAAAGTCCCAGATAGAAATTAAGTAAATCAGTGGGTTTTTAATTAAAGAGACACAGTTGACATAGTAAACATCAATATATAGAAGAAATTAATAAAGAACAAAAGATGAAACACAACAAAAACAACACTTGCATGTAAAATAAAACAAAAAATACAAGAATATCCTCCTGCCTTGTTTGTAATTTTCATTTATTTAGATGTCTCAGTTTATTACATCAGTCCACACATTAACTTCATGATTTCTACCATAACATCCAAACAGGAACTATAATCTCATCAGATCATTCACTGTTGTTGTCTACATCATCCTCTGTTTTATGATTATCCTATTAATTGAGTAAATAGTGGAGTTTTTTTCTTTTTTTCCCCTAATGCAACAGATGGTTGTGGAGTGCATAGCAGATGGCACTGTATAGAATATAGGTAAAACACAGACCAGTATAATAGTATAGATTCTGCATCATTTTAATCCCTCTCCCTGACAGAGTTGGTCATAGCAGTTTCTGTGAAGTAGTTATAATTAAAGGACAGATCACAGAAATTACATCTAATACAGCATTCTCATAAAGGAGTAACAAGCCTTCTATTTGTTACCATTTATTCATTAATTTGACTGTGAGCCTGTTAATACAATTGCATGTTAAAATATTACTATAGATTTTTTGATTATCTAAAACATAAATCAAAGTTTTTCAAAGTTTATATCCTGATAGTAAAGTTTTCAATGTCATGTCACAGTATTTATTGCAAATAAGATATTTGTATCAGACTCTAGAAAAGCATTGAAACACTACCTGACAAATATAATTTGACATTTGTTAATACGCGATAATATTTTGACTGTTTAGTTCTCAGAATATTTAGACATTATCAGAAAATTACATGTTTGTTTATGTATTAGTCATGGTAAATCCAAGCTGTTGATCTACATCAAAAATCAAAAATGTGGGAAATATACCTTGTTTTGTCTGCCCTGCAGACAGAGCCATCTCCTGTGGACTGGGGGTTGAGGAAGCCCAGTTGGACTGAGGAGGCCCAGGGGTAACTCTTCAGATGTGTCATTGGATTAGCATGTGAGCATCTGCCTTTAGCCTTCTCCAGTCGCCCACAAACACCTTGAGAGCTGTATCTCATGTACAGGACTCTCAACGGAGCCGTTTTCATGGTGCGGTTTCATGACTTGATACTTTAGGATGAAGAATGTAAAGATAATACATTTACCACTGCTTTTTCTGTTTGTGCGTGCCTGCTTTGGTAAGTTTCCCCTTCTTAATTATCTGCTTACAGTTGACGTGTTGCTGTAATCGGGTTGTGAATGCTGTTCAGATACATTTGAGAGCCTTTGGGTTGATTATTGTCTATTTTTCTCAGTTTATAATTTAATTCTATTCATGTTTATACTCTGTATGACTGAATGTAAATATCATAGATATTAATCACGTTGATTTGTTTGATTTATGAAGTAGGTTTCAGTTAATGGGAATTTGATATAGACTTTTTTTTAAAAGTATTCAGATGACATTAGATGATATTACAAATAAAAACAGCTTTCACCAAAGATCTCAATTCTATGTATAGAAAATCTATTTCAGGAGGTTGACTTACCTGTAATCCCAGTCAAGTGACAGAGTGTATGCGCAGTATAGACAACTTGGTTTATGTCACTCTAGTATTTAAAGCAAAACTGTAACTTTGATGAACAGTGACCATTGTAGCAATCTGTGACGATTAAAAAAAAAAGATAAATGCTAAAACACAGTGTACCAGTAGCAAAAGAAGAACGTTTTCTAACATTAGCCATCATAAACTACTGGTCATTCCAGACCAAGTATTACTGTTGCAACAAAACCTCTGAATGTACTGACTCTAAATTTATTAAGGTGTGTTTTATAACTTGTGAATTTCAACTTTCTGTTTTTCTAAGAGAAGGATTGTATTATTTCTTCTTTTAAAAGTTACTTAGTCTCACTTTAAGTTGAATTACAGAAAAAATTACAAAAAAAGCATTTAATAGTGGTTTTATGTCTCTGTCCTCAGCACAAGCAGACTTTGCCCCCTATTTCTACGACAATGGACCCTACAGCCACAACGGGAACCTGGCACTCTTTAGCCTCTCAGAGGACACAGCTGTCGGTGAGATCAACCTCTGATATGCAGGATATTTAGTCTGAACGGGTAGTGGGCTGGTGGAGCAACCAATTAACAAATTGGCATGTTTTGGTTGCCAATATAGAGTCCAGGATGTTAAATAGTCTTTGATAGATGAACAGATGTTGTGTGGCATGTACATACTCACACTAACATGTACATCTGCTGATGCCACCTGTTGATGGGAGGGACAGAATGTGGTGCAGCTGTCCCTCTACACCTTTCATCAGTCAATGTACTTATTATACAGCAGCCTAGTTTGTTTGACTGCAGTTTTGCCCAAACAATGGGTTAACTACTCTTCTCGATTGCTGGTTAGAGGCTGCCTAATTTTACATTTGGAACCAGTTTTATTTCTTTTGTTCTTAAATTTAGAATTTGGAAAACAAATGTACATATATGTTTTTTTGTTTAAAAGATTTTACTCTTCAAAATATGTGTGAACCAGCCAACCGCTGAGGCTAATTTGACTAAATTATGACGTCTTCCTTTAGGTACACAAATCTATTCACTCAATGGCACAGACCCTGAAGGCCAGGAGGTGAGGTATGGCATTTCCTTTGATCCAGGGTCCAAAGAATACTTCAGGGTCGACCCCGTATCTGGAAACATCACATTGGTGGAACAGCTGGACAGAGAAGTAAACTTAATACAGGCCTCAGAGGACATTAGGGTAGAAAACATTATCAATTTGACCTTAAAAACACTAGGATGATATTTTTTTTCATCATGTATATCTTCATCGTATAACTCGTTTCAGAAACAAGATTCCATTGACGTTCTTGTCAGCATCACAGATGGGCAAAGCAAGGTATCAGCATAGGTCAATGTATCAAGCTAAAGCATAGGTCAATGAATCAAGCTCAAATAAACTTGTGTCATATGTTGGTTGTGATTTTCCATCTTTTTAGGTTGTGGAAAGAGTCACAATATTTGTCATGGATGCAAACGATGAAAAACCTGAATTCCAAAACATGCCAGCAATCATTGATGTACTGGAAGTGAGTTACGCTAAGTGTATGCTTTATGAACCTTTTAATTTTTAATCCAAATCCAAGTACAGTACATTACTTTTAAAATATGGAAGAATGCGTTGCATCATTTCTTTTTAAGCCCTATTTGTTGTGACCTCGATTATTTTCTGTGTTGCACATGTTAGACCACTACGTCTGGCAGCAGCATCTACAACGTCGAAGCAGTGGACCGAGACACAGGCTCAGGTGGCTCACTCACCTACTACCTACAGGTATCACTCAGCAAAACTTTTTTTGAAAAAATGCTACTAATCTGAAATGCTATCTGAAACTGGCCAGTTCTAATGTTAATCTGCATGTGACAGAAATAATGTATAGATGTACTGATAACAAGGTTAACATCAGCTAGATTTTCCAGGGCTCATGTGTGTAATTGTGCATGTGCACGCATGCTGGTGTAGTTATGAGAATGAGGATTAAATCACAATTACATTTGTGTCAGGTATTTGAGGCTTAGAGGGCTGCTTTGGCAGGGGGTGGCAGGGAACGTTAGTTTGCACTGGACTATTGGACCAAAGAACAGCTGGCCTGGAGTGACAATGACGAGTGAAGCATTGCACATCTGGACACAGCAGCTTTCACCTGTCTGTCCTGTCCTTGAGCATATGGGCTCTTTACATCCAGATGGATAAAGAGATAGACTTTTTACAAGATGTGGCCTAATTCAAGTTGCTACTGAGTGTTTTTATGCAGCCATCTGACCACTTTTCACGATATCTCACGTGAGTGGTTGTTAATGGGGTTTAGGGGTTTCTACCACAGGCTTTTAGTCACGTGACCTTATATGTGTCTCTGTGTGTGCTTTTAAAATCCTGCTTTTGTCCCGTTGTCTGTTACAGAATCCTCAGTCCAGTTTGTTTGCCATCGACAGACATAGTGGCGTCCTTCGTATCAAATCTGGAGAAATGTTGGACTATGAGAAAACAAAGACGCACTTTGTCACTCTCATTGCAAAGGTAATGGGTGTATCAAAACCATAGATCAAAACGCATTAAATATTTCTGTCAGGCAATAGTGTACTTTCTTTTTCAATTTAAAGGTACTTAATTTAAAGTTGGAGTTTTTTAACCGTTAGTAGCGATAACGGTCAAAAACTGGCTAGAATGCATGGATGTGAACAATGCAGGTTTAAAAAATACTTAGAAAAAAGCAATTTTGAAAATGTTTTGAGGAAGGACATATATTCAACATGTTTTGTAGGCCTCAGGGACAAAAACAATACGTTTGGGTAAGAAACACTGAAAATTTGTTTGTGTACAAGAAAACTTCACAGGGCACCTTTAAGTGGCCTACTTGATCCTTCCTTTAAAAGGTGAGAAACTGAGATGTTTCTTGTCACTTCTTCTTCAAAAGCAAGATCCTACAATTACATTTAAACCTTAATACATATTAATAAAGCTTTTTAAACATTACAAAACATAACTATAACTATACAGAAAAAATATCTAACAGAATTACAACACTCCAGTTTGTAGGGAATGTCTTTTTAAAATGTGGATCCCAACTGTACATTACTTTTGTTCCAGGATGGTGGTGGTAATTTTAATGGCAAGGAGCAGTTTATGTCATCCTCTGCTACCCTGACGATCAATGTGATCGATGCACAGGACACTCCGCCATCTTTTATTGGGACACCGTATTTTGGCTACGTTTATGAAGTCTCAGTGCCGGTGAGTATGAAAACATCCTTCAGTGACATTCTGCTTTGACTGTAGCCATTAACTAAAAAACATGACAGTTTATACAACCTTTCATAGTTCTTAAACATTTTGTAAAGTTCTTATGATTTCTGGCACATTTATTTTGTATTACAATAAATGTACATTCTTAAATGAACATCGTAATTATCACAGAATAGCAAGACATGGTAACTTAACATAGTGAATGCATTTTATTTCTACTCAGTACAAATAAAAACCAATAAAACAAATAAACCCAAACAGCATTATCTTATATCACACAGCTTTAATTGCTGGCATTTCACAGTAATGCCCATGCTGCCTTCTTCATAGCTTTTCTCACAGCAGGTGAAAGCCACATTATCTCCTCAGTGACAAAATGTCACTGCAGTAGTATATCACAGCAGAGAGATTACATTTCTGACTTTCATCCAAAAGGGAATAATTAGGACAACGACCTTTAAATGTACCTTTGAAGACTCAGTGAGATTAGATTAGATTAGATTTTTGTGGTATGTTTTGACTAGCTGTGCACCAGCCACAGGGTGACTCAAGGTGTTTTGGAAAATCTTTCATTAGCTTTTTCACAATGCAGTGCACACAAATACAGAGTTATGAGTTATGTTATCATGTTAAGAGTGACATATCAGAGTTGTTTATTGGCAGAATAAATACGTTTTTTAAATATATATCAGTTTTTGGAGAAATATTAATAATAGGGCTGTCAAATGAATGCGTTAATTTTGATTAATTAATCACAAAACGATTAATGAGTTAAAAAAATGAATGCAAGTTAACGCATGTAACGTCATTATATCAGAGGCTCTGAGCAAATATTGATATATGCAATAAATTTGATTTATTAATCAGCATATCATGTAATTAATTATAGTAAATGTTTTAATTGATTGACAGCCTTAATTAATAACTATTAGTCTATATTTTACAGCGAGCCAGCTGTGTATAGGAGGTCATTCACATATACTGGTTATCTTCAACCAAATTAACAATCTTGTAGCACTATTGATTTAACAGTTAAACCCTTCTGATAATCTTTTCTCCAGGGATCTGAAATATTCACTGTTGTAGCCAAAGATGGTGACGTCGGAAACCCAAATCCAATCCGTTATTCCTTTGATGATGGTAAGCATTTCATTCAAAGAAGATAAGAATTACATTGAAATAAAGAAAGAGTGCTCATAAGTCTGTCTGTCGCTTGTCTCTCCAGGTCACGATGGTGTTTTTCGCATCAATAAAACAAGTGGTTGTATCACCCTGCTGACTTTCCCTGTTTTTCTGAAGAGAGAAATCTTTAACATTAAAGTCAGGGTAAGTTGAGCTTCATTCATCCATCAGCTACTTTCAAATACCTTATAATGAAAGATAAGACTTAAAGGTTTCAGTATTTTTCATTGCTTTTTTTTTCTGCTTGTTTCCACATGTATGAAATATTTAATAGTATGAATAGATTAAATACATTCAACACAACACATTTTATAGACCATTGTCAGTGTTACAGTATATTCATAAAGGGTAACAATTTTTTTTTAATTTGATGTGAACCTAAATTCATTCAAAGTACAACTGATCTGGTAAAACTGGTCAATAAAATATCCCACAGGCTCATACAGACTACTAAATAAGTGATAAAGTGATAAATGTGGGCTAACCTGCATAACGTTTACTCCCTGTGTCCAGGCGTCAGAAGTAAGTCCTGAAGGCAGACTCATGGACTATGGCGTGGCCACGGTGGTGATCCGTGTGGTGGACCTGAACAATAATCCACCTACTTTCTACGGAGAAAATGGCCAACAGAGCATGTTTGAGTTGACCATGTATGAGCATCCACCGGAGGGAGAGATACTCCGGGGACTAAAAATCACTGTCAATGACTCCGATCAGGTGGGGAAACCCTATTCTATATTTTATCATACACTGACTGTGATTAGTATGAACATTACATTTCATTGATGTTTTACTGAGAAGGTATTCTTTTAGCACTGACACAGTATTATTGTCTTTGAAAGCTGCCTCAGTTAGCCAGCAAAGAGGAACAGTGATTGTTATACTGTATTAACACTCATTTTCTAATCAAATTACATTGTTATCTAACAAGAAACTGATTAACCAACATTCATTGTACCACAACATTGTGTTCAGGCTGGTGTCTGCCTTTCTGTCTACAAAAGGACTTTAAGCCTGCTATTATTACAGACAATTCTTTTAAAATTGTATGAATTTGAAAGTAAGCCAACACAAATTAAAAGGTAGTCCCTCACTTTGCCATTTGTCTGCTTATGTAAGACTCTTTGTGTTTCCAGCTCCTTGTATGAGCCTCATCCAAATGGCTGATGTTCACCAAATGTATTCTCTGATAATACTGTTACAACATCACAGCGAGCGCTCTTTGTCCAGTTATATTATGTTTCAACGAGAATATTACTGCTGCTAATGATATCCCATAGATTTTTCATACATTGTTGTAATAATGAAATGATACAATGCTTTTATATTGATTGGATCAACTATATACTACAGGGATTATATTGTCTGTGTGCTTGTTTGTGATAACTTTGTTACAAATGCAGATTACTATAAATAGGTTCATGCATGTATAACATAACTCTGTAATTTTCATTAATGAAACATTCATAATAATAATATGATGTGTGTTGTGTTCTCTTACAGGGTGCAAATGCTAAATTCAATCTGAGGCTGATCGGACCAGGAAGGATGCTGCGAGTCGTCCCTCAGACTGTGCTCAATGAGGCCCAAGTCACAATCTTGGTAGAAGACTCTTCTGCCATGGATTACGAGAAACACCATTTTCTCACATACAAGGTTAACCCACTGCCCCCCAGTAGATTGAAATTGGGGTTAAATATCACAAATGCACAAATCTTTCAGCAAACGGCACCTGCATCTATTGTACATTGCTCTGTTTTATTGATTCATTTCCAATCTTTCTCCTCTTTAGCTACTTGCAGTTGAGATTGATACGGCTGAGAGATTCAGTGCCACAGCAGACATTATCATTCATCTCCTGGACACCAATGACAACGCTCCCAAATTCTCCTCTGATTACTACATCGCCAGAATTCCAGAAAACTCACCCGGTGGCTCCAATGTGGTGTCAGTCACGGTGAGCGAGTCTTCCTCCTGTTTAAAAATGCATGCCATCACCAATGTACGTCACTCTGAGCTAAAGAGGAATGCTGATTTTAAGAGGGCTATTAATTCCCTAAATGTAGACTTTTGGGGAGGTGGGGGTTGGGATAATATGTGACAACATGTAGATAAAAGCTAGGCGAGGTAAGCTGCCAGATGGCTATCACTTTCATTTTGTTGTGTAACACCAAATTCCCAGATTTTTTTCTCCTAATGCTTAGTAGCACATGCAGCTGCAGAACACAAATATGTGCAGAAATAACATGACAACATAACAACACTTTTAAGGACATGTTGGGATAGATAGATAGATAGATAGATAGATAGATAGATAGATAGATAGATAGATAGATAGATAGATAGATAACAGTTCTTTTGGATTATCTCATCCTTTGCCCTTGTCAGTTTATATCAGTGCCCTGCACAGGCTCAAAGCAACAGGGAGGCTCACTAATAAATCCTGCCCTTGCGTGAACACCACAGAGGCTCATTTCCTTGATCCCAGGCAATTTCAATCAGATGAAAGAACAGCCAACAAGTGACCTTGGACACACGGAGACAGCAAACAGGCATCCCTGCAGCGACAGACAGACAGATTAGCTGAGGCCCATGATGATGTTCCTATGACATCAAAAATCTGTCTTTTTATAGCTGACCCCTGTAACATCATGTCCAATCCAGCAGAGATTCATTCAGTTTACTGAGTCCATAGTCGCGGACAGTTCTCTCTTTTGCTCATTCACTTTAGTAAAGAGATACAAACCAATACAACATCAATAGTATGAGGTTTATCAGAGGTAAAGTATGAGAAGGCACACGCAATATTGGTCAATAGCCTGACTTAACCCAAAATAATGCCATAAAATGGTGGGATATGCCTTAGCTCACGGAGCCACATGTTGTATTAAAACTCTTAAAGAGGAATTGCAGATTATTTTGACTGCTGTGAAAGTTATGTTGAACTGACCCAATTTATGCAAGTGCTACAACCAAACTCATAACATATTTATTTCTCTATAATCTGTTTTTTCTGTTTGTCTACAGGCAACAGACCCAGACTCAGGACCTTGGGGTGACATGAAGTACTCCATTTACGGATCAGGGGCGGACTTGTGAGTATAACACAGAATACTATCTATCTAGATATCTAAATGTAATATCTCAACCACGATACCAATACACCTCCACGCATTCAATTACTGACATTTACTTGTCAATGCTTGAAACGTATTATCTTGCTGTCAAAATAAGACATATTCAAAACTTAAATCTGTCTAGGGGTAAGAATTGTTGTTTTATTCTGCACAAGAAATTATTATTTTTTGCTGTAGTGATGATGCCAGTGTAAACCCATTTTTGTGGAGAAAATCAGGTGGTGAATTTACAGCAAATGAGAATAAAAATATATTTTTTTAAATAATAAAAAATGTAATAAAAAAACACTTGAGTATTTTTCAGCAGCCAAGAAGCCAAACAAAAAAACATCAAAGGTGCCACTTATATAATAAAATAGAAATTGGATCTGAGCCTGAATTTGGCATTTTAATTGTACTGTATACCATTGGACTTCTGTATAAGAAGACCACCTAAAACAAGAACACATCTGCCTGAAAGCTATACAGAAAAGAAAAAAAATATTAGAACTTTTGGTTCTGTTTATTGCACCTAAGCACTGTAGTCCCTCAGAGGATTTGCTGGTATTTTCTCTTAACTCGATTTTTATTAGATTTCCAGTGAAAGTCTAACCTCTGAAAAAAAAGGCTGAGTAGTCACATAGTATGCCCACAGTTTACCTTTCCTGTCACATCACTACAGATAGAGTCCTAAAGGTGACCTGCATTTTGTACCAAGTGCCTAACTCACCTCAATACTGTGAGAATCAGTTACTGTAATTGTTTGGAAAATCACATTCTATCTGCATGCCTTAGAGGACCAAAAGACTGGGATTTGGAATCACTTAGGACAGTAAAGCAAAGGAAACACGAACACAGGATGTGCAGTGCCAACGTAAACAGAGAGATGTATGTCAGTGAGGACATGTCTAATCTCTCAGGGCTGTTCCTAATAAACCACTTGCCTGGTATGATGAAATGTAGGTAGAAACTGTGTATTTTTGGACCTCTCAGTACAGATTTTGATCTCTGTAGTGATGAACTAAAGGAGATTTGTGATGTCACATGGTGTCCAGAAGAAGGATTTCTAAAATAAGCAGAGGAGAGAAATGTGCAACACTTTTATCTTAGTGCATACGTGTTTGTTAAAACTATTTGAAAACTGCGTCACCACAGATTACTCTAAACTGCCTCTTTGAACTCAAAATTTTGTTATAAAGAAATATACGGCTACATGTCTTTGTTCTTCATCTGCAAGAAATTGGCATTCTATATTTCTATTTCTGAAGAATACTTCAGTGTACACAGGACCCTGCCGTCCTGATCTTTGCAGGCTCGCTCTCTCGTCTTTGTTAATCCTCTAATAGGATTGGAGGAGAAAATAGACTTTAGACCATAGATCCTTGTTTCTGACTACCTTGCACTGTGACAAAGTCGCTGCCGGGTAACAAAACAAGATAGTCAGTGAAACAACCTAATTCTACTGTTTCTCTGTATGTTTACAGTTCAGTCTTTCATAACTACAGTTAATTGGAATGGGACAGTAAAAAGATACTTTAGAGGAATAGTTCAACATTTTGGGAAGTACACATATTTGCTTTCTGTTTGGGAGTTATATGAGAAGAGCAACACTCTTGTGTCTATGTGTTACGAATGGAGCTAAACAAGGAGGTGATCAGCCCTGCTTAGCATAAAGAGTGGAATCAGGGGAAAACAGCTGGCCAGGCTCTCTCCAATGTTTTAATATCTGCTAACCAGCACCTCCAAAGCTCACTATTTAACAGCAATTTGTGGTTGTAAGAGGAGTTAGGTGCTGTAACAATTTTTTTATTTATTTGGATGTTTATCCATCCACCCAGTATGCTACATCTGTGCAGCGTTACCAAATGTTGGTACATTTCTGTTTATGTACAGGTTAAACAAATTAAATATATCACGTTAGGCAGTAAGTTTTAGACGTGCTGGTAGGAGAATGTGGGAGTTTTGAAGATAGCCTGGCTAGAAAATAAAGAGTATACACTGTCAGTAAGCATACCCTAAGAAGAAATAAAAGTTTACACACAATAATCATTAATAACTATTAAATATTGGAAATATGTGGTTCTGTATTGCATGCATATGGTAAATCTGAATTAAATTTCCAAAATCCCACAAGGTTCCTGATCCAGTCTGCATCTGGGATCATCTACACCCAGCCTTGGGCGAGCCTGGATGCGGAGGTGAGGTCCAAGTATAACTTCTATGTGAAGGCAGAGGACGCAGAGGGGAAGTACAGCCTAGCCGAGGTCTTTGTGACTGTGTTGGACCTGAATGACCACCCACCTGCATTCAATGACAACTTCCTCGAGACAACTATGGTGATTGGAGCACCAGTGAAAATAGAGGTATTTACTCTTTCCTGATTTGCAATGTCAAGTAAAGGGAAACTCAAGAATAATGCCAATACCAGTCCGTTTTTAATTAAATGCATCTTCAAATACACAGGCCGTGGACGATGATGCAGAAGTACCCAACAATGTTATCGAGTATGCCATCATGAAAGCTGAGCCAGACAACAACATCTTTGACATTAACGCTGACACGGGGGAGATCGTGCTCAAGTCCTACATCAAGTCAATGGCCATCATTCAGAACATCACCAAGCAGACGGACTGCACCTGGTCTCTGGTGGTGCAGGCACGGGACCGAGGCCAGCCGTCCTTCAGCACCACTGCAGTCATCAAGATCGACGTCACTGAAGCTGTAAGTTGCAACAAAGTAGATGAGGAGCAATATGTCAGATAAACCCATATAAGGGCTCGAATCTATACAATATGATAAAGTCTACTGATTTTTCTCAAGTTGTACACTTCAAACACATGAAATATAGTGTGCAAAGTTGCAATCATTAGTTTATCAGGGACAGTTTTGTTAGTGACAAAATGTCATAATCATTTTATATCTTATGCTGCTCAGATGTCATTCTAATTGTAGTTCTATATTATTATATACAAATAATAATTGTAGCATTTTTTTTATCCAAAAAAGCCTGGTAGAACTTCTTTACACTACCTAATTTAAATTCAAATGTATTTTAAAGATCAATAAAATAAATAGAAATTTACCTTTTGTATTTACATTATAGGACTTGGACAAAGAAAAAATTATGTAGTGTAAAAACATTTTCACTACACTGTAGCATAGAGCAGAAAGGGTGTATTTGTCCCGCTGAGTATATAGTGCGACTGCTCATTCCCATTATATTCCCAGAGGGTTATTATCAACAATTTGTAATGGAAGCCATGAATCTATTGTTTGATGGGGAGTGGAGCTGAATTTATTTATTTTTGTTAGAATAAACTGTTCAGAGAAAATGTTCTACTTATGTGTTTAATCACCCCCTACTATCAGTTTACACCTAGAATAAGTGTTGAAAAATCTGATCAATTTGTATGTGGAGGTGCAGTTTTTCTGCATAATAACCAATATCAGTTGTTTGCTTAGGTGGCAATTACAAATTTGTAGTCATAAAAAATCTGAATCTCACTTAAATGCAATTGTCATGTTTTCAGATCAAATCCAGATTTTTCTCATACTTCTTGGGCCTAAGGAAACGTCCAGGGGCTGTGTTTGGGATTTGTTTGACTGTTGTCGCCTTCGCCATTTCACTGACAATCTTCATTTCAACTCTTATTTACTGGAACTCTGTGAAAAAGTCCCGTATACAATCTCAGGGCAAGATCAGAAAGATTATAAGGAGGCCTGTGCCATGAATGAAGCTTGCCTTGAGCTCATCAGCACAGCAGAACTGTTGCTTTTACTCTGTGGTACCAAGAAATTGTAGCAATTCATTTTCAAAGGATTTTGTGGTAGAACATAGCTGTGTCTGTAAAAGAGTACAGGAGCACAAAATAAACTGTCCTCTCAACATTTCCCCATGTTATGATTCACGTCTCACATTATGAAACCCCAACCACAATCAAAATGAACATATTAGTTCTGGTTTTTAATTTTCACATCAATTCATATATTCATTCTCAGATGCTGGATGGTCTCAGCTAGTGGTTTCCCAGTCAATCTCTCTGATCTTGTCTTGACAAAATATAAAACAGTAGAACAATGATTTAAAGGATAATCAGCATTTTTTGTATGTTTAAAAGACATTCACCAGGAGACATATATTATTTACTAACAGTATAATGTCAGTACATTTGCTGTAATATATTTCAGGATTTTACAGAGTTTTGTATTATGCACCTCACATGATATTTTTAAGCCAAATGGTGAATAAATACTACATACTACTACAGTACATGCACGGGACAATATTTATAAGTTTATCTTTGTGTGACACACTATGACTTCAGGCCCATGGATGTGAATTCTCCCTGTGCTCTTTTACAGACCCAACTCAGTGGGGGGCCTCTGGGATCATTTTTGATGCAGAGTAGAAACAAGCCTTTGCAAATCATAGGCATGCTTGCTGGTGCCATTAGTCTCATGGTCGTAGTCACAGTCATCATCTCCACTGCGACATTCATGCGCAACAAAAAGTCCAACCGGATCCTACCTAACCGCCGTGTAAGGAGGAGGCCACGGAAACAGCACAACTGGAACTTGAAAAACCCCTTCAAGAAAGCAGAAACACCCGGAGAGAAATTCAGAGTAGAAGAGGAAGAGCGGGAGCCGGAGGTCGTCGTGGAGAATGTCAACTATAACAACAATGTCAGCAATGTTGTGAGACAGTGGCCTTTGCCGCCTTGCGCCCCATCTCTGCCCCCTCCGCAACCCCCCTACATCTTGGGGGAGAGGCACTGGGCAGTACCCACCGTCTCAGCAACAGCAGTACCGAGACCTAAAAAGAAGCCAGTGATAACCAGACAGAACTCTGTGAACAATGCACTGGTTTCAGAGCTCAAGATGAGACTGGAGCAGAGGAGTATGCTGAAACACTAATAGTGCTTGACAAAACAATCTCACCTCAAGGTGATATTTAGTAGCAGTCCTAGAGCTTTCATGAACTTTATCAGCAGATCCAGTCTGCTTAGTTTTCAGGGAAATGTAGATGTTCAAATTCCATTATTTTATAGAACTTTAAGGTGTTCTCATCCATGTTGCCATATACACAAATGGACATTTTAAAATGTTTTTTTTTTTTTTTGAACATCCACATATACTACAAGTGGGCAGACTTAATTTGAAGATGATTAAGATCATGTGATATGAAAAGCTCCAGAGCAGCCATTAAATGAACTGTGAGGTGAGATTGTTTTGTTGACTGATGTTTCCAAGGTCAAGAATTAACTTTGAAACTCAATACTTAATAGTGCTTCTTGTGTGTGTGTGTGTGTGTGTGTGCTTGCGTGGGCGTGCATGTGTGTATGCGTGCGTGTGTGTGTGTGTGTTTTCAGAAACAGCTTACAGTTTACTTACTTGTCTATCAATAATGTCATGTGCATTCAGATCATGTTTAAATTCACAAACATTCATTGTTTGTCTCTGGTTCAAGTCTCTGTGTCATTCTGAAACAGATAAATCCCACCTTTTGAACCATTTGTTGACACACTAGTGGCTTAAGGTTCTTCAACCCAGATCCCTTGTTGGGAATGAGTCATTCAGATTTCTACAAGCGAGACTGTTTATTTGGGATCCAACCAAGCTCCTTACCAGAGATTTCATGACACTTGAACTGACTAAAGAGATCAAGCCGAGGGAAGGGAACCAAAGTGATCACGTTAGGACAACCTTTAATCCTACTGCGCAGGTGAAAAGCACTGTTTAGAGCACCTGTTTTGCAGCAACAGTCACAATATGTTTATTATCCGAATTAAATAACTGTGTTTCATTTGTTTACTACTGTATATGTGGTGGGTTTCAATGTGTGTGTTTTTTTTGTCAAAACACCTGTCAGGATTTTACTACCAATTAAAGAACATAATTTGAAATTTCAAGGTGTAAGAAGCATTTAGGTTATTGTACTCAAGTAAAAGTAGCAATATCACACCATTACAAGTAAGAAACATTAAACATCTTACTTCACTTAAAGAACAGAAGTGTCAGGAACAAAATTAACTTAACTTAAAAGTACTCATTACTGCAGTGTTATATTATTTAATTATAAATGACATCATTACTGATGCATCAACATGTAAGCAGTTCTAATGTTGTTGGTGGTGGTAAAGATGATTTAACTGCTTTATATACTTTTATATAGTTTAATCTATAAGAATGCATCATTTTTTGTACACTGATGACATGTTTTGTATGTAAAATCTTAATCTAAAAAAAGTAACCACAGCTGTTAAAGTAATGTATTGCAGTAAAAGTACAATATTTCCTTCTAAAAATGTAGTGGAACAGATGTATTAAGTGAAATAAAATAATAATAATAAAGTGAAGTTCCTCAAAATTGTACTGAAGTACAGTACTTCACTAGATGTACTTAGTTATTTTCCATCCCAGAATTTCAGTGTTAGATGACTATGCAGTTGGATTATTGACAACAAGGAGTAGATAAGTTACGCCTTTTAAAACGTATTTTAGATTTTAACTCACTCAGCTGAGTCTGCAGATATTCAGGCTGTGGTCTATCTGTTCATTAGACTGTAGCCTTGAAGGTTCTGTGAAACACACAGAGAGACAGCTTTATTGCCATTAGAGACCAACACCTCCTTAATGAGCCAGCAAATATGCTCTCCTGCCCCCTTCTGGAGACAGAGGAGAGGCTGCTTGACCACAGCCCTAAGGTGAAAAGATCTGAGATCCCTGTTTCCAAACCGTCAAACAAAATGATAGTGACTAAAACTGAAGCTTTTATGACCTGAAAGGGGATTTTGCTGAATGATATTCCTCACTGACAAAGTAGGGGAAAGAAGTTGCACTTGTTAAACTACTGTAAAATGTACAGCTATATGAACGAAGCAGTGAATTCAAACACTGAATAGCAATGTAGAATAACTGGAATATGTATATTATGTGAGTTAGAATGAGATGTATGAAGAAGACCGTACACAAAAATGTTACATTTGCTGTTGTTTTTAGAAAAATCTCACCAGATGTTCTGCAAATATGTAAAATATTATCCTGATACAAGCCCCTTTGCTCTCCTTAGCTCCAATATCAATGTGAGCACTACCATTTATGAAGTTACACTGAACCACTCACTGGGTATTTGTGTTGACATCATGACCAAACATGCACACTTTTTACATAAATTACATAAAACATGAAATTTGCAGATTACATTCTCTAATCCAAGGACCAATTTGTTCATCTTTGCACAATATTGCATCCTTGGATAAAAACCAAAAGTCCATCTGCCCTGATCTAGTTTGGACTGACAAGATGTGTGTGACTGGCATTGAACTTTCTGCAGCCTGAGCTGGCACATTCCACATGGTTATGATGACGCAGAGCGGACTCTGGGGATTATATTTTTTTTATTTGACAAAGTAAAAAATGCCAGATTATACATACATATGCTTTTCCACAAATGTGCGATGTGCTGATTTTTCAGGTCAGATTCTTGAAGAACCAAACCCAAATATTAGGTCAGAATCAGCACACATATAAACACATAAACTTTTCAGTGTTGCAAGCTGTTAATGCTCTGAAATGAAATGAGGGAATATGAAGAGCAGCCCAAATGATCATGCATTATGCCATGTAAGAGGCAGCCAGGATTACTGGGCTATTTGATAGAGGATTACTGAGTTAAAAGTTGCAAAGAGCATTGATGCTTTAGAATGAAAGAAAGCTATGCACAGGGTTCAAAAACCAGGGAATGTGTATGATGCAATGGAGGTTTTTAAATTAAATATTTTCCTGAATAAGTAAAATAAGAAAGCATTACATGTCCGTGGTTACAGTAACTCCTGATCTTTGAACACCACTGCTCATGACATGATCATCTGTTATATAGCCTAGTGTTTAAATGAAACACTGCTTTATGCAACATTAGGGTATGTAAGGGGAAAAATAAGGTAAGTCCAAATAAAGATAGAATTCATGTGTGTTATGTGTTAAATTGGAGTGTTTACAGACTTCACATACGCAGTGGATAAGGATTTCAACAAAAAGCAGCATCAATTCCTCACTTGCAAATCATATAAACACATCTGAACAAGCAAGAAAGTAGACGTGTCTGTGCTCTAGAAAATGAAAGCTGCCAATCTCAGCCAGTCATTTAAAACCCCGATCTTAAGTCAATAGAAGCAGGTCCCAGCAGAGATGAACTGGTCTCCTTGCATCACAGGAGACAACACATGGAGATCTGATCATAAAGTGACGGCAGGAGGGGATATTGGAGAGGACGCCAGTGTTTGGGTATTATGTCAAATGAACAATGCCATTGGCCGAGGCATATCCAATGTGCCATCTGTCTGGGCTGGTCAGCACAGATCATGTGTTACGCGTGGCTACTGTGTGTTGTGTTTGCAGAAGTCAGAGATGAGGAATTGTGACATGCATGTGCAGTGACGCAGAGAGGATTAAACATATGTTATGAAACTTTACAGTTTACATATATTCATCAAATTGCTTCGGTCACTTCATTGGTAACGAATTGTGATGTGATTATCAAATTAAATCCTTTGTCTGCAAAAGGTAAACTTCCCAGTGTTGACCATTTTCAGTCCTCTATTTGTAAACGTGTATTATGGATGAATTTGATTCTAATATAATATGAGTGAGCTTTGCCCTGTAACCTTGTGTTGATGAAACAGACATGTAGTTAAGGGCTTTAATAAAAAAAAAAATGTAAGCGTTTCAATGATAGGTTCACACATTTTCAGGTCTTAAAATCAATAACGAACAGGTTTTGCTTGCTGTAATCATTCCTCCTGTTCATACTAACCATTAAAAGATCCATTTCTAATGTTTCAATGTATGAGTGATGGGGAACAAAATCCCCAGCCCTCATTCTGGGCAGAAAAGTATTCCAAAGTTCATCTGACTTGACTATGAGGCTAAAACAGCCAGAGTTAGTCAGATCAAGTGGCTATCCAAAGTTACTCCTACAGTATGATTTATTTTCTTTGTTTCCCTGATGAGCTGCAGTGGAGGAATGGTAACAGAAAAAGGAATGTACGAAAAACACTATGAATTTACAAAATATCCACTTGATTTGACTCTCACAAACTGCTGAAGCCACATATAAGTTTGGTGTACATTTTTGCAGGGAACTAGGACCGTGATTTTGTCCCACATTACTTACATTGGGGGGAGCACTAGAAAGGGATCTCTTCTGGGCTAGAGAGCTTACTATTACATGTACTGGTATGTTAATGTTAGTTAATGTTACTCCTACCTGTGTGCTGTCCCTCAAAGGTCACTCAGTCAGATGAAAATGTTTAAGAAAATGAACGTGTTAACCTATCCTTTAACCTCTGTCGTTCACTTGTCAATGTCAAATATCAATTAACAAATGGTAAAAGATCCAAAAATATAGTGTAATTAAGAAATCAATTTAATTCAAATCCAATTGTATGTATGTGTATTTATGTATGTATGTGCTACCTGATAACCATGAACTACATAAAAGAGACAAAACTTGTTATTTGTCATTTTATTTGATGTTTTCTCACTCATAATGCTGCCTTAAAATAAAATGCCAAGGGCAAATGTCCCAAAACACATGGTATGATATATACTGTCCTAAATAAAAAAGATTTTATTGTTACAGATCCAGTGTTATGTTACAGCGAAAAAAAAAAAAGTCCACCTAATTGACAATGTAGAGTCAAAAAGGTACGCCAGAATGTAATTAATCTGATGGATACATATATGCATACATAAAGCAATATTAAAGTGCTAACACAGAATTACATTAAGTTTAAAAAAGAAGATAAAGTTAGCACCTACTACTGAAAGACTTAAACAATGTACTCATCCGAAGTAATAGTGAGCACTCCTCCATTTAAATCAATCACAAAGGCTTCGTACAGAGCAGCAATTTAAAATGTGCGATATCTGACACTTAAAGATATCATGATAACAAGACAAATTCATATTTCAGACAAAACCAAACTACAGCACATTCGCTACAGTGGAGCAAATCCTTGAATAACACTCTTGAAATAACGGTCATCATTCACATCTTTGCAACAAACTCCACGGCCTAGAACAAAGGAAGAGATAGGATTAAAACCAAGGCAGACAATATTGTCATTCTTCTGAATATTATAGTTATATGGTATCTAAGTCAGCATCATACAGCAGATCCATATTTTTATATTCTACTTTACAAAAATGACAGATACAGGGTGAGAAATTGAACTATTACAAGGTCAATGTCATATCAAAGTAATTTAATATAGTTCAGCTGTGAGTCTGCTAGGCTCAGCCTTGAACCTATGCAGTTTGTCCTCTGATCTCCTCCTCACCTTCCTGTCTTCACTGGAATCTTTATTAACCAGGCCCTCGTCGCTGGCAGCCTGCAGGCTGTCGAAAGTACCTTGCCTCTCCCGCTCAATCTCTGACGAGCTTCTTTCTCTCCGCCGGTTCTTCCAGGACTCCATGATCCCCTCCAGGCAGGCACACTTTGTTTCAGTGGTGCAGGCATACATACCTATAGGCACAGCCAGCACCATGGCTAAAACTATCACCACTATATGAATCAGCTTCTCCCTCTGTTCCATCTCAGTAACGTCACTTCCTGTTACAAACACAATGCACTGGCTGTGACGTGGTGTCTGGTTCTTAAGGGTTACGCAGATGTCATATTTGGTAGCTGGCATCAGATCTGAGACGGTGTAAGAGTGAATCCCGGGGCCGATGTAGATCATTTCTTTCTTATCAGTGTCTGCACGGCCAAAGTGGATGGTGAACCAGGTTTCAGCCGGGCGGTCCAAGGCAGCGTACCACTCAATGGAGATACCACGTACTGTCTGTTTGGCAATGCGGATGTCAATGTAGACGTTTTCATCACCAGGGGCAGGCGAGGCCCGGATGCCAGGGAGGAGTGATGACTGGGAGCCATTCGGAGAGCGGACGTCCAGGAGGATGCTGACGGAGGAGTTTCCAATGAAGTTGATGGCGGTGCAGGTGTAGACACCGCGGTCAGCTGCATGGAGGGAGGGGATCACCAGGAGGGATACGATGGTGTCTTCGTCCACTCTTTCCTGAGACTCTGGGAGAAGAATAGGGATATCCGGTGTTATTTTAAGGGACACGCAAGCTTAGACAATAAAACTCAGTATGGAAAGATTATTTTGTTAATTATCTTAAGACATTTTTCCACATATCACAAAATTTAACACAAACTATTTAATCAAATTCCACCTCAGATTATTATTATAATTATTATCAAAACAACAAAAGCATTAACAGATCATTTAGCAAGGAGTATAAAGCCAGTAGCTACAACTTTTAAACTTATAAATATTGGATTTTAAGTCTTACACCTTATATTGATGACTACTTTTACTTGCACTTGGGAACTTGACATTATACAATATAAATGTGTATAAGTGTACTTTTATTTGAGTTACAGCTACTCAGCCCACCTTTGGTTTCTACCAAAAAGTAAGGACATGGACGACTGTCAGCAGTGGGAGAAGCAGCAGTCTGGCTGCCATTAGTTTGCGGTGGACTGGTGCCTTGCAGCCATGATCTGCAGTAAGCGCTCCCGCTCTCAAGGTTAAGTCTAATGACGCAGATGTTGACTTAATTACACAGTAGCCCAACACGGCCGACATTAGGTGGACTACAGCGCACTGTAATCTCCGACACTCTGAATCAACGCCCATGGCGTCGTGCAGATCGAGGGCATCAGTGGCGATTACACGGCGGTGGGCCAATATCCAGATTTAACCCCTGCTCGCCTTAAAGGGGCTTTATAGGGGTCTGCGATTAAAATGTGGGTCTAAGTATCTAATTTCGCACACCAAGACACCACTCTTACCGTGAAACCCTCTGATGATCTTCAGGCCGTACGTCCACCACACCGCGGGGTCCGGCCTGGCCCTGGCGAGGCAGCGCAGGGTGAGGTTGGCCCCCGGGGGCAGCGTGACGTTGGGCGACGGCGAGGTGACCACGGGCTTGACGCACGCCTGCAGCTCGACCTCGTGGAAGAAGCGGCCCGCCTTCGAGTCCGGCCCCGAGCAGGTCAGGTACGAGTTCATGAGTATGATGGGGGGGCTCAGGGACCTGACGAACTCCACGAAGCCCTTCAGCCGGCAGTCGCAGAGCCAGGCGTTGTCGTGCAGCGCCAGCACCACGTTGGGCCCGGCGGCGGCCCCGTCCCCGCCCGCGCCCCCCGCCGCCGCCGCCTGCAGTTTCTGGTAGAGGGGCCAGTTTTGGAAGACCTCCCTCGATATGACCGTGAGCCGGTTGAAGGACAAGTCCAAGTACGTCAGACCGGGCAAGTGTCTCAAGGCGTGCTCCGGCAGCACGTCCAGCTGGTTGTGCTTCAGGTCCAGGATCTTGAGGGCCGGCGTGTCCTCGAACGCTGTCCACGGTACCGAGCGCAGCCTGTTGCCCTGCAGGCGCAGCTCGGTCAGGTTGCCCAGGCCCCGCAGGCCCCTCGAGTTCATCACCGTGATGTCGTTGAAGTTCAGCCACAGGTTCTCCAGGGCGGGCGTCCTCGCGAAAGCCCCCCGGGGTATTTCGGTGAAGTGGGACTTCTCTATTCGTATTTTGGTCATGTCGGCCGGGAGGTCGTCCGGTATGGCGCCGAACGCGCTCTCCTCCATGCACACCAGCGACCTGCGGCGGAAGGAGAGAACATATCAGAGCTATCCGGCCTCTAAAACTCACCTTTTTTCTTGCCTTTTTGAGTTAAAAATAAAAAAAAACTACACGTCTTTAATCTATCCAACACAGTTAAAAAGGTTAAAAACAGCTCAGGCTTGGCGGAGAGCGGACTCCGTGAGGTCAGGTCTTACCTGCCATGGCGGTCTTCAACGCAGCTGCACCCGCGCAAACACTGATGATACGCCTCGCGGGCCTGGGCGTCGAGCAAAACTATAACTAGCAGGTAACAAATTATGGCCATAGTCTGCGGGGAGGGATAAAAAAAAAAAAAAATCTTGAAGTCGAGGGCTACACTCGTGCTCAAGACATGCCGGGTGCGGCAGACGACACAAGCTTAGTCAACTTAATCCCCCGACGTCCTGCAGCCTACAGACAGAGCAAGTGGCGTCTGATTCTTGGGGAAGGACACGCGCGGTTAACACTTGGCAGCGTCAGTAGGTCACTGCATGTTTAAGTCGGTGGCCCTTTCCAACAAATCAACCTGTGTGAAGTTTTTGTAATTGATGGGGACTGATGTTTTACCAATGCTTTATATAGATCACGAGATCACAAGAATTAGGAAGGCTTTTGGGTTCGCCAGTTTGTGAAACATCCCTCTTGATATTCTCTTTCTATTTGGTAATAGTGCAGTTATAAAAGTTGCCAAGCCATTAATAAATGCTCGCAGTTTCACACTCTCTAAAAAGCTTTGATTCCGCAGTTATACATGTTAATAAATTGTTAATAAATTAATTTTGATCAAGATTATCCACAAGGGTGTTATTGCTGAGTTAAAGAGCTAAAAAGAGAAATGTTCAGTTGGATGTTAAAAAACCTGCCAGTGGAATTTTTTCCCAATCTAAGCCGTTTGTATTAATGGCTTTTAACTGATTTATAACATATTAGTAAATTATTTATTAACTCTAATAAAGCCATTACAACTTACAAACCTTAATAAAGTGGTACCTTTACCTCTAAGACCAAAATCTTGTCCTAAATCTTGATCAACTACCAGGAAACCAGCCACATGAATAAAAATAAAGAATATAATCTTGCCCTTTTCAATTATTTGCTGAATGGAAACCCAGTTTGAAAATTGATCAATATGGTGAGGTGAAAGTAAAGACATAAGAACACACAGTACTGTTAACTGGATATGTATATATAAAAGTTTATTTAACTATATTCAAATAATATCATTGGAATGAATAGATCTACATTTAATGGGGTAATGATGCCTCTAGGTGGCACAAAACAGGTACATAGAGATATTTCAGTATGTGTCTCATTTCCGGGAATAGAAATTGAACATTTAATTTTGTGTCGTTTCCATCCTATTTACAATATGTCATAGTTCAGTCCTTTCTGTACTTCTCTCCAGCTCCAGCTTTTCTCCATTCACCAAAGTGTTGAACCATGCCTTTGTGTATATCTTCTCTGAGAACATATGACAGATATATACAGAGGCACAGACTTAGCTGTATATGTTAAGTGTACATCATCCAGAAAAAAGTATATATAAATCATACACATACATATATGATATAAACAATGATGTATCAACTGCTGAGTTCCCTTTAAGTCTGATCAGGTTGCAGGGGTTTCTTCGCTGGGCTATGCAAGTGAGATGAAATATAAATTACAATGATTGTTATGCTCTTTCAGCTTTTAACATGTTTTCTCTTACAGGCTTAGTGATAAAAACATTCTTTTAGACATAAACGCATTAGTGTGTTCGAATCTTACTATGAATGCATGGACACATGAATGACAGTCCAATGAGTTTCACTCTATCTGCAAGAAACATGAAATATTCTACACATATCTGGAAAAAAACAAGTTAATTAAAATGTTAAATATTCTCTAAACTGATATTTCCATTATAGTGCAGCGTGCAAAAGTCCTTTGATAGAAGTTGGCTCTCTGTGGCGGTGGAGTTGGTGGTGTGATCCAGCGAGGAGGGACAGGTGGGGGGGAATCCCATGGTGTGGGCGTACGGGAGCGCGTGGGAGGGGTGTTGACGTCAGGATGTTGCTGAGGGTGAGGGTACGGGTAGTGATGGGAATATGGATGCGGGTGGAGATGGGGATGGGGGCGGTGATGGGGATGGGGATGTGAATGGGTATTGGGGTTCAGACTGGGACAATGATGTTGGTGAGTGCGAGGAAGATGGCGTGGAGCAGGAGCCGGAGCTGGAGCATGATGTCAGCAGAAGTACTCGTTAGGCTGTCCCTCTATCTTAGCTGTGGCCTCAGAGTCCAAGCTGGAGCGGGCTGACAGCAGCCTGTTGGACTCCTCTGGGTTCAGTCTGTTCAAATACTCGCCCTCGAGCCCCTTGGCCTTCGTGCCTGGCGACAGTGTTTCAAAGGTCACATATGAATCTTGAATGTCCTTGGATTTCTTTCCCCAGTACTTCTGAATGCGTCTCTTCAGCGCCCCACAGCATACGATGACAGTGAGCGGGACCGCGATGATACAGGCCACTGTGATCACAATCACATTAATCAGCCTCTGGGTGCCAGTGGCACTGGCTGCTTCATCGGTGGAAAATATTACACACTGCTCCTTCTTGGGGATCAGCCCCCTCACACACACACAGGCAATGTACTTGGTCCTGGGCACCAGCCCTTCGATGGTTACACGGTTCTGCCCCGCCCCAACATTGATCTTCCTCATGTCCCTCTCTCCAAACACAGCATACAGCACACTAAATGCTGTCGTGTTCTTGGCCTTGGGGGCTCTCCAGTTCAGAGAAATTGTATTGTCTGTGTCCCCCACCACCTTTACTGATCGGACCACCCTGTCCGGGTCCTGCTGCAGCGACGAGGTGTTGGCCGCCAGGTTGCTGAGATTAGTCTTCTCCAGATCCAGCAGTGCATCAGGGTTGGAGGAGGTGGCAGGCCCAGGGGTGGCTCTGTCAGCCAGGCTGAAACTGGCTGGTCCAGGATCAGAACCAAGACCAGGTGGAAGGCCTGGATCCAGGACAGGCAGGGATGAAGGGGTGGACGTTGGAACCACATATCTGGCCACAAGTTTTTCCTGGTAAGCAGCTTTGCCCATCTGGTTGGGTTTCTTGACTTTGGCTTTTTTGTCATTGCTGGTTTGGTTCCCCTCTGGTTTTGGTGAGTTAGAGACAACGAGAGAGATGACAGCTTCAGCGTTCCCCGCATAGTTAGCGGCCTTGCAGATGTATTTCCCTGAATCCCTAAAGGACACGGCTGGGACACTGAGGATGGACCAGGTGATTCCCTCTTTTGAGGTTTCCTGCTGGACTGTGGCGAGAGGGGATAATATGGTCGTTACACAGTTATTACAAAAGGACAACATATGAAAAAGACAATTAAAATATGATGTGGCATCTGAGAAATATCCTTTTTCATAAATGCACAATGAGACGCCAGATGATTATACAATGTTGCACTGATCATCATCAGTGTTGCATAACTCACTGTTGATGCCACAGCTGTCAGTCAGACTTACAACCGCACTATCTCCACTGGTAGCTTTCTGTTTAATTAACAGTAGCACTACAGTGCAGACAAAAGAATCTTGTCGCAGGCACAACACAGAGAAAGACCCTGACAGTCTGACTGACTCACCTGTTCCATTAAGGGCTCGTCCATCTGCCTTGCGCCACGTCAGGTCTGGGATGGGAACTCCAATGGTCCCACAGCGGAGCAGCACATTGTTCCCCACGGCGCTTCGAACTCGTGCCACAGCTGTGTGGATACGTGGCAGCTGACAGCGCCGCAGCTCTGCGTCACTGAACAAGACCCCGGATACACTCTCTGGAGCTGAACACCGGAGCCTTGTGTCAATGAAGGCCACCGAAAGAGTCGGGAACTTCTGGAACTGGACCAGGTCGTAGAGCCGACAGTCACACACCCAGGGGTTATCATGGAGACCTGGGGGTGAGGGTACAAGTGAGGACACAGGAGGAAGACGAGCGTGACTGCAAAGTGATAGACCAGCCTGCAGATGGCCGGTGTGGATGTTAGAATTGTTAATCCTGTAAGAGGATTAACATTTAATTCATAAACTACATCATGACCATGACTACGGCAATGATGGTGGTGATGAGGATGAGGTGGATGACGATGAGGATGATGATGATGATGATGTTGGTAGAGGTGGTGGTGGTGATGATGATGATGATGATGGTGACGATTACGATGATGATGGTGGTGGTGATGATGATGATGGCGGTGGTCTACTGATCAAGGTCAGGTTTTGCTGCCATTTCACCCGCCTGTCCTTGACCAAAGCACAAGCCTTTAGAGCTAAACCTGGAACAGCTGTCTGCTGCTCACAGTGCGCGGGTGAGTTAAACACGGAAGACAAACAAATGTAAAATTAACTTTTGTATTTCTACTTGTATTTTAAACATGCTCATTTAAAATATAAAGGCAAAAAAAAAAAAAAAAGAAAAAAAAAAGCCAATCAGGCTTCTTCCACACTTCATTAAACCCCATCTTTGTCTTTGGGGTAAATTGAGGCAGAATGGGCCAAGGCACATATATAAGCCATAACAGAAAAAATGTAATTCTACTTGTGGAAATGCCTTGTTTTTCTCAATTAAAAAGAAAATTTGAGTGCAAACAATTTGAACAATAGGATAACTTAACTATTAGTCATGTGATATGGGCACTATAAACATTATATAAACATTTCATTGAATTTCCTTTACGCACAGTGTTTAATAGTACTTTAGGTTTCTTTCAATTGAGGCAGGCATAACGCACGATCAGGATGTTTGGGTGAAAGAAAGAAATTGGACTTGCTTGGATGCGCACTGGTCTCTTACCAAGTATCATTTTGGAGCTCTCTGGCCCTTGCACGGGTTTTGTCG
Source organism: Lateolabrax maculatus (assembly GCA_031216445.1). NCBI lineage: Eukaryota > Metazoa > Chordata > Actinopteri > Acropomatiformes > Lateolabracidae > Lateolabrax > Lateolabrax maculatus. Next base: position 11,847,609 of record CM062209.1, read on the forward strand.
CCAGCCAGGTTGACAGCACCTCTGGCGGCAGGGTCAGCAGGCTGTTGCTGGACAGGTCCAGGTAGGTGAGGTTCTTGATGTAAGTGGTGGCCTCCGCTGGCAGCGAGGTGAGCTGGTTGTTGTGCAAGTCGAGAAGTCTGAGGCTGGGCATATCCATGAGAGATTCCCAGGGAAAGGCGGTGAGGGCATTCCCGTCCAAACGAAGCTCTTCCAGGTTGAGCAGTCCCCGGAAACTGTCCGGTTTCAAGGCGGAAAGCGTGTTGAAAGACATCCACAGGAATTCCAGACTGGAGAGGTAGTTGAAGGCTTCGCTTGGTATCCGCTGGATGGCCGTCTTCTCAATCCGCAGCTTGGACGTGTCGACAGGGAAACCGACAGGCACGAGAGATATCTCGGGATCATTGCAAATCACGCTCCTGAAAGAGACACCACAAGGGAAGTTGTGTTCACCACCAAATCATCCAGCACACATTTAAGGACATTTTTACATTGTAACAAAGTGAAGGAAAAATAAAATAAGTAACTAGAAATTGGCATTAAAGTTTAATATTAAATCATGTTTTGAAGTCTAGAGGATAGAAAAATATTCACAACTCAAATTCACAAGCAGCAAAAATGCTGTGGCTAATAATTCAGAAAATACTAATTTCCCAATCCATCCATGCTCGCATAAAACGCATAGCTGGGGGGTTGAAAGTGCCTTTGAGAGATAATCCTGCATTAAATAAAATTGGACAGACATGCACTCCCTGAATTATCTTTTGTACACGTGTTCACCTCTATGCAAACATCTGTCCTAATATGAGGACAAGACCTGTCCGTCTAAAAGGACGCGCCCGTGCGCACCAACCAGAACACATTATAGTTAGTTTTTTTGATGTAAAATGATTTTAATTTGGACATCCTCCTTACCTGGCCTTTGATCCATCACTCAGGTTGTGGTAAAAACAGCTGCACTGAGACGGGCAGGAGCCCACTGGGGAGACAAGTTCACCTGTGGCCACGTACAGCCCCAGGAGCAGGACGAGGAACATTTTGGCCCACTTTTACGCATACGCAGCTTGCCTACATGCGCCCAGTTCGCGCCCACTGAAGTCAAAGAGACTTGCTTTTTTCTCTCATTCACAGGAATATCATCCGCATGGCTTTGTCCCACCGCTTCGCTGTCCCATAGTGATCCGACTGCTATGAGTCCCGAGATAAAAAGGATAGACAAGGATTAGCGAAAGGACTGGCGTTCTTTTCATTTGGATGCGTATTGCATCCCGGAATCCGATAGGCTGCGCAGAGACGTCCCTATTTATTATCACAGAAAAACACTTCCGAAATGGTCATAATCCACTGTGATGTTTGGATTTTTTATTTGCCTCAAATGTAGCTCGTTCATTTGAGCCCTGCCGTGACTGTTAATCTGTAAGTGGACAGCCCTATGTTTTACCACAAGGTGGCCCCTATATCATACCCTTACCTTGGGCCCTGTGCACTCAACAGATGTTCACTTTCTGGAGTCACCATCCTTTTTTACTTTGAAAACTTTTAATATTATTATCACAAAACAAATAATATCACTGCAGTTAGAAAGCAGTATGTGTGTGTATATATATATATATATATATAGAGAGAGAGAGAGAGAGAGAGAGAGAGAGAGAGAGAGACTTTGAACAAAACAGCAATATTCAAATACTTTATTTCATGCAAAAGAAAAGAAAAGTACCCTGCTGGTGGGGCCTGAACCATCCATCCAACCCTGAACTTTCTTGCTTGCAACAGTGCTAACCACCACACCACCCTGCCTAATGGACCTGAAACGCTGATGAGAAATGTGCAACAGTGAATTAGATAATTTTACTGCACAATGTCTCTTATCACAGAAAATAAAAACGTTTTTTGCTCAGTATCCCATTTAATTCATGTACTTGCACATACATTACGTGTGTACTGCAGATTACAGTATTCATCAACAGGAAACAAAGTGGTATTTTATAAACCAACGCAATTTGCCAGAATAAACGAAACAGACTATAGATGTAAGGAGTTTGTGTTTAGTCAGGTAAAATGAAAGAGACTTGCAGTGGCCTTTAGATTTCACCTTGGTAACCTATTTGGCCAGAGTCCCACAAAATACCTCCCATTGTAAAACTTCTGTTTGGCAATGTAGGTAAATACTACTACATGTGTTGATTGGCACCTGGCCCTTGTGTTCCCCCTTGTATTTCATCACACTGGAGGCTCAGTGTTACACTTGGCTGGCACTGTGAAGTGTGCCGACTCTGGCCTGAAGAGATGGCGAAACACGGGCCTTTGATGTGTTTGAACAACTTGGCAGCAAGAACCGACTTCACATTTAATCACAGAGCCAAGCCAGTTAGTTACTACACAACAGAAAATTTAAGAGATTAAAAAATGCTATAGATTTATAATAACAGAAAATAGTAGTTACTACATGTAGAAATCTTGAATATACTGTAGTGTCTCTCTATATCTCCAGTGTGTACATAGTGTGTTGTGTACCACATACTGATATTTTAAAATCTTCCTTTTTCCAGCCTGAGTACTTGCCCTTTATTTTTGTTTTATTGCACTCTTTAACCTTTTGTATCAAAATCCCTTTGAGTCACAGGTCTTTAGAACCGTGTAGGTCTGTACTGAGGCTCTAAACGTGTTGAGCAATCATGTTCCCTCGTGTTGGAGAACTCAAACATTCCATATTGCACTGCAAGTAGTTAATCTCATTTACTGAGGCCAATAAAGCTGTCCTTTTACATTGTATGAACCAGAAAAGTGGACTTTATTTAAGATGCAATGTCATTCTTAATGTGCAAAACGTCTAATTAGAACACTGAGGTAACAGCAGAATAAATAGGTTTTGGAGGGTTTACTGCATCATGCAATATCATTACTGGGCTAAAATGAAGCGAGAGTAGCAAGAGTTTCAAATTAAACTTTTGTTCAAGTTTTTAAGGATTTGCATAATAAAGTGCATGCTTTCCACATGAAATACCCTTTTAAATGTGGGCTCACTTCAGTCACATTGTGGCACACCGTAAACGAGCGGATACACAGGAGTGAAAAGTCTGTGACAGCTGCACTTTGTTGTGTCCATTCAGCGTCAGGGTGGTCTCGTCTTACCCTTTCATTGCAAAACCACTTGACAACACAATATCATCAAAGTAATATCACTATGTAATCTGGAATGGTATATATTTCGGAAAGCATTAAAGTGTTTTCAGTTTTTGGTGTGAACAATTTTAAGACAGCAAATTTGTACTGAAAAAAAAGGCAAGCCCATGCGAAATTGTGACAACTGCAAATTTAAACCCATGTTGGGGTCAACCAAAGACACAAGGATTTATTTTTTTTCTCCAACGTCATAAGTCAAATGAAATAAATTCAACTGACTGTCCCCATGTTCCCTATGTAATCCCGCACATATAGTCGTTCGTTTTCTTATCATGGCCACATAATTCATCTGATACACAAGTTCTTAAATGAATACACAGAATTAGCCATTTGTTTGTAGTAGGATGTAAAGTGTCCTAAATATATATATATATGTATATATATAACTTATTGATTTATATATATATCTTGGATCTTGGATCTTGGCCATTAGCATTTCCATATGATTAAGCACTTCACACATTTTCACTTATATTTCCCAAGATTCCTGATCTTATAATCGTCTGAGACAGACTTCAGCCACACAATGTCAGGATTGTGTCCCCTATAGTGCTGTGGCACGAAAAGCTGCAAATGATGTCTAAACTGAAACATGACAAATCCATCATAGGTTGTGGGTGATGGTGGGATTTTCTGTAATTTTCACACTTGTTGATCAGCTAAAGCTGAATTGGAACACAGGCTTTTATTTTACTTCCTTATCACACAAGAAACTCCAGACTGAATCAAGCTTCTGTTGACACATGTTGTGGCTGCAGTTCCAAAAGTGCAATTTTGTTTTGTCCTCTATCGTTTCATTCGATGCCACAGTTGGTTTTAATCTCTTGAGGTCGGTGTGTCTAGCAAAGGTTTTATTCCGTGCAAAAATGACAACAAAACAAATGGTGATGTGTCCAGCTTCACATCCTCAAATCAGAGTCCTGCCATATGGGACGAAGGATTAATAAAGATTCAGATCAACAATACTCACATGGATCATCTGTAGTCTAATGGATAATGAATTAAAATACATCACATAGATCTTATTTCGAGATAAACTGTGCATACATATAGGAGGCTGGAAGTAATACATAGTTTATACTTATCTTATGCAAGCACATGAGAGCATACCACATGTCTTTACACGTCGATACAAGCGTGTGTCTATTTTTCAAGGCTGCAGCCTGCGGGTGTAACATAAATCAAACACTCATGCACAGCCTTTGGTATAAAACATGGAAGTCTTAGAATAATAGGATTATTACTGTTAATGAAAGGAGGGACTCTTTTGATGTGATGCTCGGAGGGGTTTTTTTTTTTTTTTTTTATCGTCTCCTTAAATGTGATTACAGCTGTGATTGGCAGGAGGTCGGAGCCCTGCAGACACCTGTTGTGTCTCCTTAAAGCGACGCGGAGCTGCATCAGACGCGTCCTCTCGTCGCTGGACCTCAGCGGCGGCTGCATCCTCGCCGGGCTCAGAGACACAAAGGCTTGTTGTGTAACTAATTGAGGGGCTTTGCCGTTGCGGCAGCACAAATACGCATTAAGGGGTTGCGTTCGTGTGGTTATGTTCATTAAGACATTCCTGCACGGATTTGGGCGAGAGAGAGAGCGAGCGGTGGGTTGGGTGGCGGGGATTTGCATAATAAAGTGCATGCTTTTCACGTGAAATACCCCTTTAAAAGTGGGCTCGCTTCAGTCGCATCGTGGCACACCGTAAACGAGCGGATACACAGGAGTGAAAAGTCCGTGACAGCTGCACTTTGTTGTGTCCATTCGGCGTCAGGATGGTCTCGTCTTACCCTTTACCGGAGGGCTTCTCCGACTTCGATGTGTTCTCCCTGGGATCGTGTCTGCTGGTGGAGGGTGAGTGTTTTCCCCCTTTTTTTTTTTCTTTTTTTTTTTTTTACTGTGCTGGAAGTGAGCCAAATACTACGAGGCTACGACGGCAGCACCGTGAACCCGTGCCAGGACCCGCCGCTGTCTCTGACAGTGTGATGCCGCGGGGGGTGGGGTGGGGGGGGGGAAGGGATCCGTGGCTTTCCCCCTTCAAACTCAAACGCATATTAACCTTGGCTTAAGAGCGCGCCAGCAAAGAATAAAACGACCGCGGTGTTTATCCTCGTCTTGAATTGTCAGGGTGCCGCGCACCGATCCTCCGCTCATGATGACTGCTTGTGTGTTTTTTTTATTCCACCCAAGGCATGCTGGGCTTCTTTCTGAACGCGGTGACGATCGTTGCCTTCCTCAAGGTGAGGGAGCTGAGGACCCCCAGCAATTTCCTGGTGTTCAGCCTGGCGATGGCCGATATTGGCATCTCCATGAACGCCACCATCGCAGCTTTCTCCAGCTTCCTGAGGTGAGTGATGTAACCGCCCCCCCCCCCGACCCCCTTCACACAATGAACATCAACCTCTGACCGTACGTGGCCAAATGAGATGCGATGAGCAAATAATAGCGCTGACATTACTGGCTCCCTATCCTCGAAGCTGTATTATCGATACAAGGGGAAACACTGGAGGCTGTACAGTGGAAAGGGGGCAGGGGGTGGGGGGGTGGGGGGGCGAGGGGGGGTGGTCAATACAAGGCTAAAGCTTAATGTGAAGAGGATTTTCAAGCTGTAATCAGGAGAGATGCAGCTCTCAGAGTTCATGAGTCCAGGGATTATATATACTATTATTGTTATTATTTATTTTTTAAATGTAGACCCACGGTTAGAAATAAATGCATTGATTTACTGCAGGTTTCATTTCCGTCCGTTTCAGTGTATTTGGTCATGAGGATAAGCTGGCTTGGCACATCCTGCCACAGTGAGCTCAATTTTTACCTGTTGTTCTCAGACGAATAAACTGATTAATCTGTCAGGTACTGGCCTTATGGCTCCGACGGATGCCAGACTCATGGTTTCCAGGGCTTCATGACAGCCCTCGCCAGCATCCACTTCGTAGCCGCCATCGCCTGGGACAGATACCACCAGTACTGCACTAGTAAGTAAAGACCTGCTTCTGTCCTCTGTCCCTGGTAAATGCACAATTAAGGGAGCACAGGGTCTCACACACACACAAACAAACACATAACATTCACACATACACAGAAAAGCTGTTTGTTCTTGGTCTCCAGCTGAGCTCAAGACCTCCCGCTATTCTGAAGAGACCAGCTGGTCAACAAGCGACCTGTTGTCTTTAACTTCGCCACAGACTGAACTGATCACTATCACGACGAAATAATAACAAACAGAGCAATGTTATATACAAAGGTATAAACAAAGTGGTACTGCAGTAGTCTGACTTTTACCAGATCGAGAAGAACACGGAGTCAAGCATGCATTCATATTGGAGTTGTTGAAACTAGTAATGATGCATGTTTTGACCTTGTTCTTTTCAGGGACGAAGCTGCAGTGGAGCAGTGCCATCACACTGGCTGTATTTGTCTGGCTCTTCACTGCTTTCTGGTCTGCCATGCCCCTCATTGGCTGGGGAGAGTATGACTACGAGCCCCTCAGGACCTGCTGCACTCTGGACTACAGCAAGGGAGACAGGTACAGTATAAATATAGAACTTTGCATTCTCTGTCACTCACTGGGAGAAGATTATACGGATTTTATAGCCGCTTGTGCATTTTTCTCTCCACAGAAACTATGTGTCCTACTTGATCCCCATGTCCATCTTCAACATGGGCATCCAGGTCTTTGTTGTCATGTCCTCTTACCAGTCCATTGCACAGAAATTCAAGAAGACTGGAAACCCCAGGGTAAGTAAAAAAATAATAAATATAAATAAATAAATAAATCCACAAACTCCAACAACATGGGATCAGAAGTATAAAGATATACAGATATACACAGATTTCAAATTCAAGTTGGGATAGCAATCTTATGTTTTCATATCAACAGAGACAGATTGGATCCATTTTGGCCAAATTGAATCACATGCCTGATGCAGAGGAATTTAGAAATGACTCAAAGACACTGGCTGTTGTAACTAACTGAACAGTTGAATGCACACATCCTTACAAATATGCGCTCCACATAAATATTCTTCCTACTTTAAAGACACTCACAGGAAGAAATCAGAGGAATCCTCCCTTTACTGACATCTATTTCATCTCTTAGTTGTGTTTCACAACTTACCCACGTGGTCCTTATTCAGAGTAACAAAACAGACCACTAATGGGGAGCATGCAGGCTGTGACATATATAGGTCATTGCTACGGGGGGAGGGTGCTGTAGTTGGGAATGCGGACAGTAGCTGATGCACGATTAAAAGAACAGTGTATCAGTGAATAGTGAGTTCAATAGTAGAGTTCCTCAGGGGCGATTATGTAATGTAATGCATTGTCACACACTGCACGGTATGTCGAGCAGATGACGTGTATGACATAAAAACCTATAGGGTTACAATTGTCTGGATATGTCCTACGGCCAAGAAGTGGTGAGAAGTTGTTTCTGATGTTGCTTCCTTCCAGTGGGCAGTCAATTTTTTTTAATTTTAGTGGAGATCCCAAAGTTTGCATAGACACCAAATTTGTCAGGTTACACTTTGGGGAAAGGTGTATAAAATGATCCACAACAATCCACCTCTAGAATATTTTAATTTCATGGAAAGTGCAGCCAGAAAAATGTGACAAGTTGTCAGTTTGAGTATTTCACTTAGTGTAAATATAATATAGCTTCCATGCAGAGTTCAAACAAGCTGATACAGAATATATATAACACCCTCAGACAGTGTGGAATAAAATTAAAAATGTTCAACCGTAAAGCTACTTAATAGGCAAAAAATTGAGGAAACTGTTAAGTGGTTGAATTTTGCTCTGCATGTGTAAACTCTGTCTCAGACTAATGCTTACTTTGACCCCTGCGTTACAGCAACCGGCCCCTTAACCCCTTAAAGCTGAGCATGAATGATCTTAACATAGATGATGTTTTTCTCCCAGACGTGATCCCAGGCGTGTGACCCCGAGTAAAAAACCTCATGACACAAGTCTCATTCACTCCCTCTGGTTGAATGGTAACTAATCATTCTTGCTCTGATCCTCTCTCCCTCTCTCTGTTTTCTCCACTTTTCATTCCTGCTATTTCCTCTGTAGTTCAACCCCAACACTCCTCTTAAGACTATGCTGTTTTGCTGGTGCCCCTATGGCATTTTGGCTTTCTACGCCGCTGTGGAGAACGCCAACCTGGTCTCCCCTAAACTCAGAATGGTAAGCCAGTACAAACATGCACACAAAAACCCGCCACTACAATTTAAACATATTAATATATGTATATTTACTGTATATTGAAATGCAGCTCAAATAAGATGCTCATGGTCATATGTTGGACATACATACATATATAGTAAAATATAAATTAAAGTAGCTATGTGTATATATGAAGATAATGTAATGTGGCAGACAGCAATGCATTCTGCCATCTCTTAACAAGCAACAAAGAGAACATATCTTCACTGGGATTGTCTCATTTCTCCAAACAATAGATATAATCATATAAACATTCTACACCTAGTGGCTTTAATTAATTAGCTGTACAAATACTTGTACTTGATAACTGTATTTTAGGGCATTTTGATTAGAATCTGTAATGCCCCTTGAGGTATTTTAAGCACTAACAACCTTGTTGCGCTTGCACCTGTCTCTGCAGATGGCTCCTATCCTGGCTAAGACCTCTCCTACCTTCAATGTCTTCCTGTATGCGTTGGGAAATGAGAACTACAGAGGAGGCATCTGGCAGTTCCTCACTGGGGAAAAGATTGATGTGCCTCAAATTGAGAACAAGTCCAAATAAACTGAGCATGCAATTATTACACACACTTACTGTCCTGGTGGTTTCTCACAGGTACCTAAATGTTTCAGTCTGTGCGTGCACGTGCATGTGTTGTGTCTTGAACAGTGGTAGCCATTGTCCCTTGTAAACATCTGTCCTGGATTCGTTGTCCTTTGTTTCTGCAGTTGTATTTCTTAAAGGATTCTGTGTCAAATTGAACATGCCCAAACTATGCAGTAAAGCAGCAACATTGGACATGGCTACTTCTGTAACATACACATGATTTGTCTCAGGTCAGTGTGAAATGTAATGTAATTTATTTCATTTTGGGTTCATCTTAAGAAATGCTTACTCCAAACAGACATCATTCATGATGTCCAAATATTCTATTTCCAGGTTCCAGGTTTACTTAACATAAACAGTCCTACAAAGAAAGTTATGTCAGTGGCTTCAAACCAAATGATGTATATTAAAGCAAAAATTGGAATCTAATATTTTAAAGAACATTAGCTGTTTGCCTCAAACATCCATGCAGCATTACTTTTCTTTTAGCTGAAACATGATATAAATAACTATTCCACTGGCCAACACCTCTGTTGCCAAAAGGCAGCCATCTGAGCTCTGTCACTCATCATTTAGTGTGTCTGATAGATCCCCCTATCAGTCAAGTTTACTGTCTCTATCTTCTGCTCAAAGAGGAAAGACCCTAAAATATATAAACTAAAACTAAACACCATCAAGATATGAGCGAAAACATTACAACAGAGGATTAATGTAACAGCTCCATGATGTCTGTGACCTCTCTGGGCCTGGGGACACTCAGGAAGGCGTCCTGCCTTGTTTAGACGCCTGTCAATGAAATGTGAAAGTGTGTGCATGCCACTGATGTTTCGTCATGCTCTGTAAGGTCAGGAGTGATCTCTGTAGCCAGAGTAGAACCGCTCTAATCCTCTAAACAAGAGGACCATTCTTCAATACACAGCCCCCACGACAAGTTACAGATTAGTCAGTGGCTGTAGATCAACTGTATGTGCTTCTGTGCCCCCCGTCTCCAGATTTGCATATGAAGAAAATACAGAAGTCAGTGTGACATTTAAATAGTACAACATAAGAGAAGAAAGAATTATTTAGTATCTGTTATTTAGTAGTATCTACTTAAAAGCATTTAAATGATATATTCCTGGTTTAGATTAGGATTTAAAATTTGAAAAACTATGGTTGCTCCTTAACCGCAGAGTTAGACAATACAAAATAACATACTGGTTATCATATAATTAGTAATCTTACAGTAGGTTTCAAAAACCAAGTAGTCCACTTGTTATTAATCCAGCATATGATTTAGTATATAACAAGATAATGAGGAATGTTATACAACACACGTGAGCACATTCATGACATGATAATACAAATCCTTAACAGGACAAACTGGTCTTTTTAAACCTTAATTCTTCCATGGAAATGAATAAATGGCCTAAGTGTGAGGTTCTTTGAAATCCTTCCAGATAAGTTAGTGGTGAATATCTGGAACTCACGATGTTAGGAGCCCAGATGACAATTATCCTATACTGTACAACGTAGTTATATACAGATTTTGTAGTTTGGTCCCTACGAAATCGTGTAAACCTAATTCTTTTAAAACATTTTATTGGATGTTTTGTCAGTTTATTTGCTCTTTATAATTTACAGAAAGTGATCTTCCACAGAATGATTAACCAAAAATAATACACATTGCAAAGATCCAGCAATTCTTGGATAATTAATAAAGGTTTAAACTGTCCAGACCCTTTGTCTTTGTGTCTTTTTTGTACTATTCATAGTGCTATTTATGCTACTTTATAATTCCTCTCCACTACACTACGAGGGAATTATTGTACTATTAATTCCATTACATTTGTTTAACAGCTTTATGTACTAGTTACTTTGCAGATTCAGATTATTAATATAAAATATAATCAACAAGTAAATGATGATGTATTATTATAGATTAAGTGGCCCACAGTATATAAACTATATGATGTAGTTAAAGTTACCCCACTGTGTAATTCAAGCAAAGTAGACATTCAGCCAGTGTGATGAAGATAACACCCAGAAGTTACAACATACAGTAGAAGCCCCTAGTTAGTGTTTGTAAGCAGATTAATTGACGCCTGTCAGTGGAGCGGGTTGTTGAATAACTATGCAGTAATGACACATTTGCAGTGGGCAAACCCAGCCCCTGTGGTCATCAGCATCATTCTCATTTATTCCAGCTAATTCAGTCATCCGCAGGAAAACACTATGGATTAGACTTTTCAGATGTCATAAAATTCCCTTGAAAATAAGGATTGCATGTTCTTACATGCATCCGTCCTGAGCAGATTATTTTCATTATAATCAATATAAAACTTCCACCAGGTCCTTCATGACGTGGACATTAAAAGTCCACAGACACTGATGGACATATGGAGCCGTCATCTGGTGGGAAGAGTTTCTTTGACCCCGCTTCCTAAACCGCTGCAGGCCAACATGATCAACTGCCAGTCAAATGGATTTTTAGAGTTTCAAAGAACATTACGCAATAAATAATTAGAAAAATAAACATAACATCAAATTAAATAGAAGTAAGCAGTCCTATTTATTTAGACTTTAAATATTGTTTATAAAGAGAATTAATTCAATTTCTCCATGGATCGGAAGGGCAGGGCATCATTGACTGAGCAACTGTAGATTAAATAGGAAGTACAGTAAATCAGTGTATCACACAAATGCAAAACTAGATGTTTCTGTGTTAAACAAATATTAATGGAAAGTGGGTGGTTCATTGTTCACCCATTTGGTGTTTAAGCACTTTTTTTATACCTTATGCATTAGCGGAAGGTATTTCTTTGCTGTAATTAAATAAATCTTTTCAATGTTTATTAGTATCTGATAATGATTTGTCATCATAGATGATGTCCACAGATTAATTATTTAAACCACACTGGCCAGAGATTTACGTCAGATAGTTGCTGGATAATGTTATAGTTTGAATCCAAATGTCTGGCAGGAGACCAAGGTTTGCTTTTTTGTTTTCATCGGCTTTCCCTCTCTTACAATCAAACATATTCAGGTACTTAGAGTTCACTGAGGATTATGTCTGGTCAACCAGTGAAGTTTTCGTATGGGCTTTTTGAGAGGATTACTCAGCAACATGACCACGAGTGCAGGCGAAAGAGAAAATCAAAGAGACAGAGGTAGGACTGTTCCAGAAAGAAAGAAGACGTTATATGAATCAGCACTCCCTTGGGCAACGAGGGAGAGAAAATCTAAACACAATGTGGAGGCTGATGAGGTTTGTTGTAACAAAGGATAATACTGATAACCCCAATCAACAACAAGCTACAGATCATGTGAGTTTTGTATAGATGTAAGTAGGGGAAATATTAACTTTTAGATTAGGAGAACAAGGGGACTCCGGAAGTAAATAACATTTAACACCGTTAACTAATGTCATGTTATGCTGTATTACAGTAACTCTTGAACGGCTGAAAGTGGGGGATAGTTACACAAAATGAAGATAAGTAGCCTGTTAGAGGATAAAACAGTACGAAAAAAGCAATGAACGTGTGTGCATTTCATTCAGGCACTGTGGTGATATATAACTCAAGAAAACACATCATTAAACAATAGGCTAACTGATCTTGAATAACTGAAAACTGAATAAATGTCAGTGGTAACTGTAACAAAACAGAATGCTAAACAAAAACCAACCTGGGAAGGCGAAGGCTAAATGGCGACAAATCTCTTTGTCCCACACACAGTCCCAATAACGAAAGTTTTTTGCATGAATATTGATTGTTAGACATGCACAGAAACCAGCATTTTACCAAAATAAACTTTAAAATGTAGTTATGAGCTAGGAAGTAATATTTTTTTCTCTATCTTTAAAACAAAACTAAGAGTCTACAGAGATGCTAGTGGCTCTGGGAGGCTGTGCTTAGGCACAATGGTGCTTTGAGCTAAAAGCATGATAACAATAGTGGAAGCATGCTGATGTTTAGCAGGTCTAATGTTTACAATCTTAGTTTAATTTGCTAAATGCAAACATTTGCAAATTATTTTTAAATACAAAGTGCAGCCGAGGTTGTTGGGATGTCATTATTTTTGCAGCTTTCTATTATGAAAGGATTATGAAATTACAACTTTCTGTTACTTGGATATGTAGATGACATAAACATACAACGTATATGCGAAATTTTGTAACTCAAAGAAGCGAAAGAACGTAAAAATTGTTGCAGCCATCCCCATTTTCCCCAACCAGCCTTATTCTAAATCCTTCTTTAGTACAGAATCCCCTTTGCTGCTCAGTGGGAAAAAAAGAGAGTCTGCCCTCCAACCCTGGAGCACATCATTTTGCCAAATTATCATCACCAGCTTAAGTAGAATCAGACAGTGATTGATTCCAACACCTCGAGTTCGATCTCCGGTCAAGATGGGCGCAAACATGTCAGCCTGCTGCCTCAGATTGCCTACACTTTCCTTTTACACCATTAGTGATCTTGACTGTCAGATGTGAAGCCGGTTATATAACCCCGACCCCATAAGACTGCACATACACACACACACACACACACACACACACACACACACACACCAGCACACGCTCTTGTTGAGCAGCCACAGGACAATCAATGGTAATGCTGAACACAGCTGCTCTTCCAATCAATTCATTGAATTTGAGAAATCACAGCATTTGTGCACAGTGTGATTTACATGAAACAAATGGACATGTAACAACATGGTACACACATTCAAATTTGAGACAACAATCAAATACACACCCTACACATTACATATTAGAAGAATAAAAAACATTTGTTTTAAAGAAACAGTATTTTTACAGGATTAGTGTTTGAGTGTAATCTGGATTAAAGTGGAGCTGTGCGTCACTGCTCTTTAGAAATCGCTGTTTTAATTCATTAAACCGCTCACTTTGACCAGTATAGGGTGGACAATATTGTGACCACTTCACACTATTCACACCCTGACTTACACTAACACACACACACAAATACACACAGAACATCTTGTGCTGAGCAGTGAATGTCACCGAGATGATCATCATTTCTACTGTTACAATCATGATGTTAAATTCATTTCATGGCATCAAAATGCTCTGGTGGTGGTGCTTTTTGATTTCTACTCACTATTTCCTTTCGATTAGATATTTTTCACCCTAAAATACATATAAAACTCAATCAATCTTCATTCAAGCGGCAGATGAGGGAAGATGAGGAAGTGCAGTTTTCGCACAACGTTGCTGAGTCACTGGAACTAAATGTGACATATCTGTGTTTATGCAGGGATGGTATGTTCACATGCAATTCTCCTCTTTCATCAATTATAAAATTCCCCAGACAGCATTGATAGCAGCTGCACTATGCTTTGATTAAATGAATGGATTTCACACATGGGGATGATGCTTTTAATCCATTCAGCTACACAGATTATCATATCAATCAACTTTTCTAATTTTTTTAAATGCAGTATAAATGCAGCACCATCTAAAGGCCGTATATGTAATTCTGTACTGCTTTCCTTTTCCATCGGCGTTGAATTGGTGAGTTTCCATACAGGACACTTATATAAACGCATCTGTTGTTTGACTGTGCCCAGCTCTTGATTGGTGTGCAATGTCCTCTGCACTCATGACACATGTGAGTAAATTTAGACCTGATGGTGGTGCTAAATGAATAGTCAAGTGATCACCAAAATTACTACAATTCATCCTGGGGGGAACATGAATGTGCATAAGCAATCCATCTAATAGTTGTCAAGACATTTTACTAAAGACTAAAAATGTCTTGAGTGCTATACTGTTAGCATGGCTACGAATCTTTTATATCCAGAACATAAACTGGATGATTTACTTGAGTCCAAGACAAATCTCCCCACAGGGACAGCAACGTATATTGTATTGTATTGTAACTGACAAACAGCCCCTTTCTTTCTTTTGAGATTACCTTCCTTCCTTCTTCCATTTTCTCCTTCTGTCTTTCTTTCCCTCTGTCCTTCTTCATTTCTATCTTGTGTCATTACAAATTTCCTGCCTGTCCCTTTTCAACGGATTTAAAAGCATGAAATATTCCCTAAACTGCAGATTTCCCCCAACAGAAAACCTAAAATCTGCTATTCTTCACAATGAGAACTTTTACTTTGCTCTGTTAACACTTGTTTTCTTTCCATCTTTCCTGATTACTTTATTTTTTCCCTGGTTTCTTCCTTCCTTCTTTTAGTCCTTTCTCTCTTCAGCTAATCAGGAAGTATTAAAAGCTCCAAAACTGGAGACACCAGGTCCTAATCCTAGTCCTGTTCCCAATGAGTGCTTGTTTACTTCTATTGATGTAAAAAAAGACTCTTATCTGTAGATAAGTGTTAAGCCACTGTGGTATTGCTGCATTTATTTAAGGAATGGATTTCAGTGTGTTTCCCACCACTGCAGACTACAGCTGGAATGCAAACCATGTGAACTTTGGTAGTCTGACAATCAAGGAATTTGCTTTTAAACTAATTTATAGAGTGCCAAAAGCATTCAAACATATCTTTGTTCTGCTCTCTGTCTGAATGTTTGACCAATCTAAATTTTCCATGCATTTAAATATTTCCTTCTATTAAAAATGACTTGTATATATGGTAATCATTCAGGTCCACCAGAGTTATTTTTTGGCTGTGTGCTTTTGGCTTCAGTGGCTTGGGATTTTGTATGGCTGTTAGAAATTAATACTTTGGCAAGTGCACAAGATTACGTGGTGATCTTGAATCTCCTGAGCTACTTTCAAATCAGATCAGAGCAGAATCACTGGAAAAACAGCAAAAAATGTTGATCCTTAACATAGCCAGTCCAGTTCTGAGGACAGTGCTGACAGAACCCTCAGCAACTGTCAAGAGCACAGAGAACTAAAAACGCTTCCCCCGAAAAAAGAGGTGACTGGCAAAACAGCTGAACAAAGTTTGAAATGTGTAAACACTGGCTTTTTGTGTTTGTTTATCTGTCCCTGTGTCACTGTCTGTCAAATGTGTGTGTGTGTGTGTGTGTGTGTGTGTGTGTGTGTGTGTGTGTGTGACAGAGAGAGAGTGAGAGCA
This sequence comes from Lateolabrax maculatus, assembly GCA_031216445.1. Lineage (NCBI taxonomy): Eukaryota > Metazoa > Chordata > Actinopteri > Acropomatiformes > Lateolabracidae > Lateolabrax > Lateolabrax maculatus. Next base: position 11,863,630 of record CM062209.1, read on the forward strand.
CAGTGGTCTCTTGGGTGAACCAGAAGCCAATGCACAGATCCGGCCTTCATGACTCTGCTTAAGCTTTCCAGTTACAGTATGTTCACTGAGGGAAATAAATGTGATTATCAAAGCTGTTCTCTCACTTATGTGACGTAACATTTAGTCTAAAAATAAAGCAGAAAAATTTTGAGCCCCTTTTTGGTTAGATTCCTAACATTTATTGCCTGGATTTAACCCGTCTACATCAAAAACAAAGCTCCAGGGAGAAACGGCAGGCTGGATTTCTCTGACTTGTTTCAAAAACACTGGGAATGAAAAGCATATTTGGTGGTTTTAAAGCTAAATTCAACTCAGGACTACTTCAGTAATATTCATCCTTAACTCTGTCTTACAGTCGTACATGTATATACTGTATATCATACATAGGAAGGTGTGATTCGCCACCTCACAGTATCAAGAAAAACAATTTTCCCACTTTTTCTGATTTCAATGTCCAACTTATGTTTTCCTTGTTCCTAAAAAGTCTCTACATATTGACTCGCCCTTGTTGAAAAGTCGATGTAGGACAAAAATCTCTCAAAGTTTGTATTTCAAAAACAGCCGTTAGAACAGGAAATCTGCACTGTGCAATGGTCAGGCATTACATACAGGCCAAACATGGCCCACCAGCGTCTACGTTTCATTGGCCGTGAAGAAGAGGTGGTATCCCAAAATATCTCACCCAAAGAGAGATATTCTGGATTGACAGGTGCAACATTGTGATTACTCTGAAACCATTCTTATAATTGTGTTTGAATCATGGTGAATTATACGGTGGTCTTATTGAATGCAGTGGCAGGTTAAGACCACCTGTCACACACACACTAAAACGTAATCTCTCCAACAGCACAACCAGAATTATTTTAAGGAGGACATAAACCGGGGACTTTAAATAGTTTTGGTCATAGTCTGCTTTTAATAGTGTTGTTTGAATGTTTTTATCTATAGTTTTATTTTGTGGGTATTTGTTTCCTGCGTTTTGATGATCAGTGTTGGTTCATTAGGATGGGATTCGCAGTAATTTCCGTGTTATTACAGAAGAATAAATTGAGCCTTTATGGCTGTATTCTTGTATTCCTGTTCTCTATACCAGGTTGTGAATTGTTACAGTTACTGCAGTAGGCCTGGGTCTCTGTCTTCTACCCCTTTACTTGCCCCTTGTGGCTGTCTGAGGGTTTGCACCGCCAAAGTGTTCCTAAAAAATCTGAAGAGGTCCCTTTGTGATTAAAGGGACAAGAAAGAAAAATATTTGGTACGCAAAAATATATAATTTTTTAAAAATGTTTCTATAATCTTTGCTTTTTTCTTATAAATTACTCTAATCCTTTACGGCTCAAAAATGCTTAAAAATGTATATTTTTTGGACTGCTCACACTTCTCGTCATGAGGGGTCAGGTAAATGCAACTTCAGTTTAAGGGTTCACAAGCCAAAAAGGTTGGAAACCACTGGTCTTGCATAAAAGTGATCTGCTGTTAAACAATACTCGTGCTGTGAGGAAGGTCAGACACATCAACAATTATATTTCAATAACACATGCTACACAAACATTGGCTGCTTCAATGGTGTGCAGTCTTCCCGACTTTGATCACTTGTGTTTTCCTGCTTTAAATATATTGTATATTTATCTTGCAGTTAAAATGAGTCTTTGTTATGCCTCTACTCAACCTGGACTGACTTTCGGGCTGATAAACGAAGCCTTTTCACAAGATACAATTGTGACAGTGTAATGTGGACATTGTTATACTGTGACAGGTATAAAAAGATTGATTGAAAGATTGAAACCAGAAAAGTAGTCTTTTAAATGTTATTCAGTGAAAATGTATAGGGATATGAGGACATCTACTGGCTGAACAAGGACACAGGATACCCAAAGAGCAAACCATCAGGGAAATCCTTTTGACTGTTAATTAAAACCACATGACAGAAACCTAAGATGTCAACACACACATCTCTGGTTGATAAATTAGAAAAGATTATTTGATTCACAAGTAGGTTAACTCTCTCAACCTTGATTGCATTCATAAAATCAATCACCAATCAAATCATGCTTTTGGCAACAGTGGATTGTATTCTCTATTTAGAAAAAGAGTAAAATATTTAGAGGGAATCTGTTAGTGTAAGAGCCAATTGAGCACACATCCTTTTTTGGAAAACTGTTTATGTTATGGCAGGTTATTAATGGTCTAATATTATTTAAGTTTATATCATATTTAATGTATATTTTGAACTGTGGACTACTTTAATGTTGTGATTCTGTTTTCCATGATTCTGCCACACTGTTGGAGTACTGAAATGTTGTTGATTATGACAGGTGGTAATGCCATGAGGCAGTTTAAGTGTGCGTGGGTACAACAAGGTTTTGGAACAACGTGTTGTTAATAGGATGCAGAGAAGTCTATTGAAGTTTTGATCCTTATAAGTTTTTGATCGTGTCGTGTGATGTAACGGTTGATAGCACCATAAAAGTGGGTCAACAAGAGTCGGTAATGGACCGAACCAAGAGGTCAATTTGTAACCCCTGAAAAATAAACCCCGTTCAAGTTTTCCCTGCCTCCTTGTGAGCACATTGGGTCAAAACCAGGATGCCTGGCAGAGTAAGTGGCCCAGAAAAAAAAGGCCACTACAGGCAGGATCCGCTTGTTTCAAGGGTTCCTTCACCGCTTCATTCCTCCTCCACTAGATGTCAATACTGCTCTGTGTCATGTTTCCTGATGCAATCATCAATCTGTAGCCGACGGCAAAGTGTCATTATTCTGAAAACAAATAGAAGCAGCTAGAAAAGAGAGTGATATGAGAATAGAAAACGCTTTCAATGGACTGAGATCATTTAAACGGTTTTCAATTTTCATGTTTTAAAAACGTGATTTTAACATGTGTTAACATCTTGCATCAACGCCCACGAACACAGCTGACTCCGATATGATAAGTGATTCAAAAAAAAAATATCTCAAGACGTTGATTTGCATTTAAAATCAAATTATTTCACCCCATGAGTAGATTTCACGGAGTTCGGTAGATTTCAGTGACAGCTGCTGAAGCTCTTCTGCAGCGGTAGATGGCAGCATCGAGCTGTCTCTAAACCCCCAAGTCACTTGTCACTCACCGGCTGAAAGCTGAGCAAATACAGCGGGATCTCTTGAAGTTTTCTTAATATGTAATAGTGGTAATAGCTCCAGATTTAACTGCAACGATAAGTATCCTGCGTATAACTTTTGCCAGATTTTTTTTAAAAGCTACATTTGTTCAAAGGAACAAAAAGAAAAAAAATGTTCAGGAGAGGTGAGAGCGCCGGATCAGCTTTGCTGCGTCGGGCTTTCAGCGCTTCGCTCAGTTACACAGCAGCAGTGTGGATGCGGGGGCTTGAACCTCCCTGCTGTCCGGTAAACACCAACATCTTGCTTTTAGAAACAAGAGTCAGGGAAAGTTGTAATTGGGGGGGAAATATCGGAAGAATTGAACGATCACATTTTATTTTCACCACTTTAATGACTTCATCTGTGGAGCTGTCCACTGGACGGTGGTGCTGAAACGCATCAGTTTTATTCTTGTCGAGCAACGCAGAAATCTGTGCGTATTTATTTTATTTGTAGCAGTTCTGCTGCTAAACTCAAGTTCAATTACCACAGCTTTCCTTGTGTTATTGAGCCAGCGTTAAGTTAAAAGCGTTGAGCCTTTTTTGGACATTCCCTCGCTTTTAGATGATAAAATTGCAAAATTGCAATTATTTTAACAGTTGAGGGAGGTCAAATAAGCCGAAGCACGCATCCTCGGCTCTGTCCTGAAGCAACTGACCGCGCAGCAGTGCGCACTCGGGGTTTTGTATTTAATTAACATAAAAGATCTTCTGGAGAGCAGCGGGACTGTGCGTCACAGCCATTGGCGAGGATCGGAGGGGGGAGGGAGGACACCTATGGGAGTCAACAAACTGCAGCGTGTGTTCCTTCCACGGCCGACAAAAAGCAGTCCGGCAGACGCTGAAATGATGACTTAGCTCCCAGCGTTACAGGTGACTGGAGACAGCCGGAACCGGAGGCGGCGCGTCAGACGGACCCGCAACCCGCGAGCGCACAGATGGAGCCGGCACTGCGAGCTGTGTAGGTGAACCCCCCCCCACCCCACCCCACCCCTCCCCCGAGCCCGCCAGCGCTGTCCGGGACCAGCACGTCACCTGAATGACGGGATAGGAGACAATGAAGCAACTAGGGACGGCGGGGATAAAACGAGTCCAAGTCACGGGAGTGGAAAAGCGAGTGCGATGACGGACGGCGCAGGGGACAAGAGAAGAGGCAGAGCAGAGGAAAGTTATCTAGCTCATTAGGAGGACTCCCGGTGCCGGAGAGGAAAGCGAAGTGAAAGACAGACCAGATGTGCCACGCCTGCGTAATTCTATGAGCAAATCAACAGGGTGGGGGGGGAAGCCGATTTTCTTTTTCAAAAGACAAGAGTTGAGCCAGAAAGGGAGGCAATCATGGAGCCGGAGGGGACCACAGAGGAGCGAGCCACTAATCTGGCACAATCTGCCACCTCCAAACTGTCCCAGATGGGCGAAAGAACTAAACAACTGGGCAATGTGATCCAAAACCCAGAGCGGCAGAAACGGATTATTCTAGTAATAGTCTGTACAGCACTTTTGTTAGACAACATGCTTTACATGGTAATTGTGCCAATCATACCCGATTACCTTGAAGGGCTACAGAACGCGGCGGATCGTGCCCAAGACGCTCTGCCGCACATCAACTCCACTAACAGCACCGCCCACAGGGCAGCCAAGGGGAACTTCGACCTGCAGATTGGCGTTCTTTTCGCCTCCAAGGCCATCCTGCAGCTCCTGGTGAACCCGCTCAGTGGCACGTTCATAGACAGGGTCGGGTATGACATCCCGCTCTTCATCGGCCTCAACGTCATGTTCCTCTCCACCCTCACGTTCGCCTTCGCTGACAACTACGCCACCCTGTTCCTGGCGCGCAGCATGCAGGGCCTCGGCTCGGCTTTCGCGGACACGTCGGGCATCGCCCTGATCGCCGACAAGTACACTGAGGAGAAAGAGAGGAGCAAGGCGCTGGGCATCGCCTTGGCTTTCATCTCCTTCGGAAGCCTCGTGGCGCCCCCCTTTGGAGGGGTCCTCTATCAGTTCGCAGGGAGGCGGGTGCCCTTCCTGATTCTGGCCTGCATCTGTCTCGTCGACGGCGTGCTGTGCCTGGTCGTGCTGAAGCCCTTCTCCAACCGAGAGAGAGAGAACATGCCGGTGGGCACCCCCATTTATAAACTGATGATTGACCCGTACATAGCCGTAGTGGCAGGCGCTCTAACAATCTGCAACATCCCCCTCGCCTTCCTTGAGCCCACCATCGCCAACTGGATGGAGGAAAACATGCATTCCAGCCAGTGGGAGATCGGCATGACGTGGCTCCCGGCCTTCTTCCCTCATGTCCTAGGTGTATATCTCACTGTCAAATTAGCGGCCAAGTACCCTCATCTCCAGTGGTTCTACGGGGCCATAGGTATGGTGTTCATAGGGGCCAGCTCCTGCACGGTGCCAGCATGCAAAAACTTCGGGCAGCTCATGATCCCGCTGTGCGGGATCTGTTTCGGCATCGCCTTCGTGGACACGGCGCTCCTGCCAACCCTGGGCTTCCTGGTGGACGTGCGACACGTGTCCGTGTACGGCAGCGTGTACGCCATCGCGGACATCTCTTACTGCGTGGCCTACGCCCTGGGGCCCGTGGTGGCGGGACAGATAGTGCACGACCTGGGCTTCGTCCAGCTCAACCTGGGCATGGGCCTCGCCAACGTGCTTTACGCGCCGGCGCTGCTTCTGCTGAAGAACGTGACCAAGATGAAGCCTTCGTTCTCCGAGCGTAACATGCTCCTGGAGGACGGCCCGACGGGACTGTACGACACGATCAAGATGGAGCAGCGGGAGAAGAAGAGGAAGGGTTTGTGCACAACCATCGACGAGAACGGCATTGAAACCTTTGCGCAGCGGTCGCACTCAGAGGAGGAGTCCTCGGGGGGAGAGTATGCGTAAAAGTCCCTCAGCTGAGTGTGAAACTATCAAAGTGCCCGTGTAGAGTTGTGTGCATCCCGCCCGATCCGATCAGTTTCGTAACACGATTAGGATTGTGTAAGAACATAAATTATTTACTGCTTCTGGTGACAGTTCCTCCTGGGTACGGTCCAATCAAGTAGCTTCAAGCTTTTTGCGGTAGAAAGGCGCTCGCTGGCGTTTGTTCATCTTAAAGTGAGAGTATATTGTGGAAGATTTGTTGAGATAAATGTCTATTCATTAACAGTATTTACCACTGTACCAGAAACTGACTCTGACTCATATCGCATTCAGGGATTATGGTGTATTTTAACAAAAAGAACAATTGTATTGTATGCGTCTTTCAGTGTAATCTGTATTCTTTTTTTTTTTTTCTTTTTTTTTGTTGCCAGAGTTGTGCTGCTAAACTCAATATGCAATAGTGTGTGTCACACGGAAACAGACGACGTGCGACGGATGGACATGAACCGAAATCTGCGACTTGTCGTCTGTTTATTTGGTTTATTTTGGATGGTGTACTTCTGGAATGCATAGCCTCAGTGTATGATCTGCGACTGTACATACATGTATATTCATGTACATAATTAAATCAATATTATGTGAATTATACTGTTTATGGGAATTATTTATCTAGACAATTATTATTTAGTTCAGTATATGATATAATGTGTATATTATTTTTATTTTCCTCTACAGGTAAAAAAAAAAATCCACACTTCCACACACAAAATGATCATTATAATATGGTGTCATTTTTAAAATGATGGTTATATTTATAAAACCGTACGATTTTCACTTATACACATTCCTGGGTTTTTGCCTTTGAACAGCATTAATTGAACAATCGAATATTAAAGTTATTAAGGCCTACATTGAGGTAGTTTTGTATTCCTTATTAGCGATACTAAACAGCTAAAAGTGAATACTTAAGTCCCTTTTAGAGAAAGTAACTTCTCCGAATTAAAAAGAAAAAATTGTTTTGGAAGAAACATAATAATTTGTTCATGCAGGATCCAGGGGTTGATACTGAGTCAACAGTTTGTCAAAAATGCAAATCTGCGCATGTAATATTAAATACACAGCGCCAATTAAAGCAGTCAGATGCGGTGAGACGAGAGCAACGCATGACGCTCAAACTGCGGGGCGAACAAGTGCTGAGGGATTCAGAGAGCCACGCAAAACCCGTCAGTCTGAACGAGGTGGGGTGAAGAAGAGAAGAAGTGAAGAAGTGAAGTAAGAAATAAACTTCCCGGCGAATAGCAGGACTTCTGGGAGGAGCCTGGCTGCCTGGAGGGCGAGGTACCCCCCCCCCCCCCCCCCCCCCCCCCCAGCATCTCTCCTGAGCCAGCGAAGGAGAGCTGCTCCCGCCATGCTGTGGGCTTCAAATGTGCTCAAAATGATGAAGGATCAAACTAGGGAAATTTAAAAGAATTTCTGGCAGAAATGGATCCAAGTCTGGGTGGATAAAGCTAAACTCCCGGGACCAGTGGGATTGTGTCTTTCGGTCTGGTGAGTAAAAGGTTTCGTTTCTATGTGATGGTTTATTTCAGTTTGGTAAAATGTATCGGTGTTATTTATGACAGCATCAAATGACAATATTGAAAAATGCGCACTTGTACTTTTTTTTAAGTCATGACAGTAATATGTTTTATCACTTTATTATTGAGTGACATTGTATATTTGTCTTAAATATTCCCACAGTAGTGCAACGTTGGAAGACAACTACTACTGTCACAGTTACGGATAGTTATTTTAAAGCGCTTCACTGGCCGGAACTTGATACTGATATCGTTTTATTTGTGGACACAGAGTCTGTCTCAAAGGGAATCAGCCTCCTTGACACCGCCAACATGCCAGTTCTGGACCAAGAAACCTCCAAAGATTTAGGGGGCGGAAATGTAAATATCTTATATCTGACTTATATCTATGTTTGGATCTATTTCATTTGAATATGCATGAGAGAAATTATGTTTTACGATCAATTAGGAACTTCAATAAGATTAAGAATTAAAAGTGAGGAATATATGAATTAGATTTTATAAGAATATTTGATATGCTGTGACATTTTAATTAAATATTCTCTTATTCTGAGTCCAGTGAATAACTCACAGATTGGGCTTGTAGTTGTTGTCAGTCATAAAGAACAATGAATTCTTATTTATTTAAAGCATTTTCTTTATGCATTTATGTAACGCATGTGTCAGAGGAGATTCAGAAGTGTCCCAGGTAAAATAAAACGGTGTTTTTCGTTCCCCACACTGCCCAGGCTCTTCCCAAGCTGCCGCTCCCCGCCCTGAAAGACACACTGGACATGTACCTGAGGTGTATGAAGAACCTGCTCACAGAGGAACAGTTTAACAAGACCCAAAATACAGTGAAGCAGTTCGGAGCCCCTGGAGGAGTGGGGGAGCTACTGCAGAGCAAACTCGTGGAGAGGAGGGAGGAGAAGGCCAACTGGGTAAAGCAAGTGATCTGGTCGAGAACACACAGTAATGTGGTGTGCAAGTCATTTCGAATACCCAAAACAATTTTTTTCTTTTAACTAGAAACACTAAGCATTATGATAGTAAGAACTTAAGGGTGGATAATCCATGTGTTTCTTTATTAACTATAAGTTCAGACAAACTCTTCAGTAAATAACACTGTGGTAAGAATACACAGCTTTAAAGGATAGATTTGTATTGTATTTATATAGATTTGATGTATAATTGATATATGTAACTGAATTGCATTATAGATGAAAAAACATTTTGTGTGACCGTAAATCAAATGATAGGCCTGTTATACACCATTACAAACATCACTGATGTAAACAAACATTTTACAGGATTGGAAAACAATTACAGACTTAGAGTAGAGTCAGTCTGTGTCGACGTATGGATCCATTTTTTAAATTGAAAGCCACATCAATCTTGTGTTTTATTCGCTTGTATTGGTGCTCCCCCTTTATTCGCAATTAGATCACTTTTACTATTAGATTGTGCCTTTAAGTAAATATCTCTATTTCCTACTTTAGGTGTATCAATACTGGCTGAATGACATGTACCTGAACAACAGACTGGCTCTACCCGTCAACTCCAGCCCTGTGATGGTCTTCCCACAGCAGAACTTCAGGGCTCCCATCGACTCTTTAAGGTACGAGACACTGCACAACCAAGACAAATGAGTCATGAGAGAAAAACTGTGATGCAATAAAACCGGACAGACAAATATATTGTCATCCAGTAGTGGAAGTGATCTTTTTTCAGCATTGACGCTTTTTTAACCAGACACTGAAACAAGCTGTAATGGCCAAGCACTGTAAAAATCTAAAAGTTATCACTTGACAGGCAATTTCTGACTACTGCGGCAGGAAGGCTCGAGAATTGATAGTGAACTGTATAAATTACTCAGAGAGTGGCTTCGATCGATTATAGGAAATTGAAGACTTCCTTGCTACACACTGACAGATGGGGTCATTACCCAGAACACCTTGAGGGCTGAGAGGCCAGGCCAAGCTACTGGTGGCAACGTTAATAGACAATGAAAGCTGTGGTTTGGTAAACATGGTATTGATCTGGGACTGGTCCCTTAACCAGATGATTTACATACAGAATTTATACTGTTAAGTGTAACACAGCTACACAAGAACAAGGCCAAATGCAGAGAATTATTAACCCAAGTACAGAGAGTGTGGGAGGGAGTGCCATATGTAAAATATGTGTGTGTTTTGGGAAGTCTTTTACAATGTAAAGTTTGTCTTTCCTAGGTTTGCTGCACACTTAGTTTCTGGGGTGTTGGAGTACAAGACTCTTCTTGATGCGTAAGTTAATGCACAACGAGAGCACGAATGAACCTGACAGATCTAATCACGACAGAATTATTTTCACCCGTCGTTCGTGTGTAACTAAACGTGTGTCTGTGTTCAGACGTGCCCTGCCTGTGGACTACGCTCGGGGCCAGCTGGCCGGAACCCCTCTGTGTATGGAGCAGTACTATCGTCTCTTCACTTCCTACCGCCTACCCGGGCCTGAGAGGGACACACTAGTGGCCCAGGAGAGTAGCGTGATGCCAGAACCTGAACACATCATTGTGGCTTGTAAAAACCAGGTCAGACACGGTGGAAAAACACATCCAAGGCTGTCATAGACTAGTTTGACAAAACAATCCCAACTCAAGGTCCACTTATTAGCTTTTTCCCGGAGATGTCAACCATATGACCCTTTCATGCTTGACCTATGAGCTAACGCAGACAGGAAGGTAGACAGAGAACAGAGAACAATTTCTACAGTGAATTAGACTACACGTCGTGTCCCTGTCACAGTAAAACATAGATCATCACTCACTTGTGTCTGGTGTTATACTGTCCGAGGCTCCGTGGGCACTCTGCTAACTTATCTCCTAATGAGTGATTAATATCCACAGCCTGACAATAGCTCTTTGTCGAGTTAATTATCTCCACAGAAAAGGAGCTCAAATAAGTAAAACAATTAAAGATGCTCACCTACTACCACCATTAAGTCGTTCGATAAGACCAGTAATGGGACAGTAATGACACTCAAGACTAGAGCTCCATGAGAAACTGATCTGACAAATGATGCACTCTGTAAACAGGAGGTGTTTCCACTTGCAATAATTGATGAATATTAGGATGAGAGCAGAAGCTTCAGATTCATCTGTATTTAATATAGCTTTAATATGAGTTTGTTTTTTTTAAACATATTTAACAAACAAAACAAAGAGAAAAGAAAGGCAAACAGTAAAATTATTTCCACAGTTTACGTGCCAACATCCTGGTTCAGCCTCGATCTACAGTCAATATATCAATCTATCAATATTTTGGGAGTGCTCACTTTTAGTTTCTCCGCCAAATAAAGTGCTTAGAATAGATCATCTGGCTAAAGTGTCTGACTGTGTTATCATAAGTTTGTCTGCAGTACAGATTCCCAGCTAATGATAAAGTAAGAACTTAGGGACAAGTGCATTGAAACAGCTTCTTTCCAATGTGAACCCCCTGTCCAGTTCTTCGTGCTGGATGTGGTGATCAACTTCCGCCGACTGAATGAAAGAGACCTGCTGACTCAGCTGGAGAAGATCGCCAGGATGGCTGACAGCGAAGAAGAGCAGCTCCCACCTATTGGTCTTCTCACTTCAGATGGACGGACGGAGTGGGCCGAGTCTCGTAGTGTGCTAATGAGAGGTACATTTTGATTAGGGGTTCAACACTTTCCAATAAAAACTCTCTTTTAAGTCAAGTGGATTTCAGTGTTCCCAAATCTATTTGTCCCACTTAATTTAAAGGGTTCCATCAGTGCCAAAATTATGTCGTTTGCACACTGTCTATGTCGACCCAACATGTAACAGAGATACAGTTTAAAGTTGAATTGACACAGCCAAATGTTTTGTCAGGTGAGCATCGACACAGACGATCTGATGGTCAAAAGACTTTTGTCACGACTGAAGCACAGTTCAAAGATGATCAGACAAAGACAAATGTTTTGTCACATGTTCAGTCAACATAGACAGTGTGCAAATCGACATAATTTCGGCACTGATGGAAACCCATATAAATTGACCTTTTTTTTTTTTAAATGTATTATGCTGTAGAGTCTACTAACAGGGACTCTCTGGACATGATCGAGCGTTGTCTGTGTCTGGTCTGTCTGGATGACGCCACCGGGCCTGAGCTAAGTGACACCACACGTGCCATGTTGATGCTGCATGGAGGAGGAGTGGCCAAGAATGGGGGCAACCGCTGGTACGACAAGCCCATGCAGGTTTGTGAGCACATTAGCCAGTTAGGCTGCTTTCATTTTTTCCACTTTAACTTGGTGCACACGGTGTGCCCTGAATTTTCTTAGAGAACTGGTTAAACAATAGTTATTAGGGCAAAGAAGAAAGAATGAAGTGAGCATGAAAAGAATGTAGATGAATGATGGGTGCTATACTATGGGATCAATTTAGCTCCTTAATTACTAAGGAAAATTACATAACTGAACAAATTCATGTTCATCTCTCACAGTGCCAATGGATTTTATTAGCCAATCCCATGCCAAATTAAGAATTTACATTTAAAGAAATTCTGATGGAGAGTGGATGTTTCCATTGGATTACAAGCCTGGTGTCATTCACATGAACTTTAATGGAGATTTTATGATAAAGAATTCACATGACTTATATATTTATGACTTATATGATTAATGTTCACTAACTAGAGAGTTGGAGGCGTCCTCTCTAAATTATTTCTTTACTGTAACACGTGGATGAAATGTATATGAAGGAATATGTAGTTGCAGTATGTAGCAGAATGCACAAGCACAGTTTTAAAACTGAATTAATTAAAAAAGTAATCTAAATTAATTGTAATTTGCTTCAACTCAAGAAAATCCCACTGAAAATAGCATGACTGTGTCAGTTTGTCGTAGGAGCTGACGGCTGCTGCGGAGTCGTGTGTGAACACTCAGCATTTGAAGGAATTGTCCTTGTGCAGTGCACAGAGTATCTTCTCAAATATATGTAAGAAATTTAAATGCACCTGGATTTTTGAAATGCAAACTGTGCTTGAGATATTTGTTTGCATGTGCTTAAAAAAATCCAAATAAGACTATTCTAAAAAAAAAAAAAAAAAATTTTTTTAAAGGCAAATTATATTTTATTCCAATGTGTGACACAGGATTGGCAGCCCATCAAAGCTGGTCAGGGCTGCAAGTGTGAGTGAGCTGCCTGCACCACGCAAACTCCGCTGGAAATGTACTCCAGAGATTCACAAACTCCTCGCCTCTTCTGCTGACAAACTACAGAGGTCTGGCTTTACTCTGGTTTCTATCCAACAAATGAATACATGCTTTCAGCTCATAGCAGTATTTATTCTTATCTGCTCAGGGTGGTGAAGAATCTGGACATGAACGTCCACAAATTCTATGATTACGGGAAAGAGTTCATCAAGAAGCAGAAAATGAGTCCAGATGCCTACATCCAGGTTGCCCTTCAGTTAGCCTACTACCGGTAAGAAAAAGATGAATGTAACAGATTCTCATACGTCACATTAACGCGGGGCCTCGAGCTACAAGGCTTTCTCTTTGGATTTTATTCTAGATGTCATGGCAGACCAGTGTCGACCTATGAAAGTGCTTCTATACGCCGTTTCCAGGAAGGCAGAGTGGACAACATCCGCTCAGCAACACCAGAAGCCCTGGCCTTTGTCAAAGCAATGACTGATGGGGAACTGAGCACAAGCGTAAGATGTTTCAGTCAGATGTTGCAGTCATACTGTCCAATTTAAATAAATGCTGCTGCATAAGTAAAAACTCAGTTTGAATAATGAGATTGTCATTCCATTTTACTTCAGTCTGTGTTGATGTACTCCACCATGAAAAACTATGCTCACTGTAAATAAAGGGATTTAATAGTCTAGTATTGATTCTCAGTTGTTCGTTTGTTTCCCCAGGATACAGACAAGATGGAGATGTTACGACGTGCCATAACTGCGCAGACAAAGTATACTATTCTGGTAACTATTCTCTCACCTCATCCAGATTTCTATTACAACATTGATTTTGCTTTTTAAAGAAAACACAATAACATATGTTTTCATTCTCCTTCTCAGGCTATTACAGGGATGGCAATAGACAATCACTTACTAGGACTACGTGAAATTGCACATGAACTGAAGATAGAGAAGCCGGAAATATTCAAAGACGAAGCCTATCACATCAGTAATCAGTTCATTCTCTCTACGAGTCAGGTATAGTCATCTGATTTTAAAACATTAAACTATACTTAATCACAAATGTAATAAAGAGGCACTTTACCAATTTTACACATGAACTTCAGTTTACTTGTCACAAGGAGTACTGTTCAGCCTGCAAAAACAGTTGTATAAGATCCTTTGTAGCTCTGCAGGGAGCTTTCTAAAGTCTCAGCTTGTGCTTGAGAGTGAAAGCCTAAACTACAAACAGGACGAGTTGGGCCTGAAAGAAGTCTGCATTTTGGAGCCGAAAGGGTTCTAATGAAAGTAGGGCTGCAAGTAAGGATTATTGTCATTATCGATTCAATTGCAGATTACTTTTTTAATTACACAATTGATAATTTGGTCTATAAAACAAAAGAAAACAATGAAAAATGAGCAAAGTGATGTCATCCAACGTGTTGTTAGGGTTAAAAATATTAAATATACTATAACGTAAGGTCAAGACAAACTTAAAATTCTTACATTTGAGAACCTGGACCACATTTTCATCATCAAAACGGTTGTCAATTAATTTCTTTTCAATCGACTAATCAGTCAGAGAGTTGCAGCTCTAAATAAAGACTTTACTGAGTTAATTATGGAGAGTGTAAAATCCAGCCTTTTCTAGAGAAGTCAGGATTTCTACTGTATAGTGTTTAAATGACAGGTGACGCTATAAAGATGTTTTAAATAAAATGCCACTTGGTTATTTTAGTTAAAAATGCAATTTAGGTTTTGTTTGTATAACTGATAGACATCACACAAACATCTCAATAGTTTTGTCTCAACCATTCCACCTACAGCAGTATGTGAACATACTGTCAGTAGCTCAGAACTGAAAGAGTAACCCTCCCCTCAGGTTCCTACTACTGTTGAGATGTTCTGCTGCTACGGACCTGTGGTTCCAAACGGATATGGAGCGTGCTACAATCCTCAGTCAGACCACATTATCTTCTCTGTGTCCAGCTTCCGTGAGAGCCCACAGACATCTTCAACAGAATTTGTCAAGTGTCTGGTGAAGGGGCTCTTTGACATGAAGGATCTGTGCAATAAATGTAACTCCGGCTCCAGTCCGACAGCGCAAAGACAGGGTCAGAAGTTGGAGACGCACACGCAAACAGACACAAACTGGCAAAACAAAACACCGCAGAGACCAGCTGACCTGACCAAGAATCAGCAAACACTGCCAGAGGTTGTGCTGAAGACACCAGACCAGACTAAAGTGGAGGCTCAAACGCAGACTTCATCACAGGGAGCGGCACAAGGTTTGAAGAACTGAAGAAATTCATAGAAGCACAAGTCAGTGCCAGTGAAAATAGTGGTGGTGTGATTTTAAATGTGTGTTTTTGTGCTGCAACAATGTATTCCTCTTGAGTCATTCATGGCTACACTTTAACTGTGATACAGTATGTTACGTAAAGCTGTTTTGTTCTTTATTGTATTGTACAATGTATCAACTGCTGATAATCGAATATAATTATTCTTAGAGAATATTAGAGGTGTTTGGATATCATAGAGGACATTTTCTGTTGTAATATACAGCAGTAATTCAAATGTCTGTAGAAGTAGCTTCTATATGTAGGTAAATTCAAGCCAAATTTGCGCTTTTGATTGATGTTTTGCACTAAATTAAGACAAATCAGCCAAAGAAAAGAGTAAATGTATTGTTTGGTGGCGACCAGTGCTACAATTAAGGTTGGTGGGAAAAGAGCAAATATTCAAAAGGAAAAAAAGAGATGCAAACAGTCAAGATTCATTCTCCCTTTTCCATGTCTGCATCATTTTGTCCATGAAGCCTGTCACTCAGTTTGACAGAGCAGAAGTAGTGTGTGAGTTATGATAAATGGCTGATTGTCTCACTATATGTCAACTCACAAATGGCATGCTGCTATCTAATGATTTTCTGAAAATGATAGTAAATTGTGAAACTGGAATCGTCTATGCAATTCCTATTTTTGTTGTCTTTAAAGATTGTTGTGTCTCTTGTACCAATAATATACTAAAATGTCCATATACTGGGACTCATACTGTGCTTGTGTACATACGAAACAAAAGGCAAGTACAAAAGATTTCAAATGGATGCTGTTAAGTTTATCAAAGAATGTTAAATGTGATAAAAACTGTGTATTTGTAAATGTATGTGCAGAATATAGTAATTAAGTTATTTATTTTTGTATAATATAACCTAATGTTGCAGGGTGTAAATGTAATATTTGAAATGTAAGTATATCAAACTTACTAACCAGAGGTGATCACTGTGTTTATGACTATCCAACTATTGTATTTGTAAAGTACTGTTGAAAATTAAAAGAAACTCAATCAATCAACACAAGACTTGTGTTAATTTAGCTTAGACTTCATGTGTAATTTTATTTATTAATTTGTTTTAATGCACATTTTTCAGCATCACTGTAAATGTGCCAGTGCCAGCCAAAATGCTAATTTTAACCCTTTTATTAATATAATTATTATTATGTAGGGAGTCATATTATAGTATCTTATTGGTAATATATGGTAATAAGTCTCTTGAATTTAGAGTTATAAGTATCAAACCTTTTCATGAAGTGGAATTGGCATCTTATGAAATATGTTATTAATATAATATTTAGAAGAAAAAAAAAGATACAACCAGAATATATTTGACATATTCTAATGAGATACTCATACATGTAACTGAGTGTGTCTAAAGTCTTAACAACTTCTTGATGAATAAAGGTTTGTTGTTTTTTTTGTTGTTATGAACACGTGGGGGAAACGGGATTCCTGAACACTTCCTGGTAAAGGACGCGGTGTCGCCGTTGGCAACAGGTGCATTGTGGGCGACGGTTACCCGGGGCGACCGCAACGAAACTATGCCGCGAAACGCGCGGGTGACGCTCCGCTGCGGACCGTACGAGTCCAACGGAGCGGTGGCGCACAGGCCCCACCGCCTGCAGGGGCTCCAGGGTATGTTGAGGACGCACCTGCACGTTGTCCGCCTCCCGGGGCTGTCGCGGGTGAGGTCGAAACGTTTGTTTTTTTGTTTCCCAACATGTCCTGCAGCCGCCCTGAGAGCGCGCGGGCACGAGTGCGTCGTGGAAGAAACGCGCGACAGGGACGCGGTGGAGCTGGTGGTGTGCGGGGAGGCGGTGTTCAGCTGTGCGGTGCAGCGGCTGCAGTTCGGTGAGCGGCGGAGGAAGCGTCCGGCTGCGGTGCGATCGCTGTGTGGCGTTAAGCAGAGTGACAGTCTGTTGTTGTGTTTTTGTTTTTTTTTTCCCTCTCCGCAGGTGGAGACGGAAAACTGGATCCTGTTTGCGCAGAAGCTGTTGCTGCCGTGGAGAACGCATACTGAAGATGACTGAAACCTACCACGGCTTTTAAATAAATATAATACACCCATGTGCATTCATGCTTTTTCTTATTCAACGACCCAGTCATCTTATTGTATTTTTATTTGTGTTCCTGCATGAATTCACAGGTGTGCTGTTGGTGATGGGTTTATGGACAGTACAATACTGCCCCCCCTCAAAATTTGCACATTCACTGTATATGAGTTGGTGTTAGTAATTTTATTAACTGCATATTTGTATGGGAATTTGCATCATTAAAGTACAATATCCACTAAAGTGGGCTCTACATTATTAGCTTATCTTGTGGGCCAGTCTCTTTTAGAGGGGGGCTGTGTCTTAATTTGGTTTCAACACATGTATTATCTGAGTTTCTGTTGGTCTCACATGGTGCGTATCCCAGGGTTGTGTTTATTTATTTGTATTACTAAATTATGTTTAATTACCACAAACCAACTGACACACTGAACAACTGGCTGTATAATTCCAGCAAAGATTTATGGGTTTATTTCTGGGAGGAAATAATGAATCTACCGTATGTGGTCCGCTCTGTGCACTTTACTTAACGAGAACTTGGTAGAGGACAGGGTACATACATGATGCACAGAGTGTGATAGGTTTGGTATTACTCATGTGGATTTGTTTCATTAAAGCAAGACTATAAATGGGAGCTTTTTCTGAACGACCACTGTGGCCATAAGTGACAAGTATGGCCTAACAGTAAATTACAGTGGCACAGTGGAAGAGTATAAGCATAGTACAACAAGAGAAGCTTCATAAAGTAAGAAAACTAACTCACAGCAATATCTATCTCAAGTTTGCAAACATTAACCGCCATAAGCTACTGGTCACACCACACCAAGTAAGTCTGAAGCAGCAGTCAAATGAGGAAGGATGCGTTTTACTGCTTATGAAGTCAACTTTTCATTTGTAAAAGAAATAATATGTTATTTCTTCTTTTAAAACTCACATGTTCTCCCTTTTAAACCAGACTTTTTTTTTTTACACTGTCAAGCATCATCTCCAACCAAAAAAAAAAAGAAAAAAAACATGACCAAAGCATGTTATTAAACTTAAATATATTTTATTGCATATTTTATCATTCCCAGTGTGGGTGCAGCTCTATCAAGTTGTGCATGTTTCAGTGCACACTAATATGAGGAAACTTTTATTTTTAAATTATTATTAAAAAACTAACACACATAAACCTTTTTTTAAAATCATTAAATATGTAAAATTACATTTGTGCATGGCTTAGGGTTAAATCTCCCAGCTGGAAGAGGAAGAGGTAAGCTACAGAATACCTAAACAGGAAGCACAGTTTTATGGAGTATTTCTAAGCACAGTGGTAACTAATATCTATTCTGTTAAATACCTGGGGATTTTAATGTGACAACCAAGCGTCAATATTGCTCTCAAAGCATCCAAAGCTTTGCTGTGTTTATGTGTGTGCATCCCTCAGCCTCCAAAGAGGAAGCGGAGCCTTATGTCCTAAGTAGAAAACATGGCTGCAAGTCTCTGTGCCAGCTGGCTCATGTCTCCTGATGAAGTGAGGTGTGACAATAAATACAGACTCCTTCACTAACAGCTAAGGTAGCCAAAGCAAATACAGGCACTAAACCTACACAGTCTTCAAAATTGTGATATGTGATTCACATTCATTGTTTAAGTACACCAGTTGGTGCGTTGTGTGCGTCTGGTAGCTTCTGCTATTCATCTACAAAAATAAATACAAATACAAGTCAATACTACTAATATATACTAGTGTTCAGCATGGCAGCAATGGAGGTTTCTACTGTATTAAAGCTACTCCAATAACAGTGATTGTCACAAATCTGAAGTTTGGTATGTGAATGTTATTAGAGGTACAAAGAGTGTACCGTTGCTACTTCACCACTCAACTAAGTTGCAATTCTATGACTGAGTGAATATATTTTATGTATATAGATATAAACTATTTTCTTTTATTTTGAAATAAATGTGTTGGAGGCGTAGCACCATTTAGAGGCTAAACATCTGTGTCTAGTTCTGTAAGATCCTTCATAAAGGCCCTGTGCTAAAAAGTGTCTTTTTGTGGAGGTTTTCCTTATCCAAATCAACGGTATAAGGATATTGGGATAAATAAATAAAAATGACTTGATTTCTCACAACAACGAGAACAGAGTACATCAATTTGTCATTCTATCCCTTGTCGTGTGTGTCACTGTGGAAGACAAGTGATTCTAGACACCAACGTGTCCAAATGTTTTGTCCCCTCGTTGTGCTTCATGATGCTTCTGACATCATAGTTGTTGCAGGTTGTGAAAGACTGCAAGCTATGATTCGTCAGGATTCAACATATTTCTGACATGTCTCCAAGTCACGGCTGAACAATGATCATATAATCTGATTTATCTTTCACGTACAATCATTAGGGGTTACATTAATGTTTGCTAAACACACTAGGGTATACTCCAGATTGTCAGAAAGCTAAAAGAGTTTTAAAATGTGCCAATTGGCCTCATCAGGCCTTAATAAATAGACCATGGTGTTTGGAGATGAAACTGCACCTCCATGTTCTTGTTCCAGTTCTCAATTACAAGTCCTTCCCCTGGAACGCACTCAGGTTGAAAGCCGCGTCCATGAACCTCTTCAGCTCATTGAGATGGGTGGACTTGTTCCCTGTCGCAGGAGCAGCTGCAGGGTCCCGTCCCACATACCTGAAAGAAACACTGACAGTTTGTCACCAGAGAATGGAGTGCAAATATTTCACCTGACTCTCTTAAAGGATCGTTCCAATTCACCTCTGTCGTGAACAAATCAGGTGACATGTGGACAGAAGCTCTTACCAAATGGGTCTCTTGTTGGCCACCACTGTGAGGAAACGTGGCCGGACGTAATCGTAGTAGCCCATGTTCTTGTGCTCCTCCTGGCACCAGACCAGCTCAGCGCTGGCATACTTCTCTGCCTCCGCTCTGACCAGATCAAACGGGAATGGAGATATCTGAAGGGGGAGGCAGAAGAATAAGCAGAAGAAGAAAGAACAAAATTGCGTCAGTCTCATTTCAAAATCCACTGTGCATGACATGCTCAGACAGAGAAAAGGGATTAAACACCTGTTCAAGTCGGATGATGGCAATGTCTCTCTCCAGTTTTTGCTGTTGCCTCTCTTTAGCCAGTTCATAGTAGACTTTGCCAGTGCAGAAGATCACCCTCTTCACTTGGGCTGGGTTTTGACTCGCAGGGCTCTCGTCTGGGATCAACCTCTTGAATTTAGTGCCTGCAGGCGTTGAATATGATATGTTACCTATCAGTGTACACCAAAATGTATGACAAATTTCTTAAGTCACATTTCGTGGGTCAGATAAAGTAAAACTCCACCTTTGGCGAGGTCATCAAAACTGGACCTTGCATCCGGGTGCCTCAGCAGGGACTTTGGAGTGAAAATGATCAGCTGTGGAAAAAAAAGGAAAAAGTTTCTGTCAGTGACAAACAACAGATTGATTCTATCATCCGTATCTTCATTGTGTGCTTTGAAAAAACTCCAGAGATAAAAGTTTTTATCTCTTTTCACGCTAATTTGTTGCCACCATATAGCACGCAACATCAGCATTGGGAAAACAAAACATTTCTTTAACAATCAAATAAATAAAAACCCTTTATGCTCAGCCGACCAAGTCCAGAAATTCAGAGTTTTTCATAAAAAACAAACAAAATTATCCCCTATTGGCCCAGTCGCTAATTTGCTCGGAAAGTAATTTTCTCACGCTTCGTGAAGCATTGCATTTATGTGCGACAGGGGATCAGTTAAGACATTCACTGTGGCTGGAAACAGAGACTGAAAAAAGAGCTGTGTTTATACAAAACGGGAGAAATGCTTTACACCCCAAAACTTTATACCCAAACTAGTTTTACTTTAGGGGTTCAAAGTATTAATTAAGAACATACAGAACCATATAGTATTTTATTATAACGTAGTAATTTTGACAATTTTGTGTGTCTGTCATGATGAAGAAGTGAACAAATATTAGGACATAACAAAATATTTTTAATGTCAGCAGGAAATAAGAGTTTTAAGACTGTGGAAAGGTCTTATGAACATCAGTAAGTGTTGTCAAACGACTATCTAGACTTTTTATAGTATGTCTTGAATTTCCCTTTTAAGAAAGCAGTGGCTTATATGTGTTACTTCCAAGCACTCTATGCAAAATTATGCAAAGACGTAAAATCAATTATTACATGACAAGCATAAACTTGAGTTAAGCGAGACACGGATATAATTTGGTGAAGACGACGGTACACTTTACCGGTTTCCTGAATGGCAGCAGAATCTGCCGTCTGAGCACATGACAGTAGTTAGCAGGCGTGGAGCAGTTGACCACAATCCAGTTACAGTCGTACAGCTGCTGGACTTCAAAGTCTCCGCTGAACTCCTTTGTAAAAAATGTATTATGAAGGAATTATAAGGTCATTGACTCTGAAGACAGAAATGTAACTTTATGTAGACAAAATTACAGAGTGAGCGTTGGTTGCAGCAATGTTTCTTTCTCATGATTAGGCAGGAGTTGTTGAGCATGAGTGCATCAGTACACAGTCTCTCTCTTTCTCTCTCTCTCTCTCACACACACACACACGCACGCGCACACACACGCACACACACGCGCACACACGCGCACACACGCGCACACACAAGCACACGCACACACACACACACACACACACACACACACACACACACAGGACAGAGAATGTTAATCCCTTACTATGCTCCCACTAATAGTTTGATCAATATCCCATTTGAAGATGAATCTGGTAAGCTTCTGCTGATACAGCCCACTGTGGTTCCCTCTTCGAACGTTCCCTTGTACCAGCTCACCCTTGGGACCTAAGTTACTGCTGAATACCAACACTTTGGAGGACATAATGAAGAGACTTTAAAGCTCTAGAGAAATTGTCAATCATCACTTAAGCCATCACTTAAGTGGTCATGAGATCAGCATAACCAATAAAACAGGAAGCTATTGGATGTTAACTGCAGCAGTGGACATATATCAATAGGTAATCATGTTCCTCGAATTGCTAACCATCTGAGCCATAATAAATTAATTAAATAAACTGTACATGAGAACATACAGGGAAGTGATCAGGATCATCTTTGCTCATTTGCAGGAAGCGTTCGGGTCGAGCTGATGAATGTTCTGGGCCCTGAGGACAGAAGAGAAGAAGACATAATGACAAAACGGAGGAGAAATAAAACATATAATCCAAATATATCAAAATTCATCTGTAAATACCAGAGAATGACATAGTATAGTCTGGTCATATTTTCACTTCTCACCATTCCCTCCATCCCATGTGGCAGCAGTAGGACAATACCGTTGTTGCGGACCCACTTGGCTTGGCCCGGGCTGATGAACTGGTCAATGATACACTGCGCTGTGTTGTGAAAGTCTCCAAACTGGGCCTCCCACAGGATCAGAGCATTCGGACTGGCCATGGCAAAGCCGAGCTCAAAACCTGAAGTCACAGTCATCATTACACAGAGCTCCAGAATGACTACCTATGGCGGGCAGTGCGGCTGGAGCGGCTTCAGTCTTACCTAGCACTCCATACTCTGATAATGAGCTGTTGCAGACAGTGTAAGGAGCCTGGTTGGCCCACAGGTGGTTCATGGGGACACAGATGCGTTTGTCAACCTCTTGGTCATGCAGAACATGATGACGGTGACTGCAACACACAAGAGAGGCAGAGACAGAAAGGACGTATAACCCCCTTTAGTTTAGCATTAGCTCACATTAATACCAAAGTCACTGGGATCCATCCTCTGGGGACCACGGCAATCCAGTCCAATAGATATTAATTTAATTCTGGACCAAAGTGGACTGACCGACAGACGGACAGACACACAGAGCCGTCCCTAGTGCGATGCTGCTGGAGTGGCTAAAATACACTGTTGTGCCAAGTCATCCACTTGTGTATGGTACTTTAAAAGATTGTGGAGCATAAAAAAATGTATCAATGTAATGACATCATCTGTTACAGAGAGAGCACTGGATCACATTTAGCAGAAATTAATGGATGAAGTGGGATATAAACAAAAGCAGCCACATAAACAAATTTAAGAGGCCATGACACATGTTGTATACACAGATCTTTAGCAGGGCTGCAACTTCTTTTCATTATTGATTAAACTGTTTTCTAACAAAAATCGAGTCTATAAAAGGTCAAAAATCTATTAAAATGTCACTTTACAACAATATAAAACAGAAAAACAGTAAATCAGCACCTGTGAGAAGCTGGAACCAGTCAATTTTTGTCATTTTTTCTTGATAAATTACTTGAATAATGAATCCATTATTGATTATTGATTTGACAACTAATTATTTAATCACTATTATAGGGGACAAAACGAAGTGTGGTATTTAGAACTGAACAATGATACGTCTTAAATGATGATGGTGAAAACAATCGGGTTTTCTAGGACAACAGGGTTTCTTTAAAAGGGTCTTAACACAGTAGAAGCAGAGTAAACAGACACACAGTCTGCAGCCCGTGTTCTGGCCCATAAAGGCACTTCATGAAGAGTACCCTCCCCTCTCCTCATCTTCAGTCAGTATGAGGCCCAACAAGAGTTGATGTGAGCACAGAGCCAAGCGTTAACAAACTCTGCCAGTCCCCTCGCTCTCAGCGTAGGAATCAGCCTTCAAAACCAGCACGATCAGACAATCACTTAAAACCCTTTAACATCACTTTAATGACATCTACACAGGCAGCCACATACACTCACACACACACAGTACTAGAGGTTATATAATGGTCAGACGGAAGAACTGCAGGAAATAATCAAAATCTATTGATATTATCTGTGTGATATATTACCTCCTAGAAGACAAGATGGTCATGATTTGAGTCCTTTGAATAATATCATCCATAATTATGGACTAATGAGGGCCCATAATGTACTGCATAATTGTTTTTGTTTGATCCTTGCTCCACATTTGTAGGAAATACACTTTCTCTTCAAGAAATCCTTTGATGAAAGAACAAAATCAAGAGCATCCAGCATTAATTGAGGTAACACACATAGTTTCATGTTTTATTTTCCCAATCCACTCGCACACAATCCAAAGAATCACGAGAATGAGGTCTTTCTCTGGGGTTGCCTCATAAACTGCGTGCCCAGCTCTCTTCTTTCTTTCTTTCACATACAGACACACACAAAAAAACGAACGCACACTGTTCCTCTGCCTGGGGGCCCCATTAGTCAGAGAAAGGGGTGCACGGCACAGCGCATGCAACCTACCCAAACACGACGACTGAATCCATTAGTCCACGCTGTTACGTACATCAGAGAAACGCAAGCAGGCCCACTCAACTGTAACATGCCAATATGCTCAGCTCCTAAGAACTATGAAGGGAAACAGAGTAGTGGGGGATGAAAAAAGTATAGGTGGGAGGAGGAGAAAAGCTATAAGGGGTGGGGGTACAGGGGGTAAAGTATAGCTGAGGTACAATGAGAAAGAAAGCTAACACATAAAAATAAAGCATGGACTCTAAACTGAAACAGAAGAGGATTTCAATAAACAACAGGTGATACAGAGATGTAGTGAGGATGTCAGTGTTAGAGTTTGACTGTTGTCATTTTTTCCAGCTAGGTAAATTATCCTGCTGCTTTAGGGGACAGCGGACGGGGATAACTAAATGCGAGGCAAAAGAAAAGCCCTGTAGCCTCTGGTTAGTTAGTGTGATGTATGTCGCTGTGAGCTCGGGTTGGGGGGTTTGGGGGGGTGGGGGGAGGATGGAGGAGGTGGTGTCAGTGAAGATGGGCTGGTGGAGAAATGATAGGGGACAGATGAGACAGGCGCAGTGAAAGGGGGAGCTGGTTTTGTTCATGTGTCACTCGTTCCCTCCATACCATGACAACACCATGTGGGCTTCACAGTTCCCAGGAGACTGTGCTGACGTCTTGTGTTTGTCAGACTCCATGTCCCCCCCCACCAATTACTTAATTCCCTATCTTTTAGGTGACTGTTCCTTACCCTTTATCTCTGGTCGGGCAGGCTGAGTCAAAAACAACAAACTGGGCTCCAGTGTTGCACATTACACGAGACAAAACTTGTCATATGTGTAAAGAACTCATGTTTCTTCATTTTGTTTAAATTTTGTAGAATGATAAAAAAGATAATGTCATTTAATCTCGATATGATTAAGCTGAGAGTATATTAGCAATTTTATTTAATTAGCACCCAGCCCTACATCCCTGTAAGAAAAGATAAAGCTAATTTGTGACTGAAAAAACCCAGTAAGTGAGTTCATTCAGTGAGTGGATAGACTATGACTCCACAAGGACTCCCAAGCTATAAAATCAAGATGGTAAAAATCAATATATTTAAAATGCTCTCTATTCAGTAACTGCACTTGAGGACCCTTTAGCACAGCAGAGCTGCACACTGGTGAACAGTAGGGGACTGTGGTGGCAGTGGGAGCTCCTCCTGGTTCCCAGTTGAGTTGACGCGGACTCACCTAAAGGTGCCCCGCTCCACATCCTGCCCGCTGAGCCGTACATGGATGCCATCTTTGAGAAGGGTGCCAAAGGCCATGTACTCTCCGAGAGCCCAGTCCATCTGCCGGTTCTTCACTAGTTCAGCTCTACCACGCAGGATACGAGACACACCTGGAGAGCGCACACACACAAATCAAGTGATATCTTAGGAGAGCACTGGGGAAGGGAGTGTAAAAAGCAATGGACTGATTTATTGTATTGTAAATAACATTTAAAAACCCTTGTGGCTGTCTTAATTGCTATAGCATGAGCCAAATCAGCTGTGCAGGCCAAACACCTGCTGTTGTGAAACGGATGTGTTTACAGGTGCACTGCTTTAATTGACTTAATATCATCCCTGTAAAGAAATTGTTTAATGTATCTCTATCATATCATTCAGCGGCATGTATCTCATATTGTTCTACAGTAATGTGTGTTCTTCTGTCATTGAGTAAATTACTAGCACAGCATATCAGTATTACTACAGTACTATTATCAGCATTACCATGTGTGTTAGCCTGACTCTCTGCTCTATTCTCCGTCAAAAAGCGACCGAACTCACCAGGGTGGATCTTAAAGTCTTCCAGAGGCACTGAGCTGGCTGTCTGGCCAATGTGCTGCAGAACCTCCTCTTCCACTCCTGTGGGGACACAGCTCATGCTCTTGGGCTCTCCCTCGGCTGTGAAGAAATCTACAGAGAGAAGCAGTTTCACTTCAGCAGGAACAGAACGTATTCACAGAACAAGCTAAACAAAAATGAACTTGAATGGCTGGATTTCGAAGGGACTTCATTTACCTGGCCAGGGGGAGTCAAGCCAGTGTTGAATGCGTAAGATCTTTTCGTCCTTTGAGCGGGTGTATGCCTCTTCACATATCTTGTCATATTTGGCAACTTCTTCCTGCAACCACATTTGGTAATGTGTAACAGGGACAATGAAAAATGCCACATATTAACTGATGCACGGTTAGTTTACGTCAATTAAAGGACTATAGCTGGCTGACCAAAAACTGTGTGTAGCTGAGACGGAAAGAAAGAGAGAGAGAAATTAGAGGAGGACAAAAGTCTCCACCAGCTCTAATGGTTCTGCCTTGCTATATTACAAATGGGGCTTTTGCAAGAGTCCAAATAGCGGGCCACACAACAGAAAACAATGTCCATCAAAAGCCAGAAACTTGCACACCAGAGCAGAGCTGCAGTATTATCTGACGTGTGGTATAAAAAACATTTCAGAATGGATGTTACAATCAAAGTTTCTGTTTTGGATGAACAACCTAAGCCATTCCATTGAATGGTGCCAGAAGCTTAGGTATACTTCAACTTCATTGAGCAATATATACTCTATGTGAGGGATTGTGAGGCTAGGCGATTGAACTGAGGCAGTAAATTGAAACTCAAATACAGCAGTGCAGTGCTGGCACAAAATATTTACTGGAAGGCTAGTGTAATATCTAAGTGTGATTTAATGCACATAGTGCATCCAGCGGATGGCAATTCCAAATAAAACAGCATACAGTAGCAGCGCCCAATATACAGTATATTTAGCAAGAGCAAACAGCTTTAGATCACAAACCTCAAATTCCTGCAGTGTCACCACTCCCTCAGCAATGAGCTTGTCAGAGTACTTTTTCAGCACATGCTCCTGCCGGCGGATCTGTTTGTACATCAATGGCTGGGTAAACATGGGCTCGTCCATCTCGTTGTGGCCAAACCGTCTGTAGCAGACCTGTAAATACACAACACCACAGCAGCCATGTCTAAGTGCGCACTTACAATTGTGTTTCCTGTTAATCCATTAGGACTGAGACTAACCAGGTCAATGACAACATCCTTGTTGAAGGTGGACCTCCACTCTGCAGCCACCCGGCACACGTACATGACAGCCTCGGGGTCATCGGCATTCACGTGGAAGATGGGTGCATTGACAACTCGCGCCACATCAGTGGGGTAGGGGGAGGAGCGGGCCACTCGAGGGTCTGTAGTAAAGCCGATCTGACAGGCAACAATCACACGCGAAAATTGATATCATTTAGAGCCTCGAATCACATAATAAATAAAGTTCAGTTCAACGAAAATACGCTCTACTGTTAAGAATAACATCCGAAAACATCTTTTCACGTGTAAAACAATAAAATTTAGAAGCTCATTTTGTCCGTTGTTTTCACAGTCTTCTTGGAATAGTGAATTTAAACAACAGAATTGAGTGAACCAGTAACAGAATATGATCACATCGTCCATTGACAGATGATAGTGAATTACCATCCAGCCCCACTTATAATTATCAATAGTTGCAGAAAGTATAATAGCACCAGTGGTAATTATAGCAGCAAGATCATTATTATTAGCAATAATATTAGCATTACTGCCATAACTGCTGGTATGTGAGCAAATTATAAAATACATGATTTCTGGTGAATGGTGTGTCAGGTCTCATTTTACAGTGACACCGACCCTCCAATACCTGGTTGTTGACCACCACATGGACCGTACCATATGTGGTGTAGGAGGGGAGCTCACTTAGGTGGAAAGTCTCATAGACAACTCCTTGTCCAGCAAAAGCAGCGTCACCATGCATCAGGATGGACATCACCTGGAAAAATCACATCATAGACTCAACAGGGAAGAGTAACACAAAGTATCTCAAGTGCAAATCGACATTTACAACACCAATCACAAAATAAGCCACCATATACCTGGTTGAATAAGTGTTACCTTCTTTCCCCGAGTGTCTCCTCTGTAGAACTGCTCAGCTTTGGCCTTGCCCTGAACCACTGGATCCACTGCCTCCAGGTGGGAGGGGTTTGCCATGAGTGACAGCGTGATGTTCTTGTCCGTCTCACGGTTAATCCTCTCGTGGTACATTCCGAGGTGGTATTTGACATCACCCGAACCCTACGGGTGTCGAAAAAAGGTCAGGAAATAAAGCTGCATCTCCAGAATGCTTTTCCACACTGTCGCGCAGCCTCAGTTCCCTCACCTCATCAGCAGCCTCTAACTTGGGGTCAAACTGACAGAAGATCTGATCCAGGTCCTTACGGATCACGTTGGCCAAGACATTCAGTCGACCCCTGGAAGAGGGGAGAGTTTAAAAGGTCTGTGTCAAAAACGGAGGGACAAGAATTAGCTGTATGCATGGATTGAACTGAGAGGTGAGAAAATGCGAATACACAGTACCGATGAGGCATCCCCATGATCACACTGTCGATGCCTTCAGCGCTCGACTTGTCAATGATGGTTTTAAGAGCAGGGATGAGCACTTCACAGCCCTCCAGACCAAAACGTTTCTCTGATGACCACTTTCTGGCCAGGAAGTCCTCAAACCTAGACATAAGAAAAGATGATGAAGATGATACAGATTATACTGCTACTGATTAATAATAATGCACCATTACAAAAAAAAACAATGCTATCATGGTTTAGAGAACGTGTACTATTCTGATATTAACTTATATTATTTCAGTACCAATGTGTGGTAATACGAATGATAACACTTCAACAGCATAGAACATGCAAGGATGCAATACACTAACAATAGGCGGATTCTGCCTGCAGTGACTTCTGAGGTCATTAATCATATATGAAAATGAGCTCACATTAAGAACAGGGTGTTAATCTTTCCAAATATATGCATGTACAAGAGTTTTGTTTCTGTTATGTGACTCTCTGATGTAAGCTATAACTAAAAGTGAGGTATTGTGCTGTCATCAAAGTGTAAGTCAGTAGATATTTATTCCTTGCTGACCGTGTGGATCTGACCAGGCGGGCCAGCAAAGTTCTCTTCTCAGCATTAGTGAACTGCATGATTCCTGGAGTCTCAAATTTCTGACGAATCCACTGACACTGGTCCACGTTGTTAATGAACATAAACTCGACCCCTATATGACCACAGTAGGATGTCTGAAAAAGAAAGGATAAAAAAAACAAAAAAAACAACACAGCACGGTACAGTGTTACGGCTTTCCCCCATCATTAGATACATGTAGGGACACGAACACAGAAACATGATACCTCCAGTCTGCGTATGATTTCTCTAAGAGGAAGAGTGGTGTCTTCTCCTCCGATGAAGGTGGTGGGGGGCAGCTGAAAGGTCCTATCCAAGTCAGACTCATCCAGGCCGTAGAAACCTACAATAACACTATTTATTTAAATCTTTCGAGACAGACCTAACACATATTCTAGTGACTGGCCCTGAGCACATATGTCTTAACAAAAAGTCTTCTCCCTCCCAAATTATAATTAAAGTTGTAGAGGTATGAAGCTGTTAGCTTGCAGGGAGCACTATTCTAATGCAATTCAGCAGGGCTTAACAAACAATTCAAACCAAAGAACACCCAGGACAAATCCTTTTCAGCACAATAACATCGTAACACAAAGGCCTGCTTTCATTCAAGTTTAATTAATGACTTAAAATTTTTATATATTTTGATTTAATTTGTTTTAATTCTTCCATTCCTTTTGATATCACGGGGAAAGCAGATGAAATCAGAGCTGGGAGTGTGACCAATCCTAAAAACTATAAAATGTTTTATCATGATTACTGAAATGTTTGATCACAGAAATTTGAAAAAACAAAAATTAGTCACCAAACAAGTTTGACAACTGAAGAATGTTTTTAATTGTTCATCAAGCATAGATGCCAAACAATCATTGGTTCCAGCTTCTCAAAAGTGGGGATTTTCTGATTTGATCTGCTGTACACCGTTGTAAAGTGAACACCTTTGGGTTTAGACTGTTGGTTGGGCATGACATGCAATCCGAAGTCGCCTTGGGCTCTGGGAAATTTTGATGGCCATTTTTCACAACTTTCTAACATTTTATAGACTGAATGATTAATGCAGCTTGGTTAATGCAATATAACCAAGAGATTAATTAATCATGAAAATAATTGTTACCTGCAGCCCTAGCTGAGAATGTGATTTTATTGAACAGATGGCCTACTCATTTTCTGGGTTGGACTTTGTAGTTTTTTTAATGAAGTGCATAGTTGCGCCCCCTTCCAACTAATAGTGTAACCCTGCAGTGAATGAACTTAAATTTTTATTGAAGTAAATTTGTTTTTGATGGCAAAACTGTAAAGATGAAATAAAAACAATTCTCCAGGATGCATTTGTAGACAGTAGCGCGACCTGTTGAGATACAGCATCAGTATTGGTGGCTCAACATAAGTTTCTGCGCTGACAAAGCCCACCTGAAAGAACTGGTAAAGCTCAAGATCGCATGCAACATAAGAGGAGACAGGTGCAAATCATATTAGGAACACAGCAAAGACAAAGGGGGCCAAGAATAGACTCCTGTACTATCAGCTGACCAAATAAGGGGCCACAGAGGCTGTCATTAGCTTTCATTAGGGAGTTATAGCCCTTGTGAAAATACATAATCCAACGCTACGTCCTGACACACACTGATCATTGATAAAAGCAGCCAACAGCAACAGAAACAATGTCTCTCTCTCTCTCTCTCTCTCTCTCTCTCTACTGGCTATTACTGTAGACTTCGATCGCTTTCTGTGGCCGTCCCACATCCTCCGATCCTCAGTCCGCTAAATGAAATGGAGAATGACAAGAGCTAGGCCTGAGATTAATGACAGCATTAGGCTGACCAACCCGTATTCGGACTTGGCAGAGAACGTTATGGGGCCTTTTATAGTGAAATACCACTTACACTCTTGGGGTCTGATGAGTTATGCAACCCTGGACCAGAGATATGTATGATAGATGCACATGTATGCACTGTACAAACCCTCAAAGGGATACAGACATGTTATTGAAATAAAGGAAAAATACGATTCAAATATTTTCATTGTAAGGCAAATGAAGCCTTTGAAGTAAACCCGCCTATGAGGATATTATGCTTATGGCTGAAATCCTTAAGCACAACAAGTATCCTAAGGTAATTAAAAGGAAGGACTTCTATAGTAGGAATCTAATCTGCATATATACTGTATATGCCTGTGGGTTAGCTCCATATGCCTTTAGTTAAGAAAGGGGGATAAAATAAGGGAGTTCTATACCAATTCTGTACTAAGGCAAAACCAAAAACTGTATTATTACTGTAGACCTACATTTATATGAGAACCGGGTCTTTTTACCAGTGTTTCAAGATTAAATTTGACATAACATTTCATTTTGATATGTATTTTGACTGTTTTACATGGGTTTAACAGAGCCTCAGGTTACGAAACTACCCCTGTAAATGAAAAACTAAGAAGACAGTCATCTCAAGACAACAACAACAACGACAGCATGAGGAAAACTTTCTTCTTTCCACAGTATAGATTTTTGGTAGGTGTTTAATTGAAGGAGTTGGGAGGCTCACCTAATTTATCGATGGTGGTGATCAGGTCAGAGGGAACAAAGGAGTCCAGGTCAGCCTCCAGGATACCCAGTGGGTCTAACTGGGCAACATGGTGACCACGAATCTACAGAGAGAGACGTGAAGGACGAGGGAGAAAAGAAGAGAGATCAGGTAAAAAAAAAGTGACAAGCAAGAGAGATTAAGTATGAACAGCTTGAGAATAAGCCAACACTCAATTATAGGTCAACCTTTCTGAGAAAAGAGCCCCACGGGAGTGCTTTTATACCTATGTATACACAACCGCACAACCGCACAACCGCACACACACACACACACACACACACATTCCCACTAGGATTGCAACAAGCTGGGAATAAGAGTGACGCCTTTGCCAAAAGACAGAATTTAATAAATCCCTCGGATAGTTCCTCGAATTAATTTGAGGGCGAGGGGAAATGTTACCACCTGTTTTGTTTAAGTAGTCTCTTTGATATTTCCACTTTCAAAAAGCAGCCAGGGTAAGTAGGTTAGAGTTAATCTTGCAATTTGCATAACCTCGTGCAGTGACAAACAAATTGTATATTCCTTTTAATACAAGGACACACAGTATAAACAGCTTTCACTGCCAGTTGCATCTGTTTTGGCAAGTCGAGTGGATTTTGTTTGATGCACTCTTCACAAACACACACCGGAGATACAAAGAGTCAGCCAGTTGTGGCTCGAGGTGGATGACATCTTAATTCTGTACGCAGACACTGCCCAAAGATTTAAATGGATGCCCACGAGAAATGTGATCAGTCTTCTAATTTGTAAATAACATAAATCCACATCCACATGATGTGTGTGTGTGTGTGTGTGTGTGTGTGTGTGTGTGTGTGTGTGTGTGTCACAGCTGGGCCGGGTGAGCGAGGTACCTGGTAGGCTCTAATGAGCGTGTGCACAGCCAGGTGGTCCTCCACCACTTTCTGCGCCACGTCTGGCGAGTGGGACAGCACTCGGCCCTGGAGCAGAGCGGAGGGGCGCCTCTCGCCCGCCTCGCCAGCCGGACCGGAGGCCTGGATGTTACGGAAGAACGCGTCCCAAGACTAGAACACAAGAGAGAGACGGATCCAGCAGAGGCAAGCGGGGCTCCATCGCAAACACGAATCAAAAGGTGTCCCTGCTGCTCCCTGACTGCTAGGTTGGGGGGATGACAGGACAGTGAAAGGCCGGAGGGAATACAGGACCCTGCAGCTTCAGGATATGCTGAAACTGTGTTTCAAGACCAACACTGGCAACAGCAGTTCATTGTAATCTATCCGCTTAACTCAATGTGTCCTAGACAGCTGCAAGTTTCCATTCATGGGCAACAAAACTAATTATTATTATCACTTTTTTTTTTGTTTTTTATGTTATTCATGTGGGAAGAAAATGGCACATGTTGCACAGTGTTACCTCGTGGACGTTTTTATGGTCCTCCAGCCAGGCAAAGTACATCTCCTCCACATAGCTGGAGCTACCGGCCGCGGCTGAGACGACGGGCGCCGTCCCGGAGGAGCAGCCTCTCCTGGGATCGAGCCAGCGCCTGGCCGGGGCCCCTCCGGGGGCCCCTCCCGACCCCTGCAGCCACCGGCTCCCCCCGACACGCCCACCCCTCAGCACACCCGCCAAGGCCCGAAACTGACTCATGGCTGGAAGGAGACAAAAGTGACAGAGGAAGTTGGTGGTCGGAGAGAGAGATCACAGCTGGCCCTTCAGCTGCAGGCATCTCGGGTTGTTTTTTTTTTTTTTGATTGACAATCTTTTATGAAAACGCTAGAAACGGTGTTCATGACTTCTAATTCAGGTTCATTATAAAAACATCCTGCGAATTAGGATTTTTCTGAATGTCACTCATCAAACAGTGAGCTGTTTCAACTGATTGCACGTTATGCGCACAGCGCGCGTCGCACTTAAGGGGAACTATAATAATTGCGCACGGGCTCGCTACAGATAAAATGACCTTTACGAGCGTATATATGTATATATATATACATATGAGCAGGCCTTATATATATATATATATATATATATATACATATATATATAATTTTTTTTGATGGCATCTCCGCTGATCGAAGCAGCATATGTTTAACGTGAAACCTCTGCGAGAGTAAATACGGCCACGCAACGGCCTGCCGCGTGTTTTTCCGCAGTCTCTGCAGCTGCAAAACAACAAAAAAAAAAAAAAAAGCGCGTAACCGCTGACTGCCCCGAGTCCGACGGTGCGGTAAGTAACCGCAGTATCTCCCCGCAGCTGACTCCCTCACCTTTCCCTGCCCGGTGTTTCTCAGGCTCCCCCGGGCTACTGTGCCGACGTCGATGCCCAACATCGCCTGTTTCCCCTTGGACCACTAATCCCTCAACGTCAACACAAATCCTCATAATCCCCCCCCCCAGTGTCTCTCTCTGGAGCCGGACGCGGCGTTAAGATGTCGCCCACGCTGTTTTTTATTTTTTTCTCCCCTATTCTCTAGAAATGACATTTACCTTAGTCTGCACCGCTCTTTGACTCTATTGTCATCGCCGAAGAGGATGTGAGTGGGACAGGTGAACAGCGAAGGTGACACAGATCCGGGTGCACGCGGCTTGTCTCGTCACGCCCCCCCCCCCTCCTCCTCCTCCTCCGTGCGTGTCAGGTGGTGCTTCCTCTGCACCGCGAGCACCCTGCTGCACCCAAGGGTGCCAGTGGAGCGGCCGAACACACCAGCTCGGGGACACAGAGAAAGGAGAACAGTCATCAAATGTGATTATACTAACGGACAAGAGTTTATTTATTTTTTCTTACAAATAAGAACTCTATTAATTATTGTGTTGGTGTTGTTTTGTTTATAGCAGCAATCACTGTTATAATCACAATACTTACTGTAATCCTGTCGGTTCAGATGTGTGAACCTCTGCACGCACTTGTCATCCAGACAGGTCATTTTTTTTCCCCCCCGTTTATTTACATCACACGTATGTCTTTCCCCTCAGTGTTAATTATATGAGCCAATTAAACTTTTATAAAGGCTGAGCATGAGTCATTTGAGCAAGTGGTTTCAGATTGATGGGCCTCTACCTTGAGTGGGTTAAACAATAAGATAATTGGCCCTCCCTCACTCCATCTCTCCCCCCCCAACCTCTCTCTCCTTCTCATTTAGATTTTCATCATTCATACTTGCTGGCATGGAAGGAACAGCATTATCAATCATGACAAACACACCACTACACAGAGGAAAATGGAGCGGGCACGAGTCGCAAGAGGATCTACCAGACAAAACAGCTCAGGTCTAAATAGCAGAACATTGTATGGTCTTTAGAAGGGTAATCTTTGTACAAACCAGTATGTAGTGCAGTCTCTCCTTTCAACACCAAAATGTCTAATTTAACCATTAACATATTTGTTTACATGATCCACAGAATATTGGATATGACCATACAATAAAAGAAAATGTTTTAACCCACACCAAGAATATATTCACTATGTTTTAACTCTAAAACAACACACAATAATGCTCCGTGCTCCCTGAAAGAGAGTTCCTCCTTTTTCATTATTTGCATTTGTGTTTGCTGCTGCTCTCCGGCTGACCTGGAGAACGTAGGGTCAGGCAATTATGAACTGAAATGCCATTTTGTTGCAGTGACTTTGCCTCCTGACAAAGATGGAGTGAAGACCAGTTGCTTTCTGGCGTTTTATTAATAGTGTTCATTGATGAAAAAGACCTGTGCCGCTGGGTAACACTACGCTTGATGTTAAATTACACCTTGTTTAGAATGATTACATCACTAGAGAGGACAAAACAGGAGCAGCTGTTCAGTTTCAAACATTTCTTGTGTATGGGCAAATTAAACAAGTGACAATTCTCTAACCTCCTATTTCTGGTGACCTAAATCGAATCATGTCATCATTGACTATGGTTGTTAATTTTTAGGATTTTCCTGGCACATTCAGTCAATGTTCAGTGTCCAAAAAAATCTTTGATATAATCCAGGAGGCAGCGTTAACCTAAATAAAGTGCATGTCCAGGTGACCAACAGTAACAGCAGCCATCAACAGTTAGCTCTGCCAAACCAAATTGACTTTGTACATGAGTCCACAGCTCATCTGGCCAATGCCGGGCTCAGTACAAAGAGCGGGAGAAGCAGATAATGTGTAATCCACTTACCATAGCCAAGCCTACACACCATTTATGGAAGTCCACGTCATGAGGTTATTTAGGAACCCTAATTCATCTAATAAAGCATGTTTGGAGGCAGAATCAAATTTGTCTGAAAGCCCTTGGTACACGTGCTATTGTAAAAATCAATCACATTCCAAATGATTAAATAATGTATGATTTTATGAAATTAACTTACAAATATACGTATAAAAAAGGAGTTAATTCTCTCGGATGAAGGCAAGAGTCTGAAATAAAATTTGTTATTTCTAGATGATCTATGAATAATTACGTTACCCTGATTTAAAGAAATTACTGTACATACTGAGAATACTGCAGAATGTCTTCTTTATATGATATTTGGTTAACATCAACATGTGTAAGTTAACTGAAATTAAGCTATGCAACCAATAAATAGCTGGTCCTCAAATGATGATGCAACGGTTTTGCTTGAATTGTACTGATCCTTTGGTCATTAGGCAGTAAACCATATTGATCTGAGCAGAAAAATAGAAAAATTTAACAGGATATATTTTAATTAAGAAATTATAATAAAGAGTACAACCGAAAAACCTAAAGTACAGTACTATGCGATACATTTT
The DNA here is from genome assembly GCA_031216445.1 of Lateolabrax maculatus. Classification (NCBI taxonomy): domain Eukaryota; kingdom Metazoa; phylum Chordata; class Actinopteri; order Acropomatiformes; family Lateolabracidae; genus Lateolabrax; species Lateolabrax maculatus. Next base: position 11,900,304 of record CM062209.1, read on the forward strand.
TACAGCCTTTAACCTATCTATGAACCCATTATTAAATACAACCCACACCATCAATCAGAAAATACAGTAAATAATAAAAACATAACCATATACCCAAAAGTAAATGTTGAGTAAAAACATTAACAAAAATAATATTTTGCGTGCAATTCTTTCTTTATCTGCTCCCCCCTTTATTTGTTTTAACACTGAACATGTCTGCAAATGATTAAATTATTCAGAATAAAATGGTCATAAATGAAAATTACCATAAATTCATTTTATCAGTTTCATCTGAGTTGATTCTCATACCAGTGACCATTTTAATGATAGATTTGAGTCATATTAAAATAAGCCTCAAGGACAATATGTGTGTTAAACGACGATATCCTAGAGGATATAAAAGAGCAGCATATATTTGTTGAATATTTGATAAATAAATGTTACCCATGCATAGACTAAGGTATGTCATCTCATCATCTCTCTGCATTCAGATACCTCACCACAGCCTGGGTATGGTAAATAGAGAAGACAACTCATCCAAAAAGTAGCAAACACAATATAAGACAAGATAACTAGTGAGGATTATCATGTCCTGGATTATCGATACTGAAAAGTGTCCACAACCATGCATATGATGAGTATTTGGCCGTATTTGTAATTAGTAAGTAAAAACAAAATAATTCCACATCACATTTAGACTAAAGAAAGGCCTAACAGCAACCAGGATTTACTATTGCTATAAGTCTCTGAAACACTTCACCACATTTGGTGACACACTACAAGGCTCCTATGATCCCACCAACGAGAAAGGCAAAACTGTGTTTTGGTAGTTTGTGTGTTGGGATCACAAACTTAAAGGGAGTGTGTGTGAGGGGAAAAGTGAGCACATTGATGTTTCTGAACCTGGAGTCTCTTTTACATATAGAGACATGGGGAGGGAGGTTAAGTTGCAGCTCTCCCCGTGTTAATGAGAGTCCGATGTTACAGGGGACATCCCGGAATCCTTGGCAGAGTCCGGGGCGTCGGCGGTCACGGGGGAAGAGACTTTCTCATAGATGAAACTGTAGAGACTGATGTCAGGTCGAGTCGTGCGGCAATTCTTACACACCAAACTGTAGTACTGGTTCAAAAGGCTGTACAGCCTCCCTGAGAGTGAAAAGGAGGGCAGAGAAGAGAGGGTAAGAGATACAGAGGGAAGGGATGGTGCACGGGTCAAGAGTAAGGAAGAAATATGGAGGGAGATAAAACAGGATTTTAGAGAAATAGACAAAAAGGAAAAACAGGTTGAAAGTCTGGGAACAAGCAAGAGTGACAGAAAACTGTAACAGAAAAAAAACGAAGAAAAATAAAAGCGGGCTCTGGCTCGTTTATAAATCACACGCACATACACAAGCACACAAGCCGTGAGCTTTTTCTCTGTAGCTCCACTTAAGGAAATGGATGGCTAGAGGGGAATTTCTCTGAAAGGCTTCAATAAATGTCAGAGGAAGAAAAATGAAAAGAGGGGGAGGGGAGAGGCTGGGGTCAGTTCGGGCAGTAATCCACTCTGCAGCTGAGGCTGAATGGATGGGCAGAGGAACAGAGATGGCCCATAAAGTGGAATAACTTAACATACAGAGGGACTGCATTCTGTTATTTATGCTTACTATCCCTGTAATGACGACAACAAGGACAACCTCCATGTGCTGTACGAGCCACAGTCCCAACAGAGGCTGATATCATCACCATTCCTGTTCATTATGTAATTTACTGTTAGAGCTCAACAGAGGCAGGGCTGACAAATTCTACCTCCCGCAACAACAACAAAAAAAACTACAAATATTTGGGTCTGTGTGTGAGTCTTACCGACGGTGACCTGTCTCTCTGTGAGGAACGTGTGTATTTCGTGAACATCCCTCATAAGCTGAGCATCTCCAAATGTGAAGTACGCCACGTCTCTCCCAGCCTCCGCTGCAGCCATCAGCTGGATCAGCGCTGAAAAAGTGAGAGGGAGAATGCTAAAGGGTAATTCAGGCAAAACAATAACACATCGTATTAGCATCATCAGTATCCTTCAGTTTCAGAACAAAATCATAAATGTGTAATTGACCACTGAAAATAAGCTGAGGAAACTAAGTAATTGGTCAATAAGCTGGATAAGGTATGGCTTCAGGCAGATAAGTGACAGGGGCAATTTGTATCAGAAGAGTAAATAATCCAGTGGTAGCATAGCCTCATCAACAGTGCTCAATCTTTTAGCCCTCGCAAATTGGGTCTTAAGACTTTTAAATATTTAACACAATGGATATTGATTCCACATCAATAAACACACAAAACAAGCCATCATTTGGAAAAGGGCTGTAATCTTTATAACAACATAACAGCTCAGTCTTATGTAACTACCACGTCTCGATTTGGCTCCGGGACTATAATATAAAATACAGTTATTGCCTTCTAAAAATACCAGCTATGCTAATTCCAGGGCTAATGGGCGGGGGTCCCCGGAAGCTAATATCATCCTCAGAGACTTTGTGAAGTCTAGTGGATCTATTCATAGCACGCTGCAGAGGAAATTAACAGCTCCAATTCTAAACGAAACTGTACACAAACATACCCATGTTACTCCAATCTCATTTCCATTTTTATAATGCAGGACATTTATGTGGAGATGCGGTTTTTAGTACAGCACAGCCTCCATGAATCTATGCTTAAAACAGATGAAAGCCCTTTTAGTAGCTTGTAGTATGATAATTATGAACAAAATTAAAGTTAATGAAATTGTGTCAGACATTGACTAGAAACAAAACTGGTCAAAATTGAAGCCCCTGCGTATGAAGAGTAATGTAAGGCCACAGAGTCCTGCATCAGCCTGGATTTATGGTGTCCTTTCCCTGTAATAAACTGCACTTTTAATGGAAATCATAAATGTGTGTCTGCAGATCAATAACAGGAGGGAAGGAATAGGTGAGTGACACCCTGGGAGAGCTACTAATTGACCATAGGCGTTTGAGAGAGACTGGCATCTGTCGTACAGTCCGTATGTCCTTCAGCATGAGCTTCAATGGCTGGATGAAGCAGTCCAGATGAATGGGTGGGTTTACATATGATGTATGAAAAAATATTGATTTCTTCACACTTGTTACGATACACAAGGTCTTTTCCTCCCCTTTATTTCGATGCATGTTTGTAATTCAGCCAACGATACCTTTGAGCCGTGTGTCTCCGCCAAAAGCTCCACAACCCCAGTTGCCTGTGGCTACTGCAGAGAGGTGCTTGCTGTTGGCGTTGTTTCTGAAGAATCCACAGTACGCCTGGGATAAATGCACAGGGAGTAGGGAAGGGAAGAAAAAGAGAGAAACTTTTAAAATATTTTTCTATTATCTCTTTGCACACTATATTAGAATCTAAAATTAAATCAAGAATATGCCTTATTGAGATCTATACAACAGTGTTGTTTTCAGATCGGTGGGTTTCATGTGGGCTGGACATCAAAAAGCACAATGGCAATGTTTAAGTGTAAGCTTCAGGTTGAACCATAACAAAATAAAAAATGGAAGTAATAATATTTTACCAAATTCCGCAACAAAAAAGCTGTAGAAAAAGGACAGTAATACTACTACTACTACTATAAATAGGTGTTGTTCAGCCAGATAAGCTGTCGGTAGCCCTGAGCTAAATTCAATGGTGTTACAGATCACCAAACCTTTAATTAACACCTCGCAGGTAGTACCTGAAAATATGTCAAAGTTCACCACTATGAGCTTTTAGTCAAAAACAGCATCATGTCAGCATGAGCTGAGATATTTTCTCAATAACTTTGCAAACGCAGTCTAGGACATCTTTATCTCACCTTGTTGAGTTCTCTGGTCATCTTCTCAGGGAGAAACTGCTCTAGGAAGTGCCTGTATCGAAGAGCATCAATGGCAACAATCTCTGTACATCGTCTCTGCCATTCATCCCTGGAAATGAAAGAAAAACAATGAGCGAGATGGGACTGACAATGGTTTAGAAAGATCCTCCCATCTGTCCTCCAGCCTTTTCTGACTGGATTAAATAATTTTGGTTTAAAATATCACAGCAAAATAACCCTAAAGTATGAAATAGTACGTGAGAAAAATGACCTGGGAGTCTCATCCTTGTAGCTGTCCTTCCATTTGTAACTTTCAGCATAACCAGAATATTTACTGTACTGTTCAGTACCTGCAGAACAAGAAAGAAAGTCAAGAAAAAAGAAATGTTATTACTCAGTATTCAGCAGTCAGAGGACACAGTGGGCCTAAATCTGTTTCAGCGCCTTGTTTCTTAAATCAAATTTAGTGCTTTCTGTGCTCCTCATGTGAGCACACAGTATCAGCTTGTATTGGATTGTCATAAATAAAGGCCATTGATTTAATAACTAATCCGCTTTGGGGGTTTTAAATTAAAAGCTTTCAACCATAATAGGAAGAAATGGTCAGAATGGAACAAGCTAACCTTGGCCACATTTGCAAAATGATCCCCATATCCTTCATTAACTAACAGTGTTACACACATCTGTTACCAAGACATTGGCCTTTTGATAATGTGTACTGGTATGTGCTCAGAGTTACAGCTCCAAAGATTTCATCATTCGTCATTACAAATACAGGTGCGCTCAATTCTGAAAATAATGCCTATTCAAGGGTCTCTACATTATGCAATAGGTATGATGAAGTCACACGACACTTAAATGAAGAGCAGGAGTTATAAATATGTGATTAGCATAGCCTTTGAAGTTCTTCTGTATGTACTGGCAGAGTTACGTGTGCTACAAGTTTTGTAGTTAAGTTAACAACAACCAGAAAAGTATTTTAAAAGCAACACTAAATGTCTCTTTTAAAAGGCAGTAAACAAGCACTGCTTTTACTTTCTAATAACTGACTTGATTTAATTTCAAGCATGTACCATCTCCCAAATACTGCAACTGTAAAACAAACTTGAAGTCTGAAGCGTGAATGATGATTTTTTTTGTGCCTTTCTATAAAAAAGTGTGACTCGAGCTAATGGCCTGTACTGCAGCCAGGACATAATCCAACAGTGACAGTGCAGCTGGGCAAATGAGAATTATGTTTCTAAAGCCTTGGCTGAGTGAACAAGTAGAATATTTATTCTAAACATCTTGTGCCATCGCAAGCCCAGCCGGTCAAATGAAGTTCTCTCTACAACACTAGCGACTCCTAACGTCGAACAACATGATATCCATATCACTTTCTGCATCAACAGAGCTGTCCTCATCCTCCTTCACCTTGATCCTATTTATTCTGGAAACCGCCCATGACAGCCTCCTGGCATGCAGGCTTCCATCACTAGATTACATCGTGGACCTCTACCCTCCGATCCGAAAACGTCAAAAACTGATGTGACGTATAAGTTTCAAATGCATTGCAAGACCCATGTTAGGACACCTAGACAAGACAAAGAAATATGATTATCTAGACCTGAAACAACAAAGACAGGAATAGAGACAGATGTTAAGAGTCTAGAAAAAGAGACTAGAATTAAAGAGGAAACACTGCATGCGTGCAAGGAATATTCTGCAAGGTTTTAATGAATCTATGGCGTAACTGGCCCATTCCATTAGTGGAGCAATGACCTTAGTTGGAGCTATAAATTCCTTTCTGTCCAAATGTAATAAAGTTAAGTGGAGAGGAGGAGGAGGAGGAGGAGGAGGAGAAGGGAAAGAGGGACGGAGGTAGAATGATGGGAGGCAGTGAGGGGGACGGTGACTAACCACTGAAGGTGACTTGGAAGAGATGGGAGTTTCAAAGAAGACAACACGGCGCCATACAAAACAGATAATGCTGGGTTTGCTGAGCAGGAAGGTACTAATTGAGATAGAAGCCGATTTTAACGTTGACCGAAAAGAACTCGTGTATGTTTGTTTGGTGTTATTAACAGTGTGGGTCTGGGACTCTAGCACCACGTTGGCTCTTTCTTTTCTCTACTCTGCTGTTAAAACCAGCCTTTAAGCAACGTACAGTAATAGATAGAGGGTGCTGAGGGTGCCCATCAGACCATGTAAACTCTTCAAATTTTGTGAGTCCATGTGTCTTTCTTTTCAGGCACAAGTTCAAAGAAGACTCCTCTAACAGAATTAATTAAGTGCAGACATCTGGGAGAACTATTTATATTTGAGTTTCTGGATGCACAGCTAAGTTATAATACATGCCATCATGTCAAATGGATGGATATATCAAACCAGATAATGTTGCCTCTTGTATCATCAAAGGAAAATCAGAAGGCTCATTTTAATGCCCCAGTGAAATACAAGCACCAACCAGGACGAGTTGATGTTAAATATTTGTTTTGCCAAGCTAAAGTGATAAAGTGGCAGTAAAATAAATATGCTGTGGGCATAAATCAATTGACTAATTCATCAATTAAGGCCATATCAAAACGTGGTAAGGGGGCAATGAGATATAACTTCATGCAATACAATGACATTTCACACACTATGCATGTATTTGATTCAATTCAATCATACAGGCGTTCAATTGCCTCCATGATTTTAATCTTAGCTTGCCTTTACTTTGAACAGTGGTGGGCGAGGTACAACTTTGAGGCAGGAAAACAAGGCAGGATGGCCAGAAGAGGAGGAAGGAGGCGAGTGAGAGGGCAGAACACTTAAGACAGGTTGACCGAAGCAGAGTGAGTTGGAGGTTGAAAAATAGAGCAATTCTGCTGGAGAGAAATGAGGGATAACTGGGTAGTCCCAGGTGAATCAATGCAATGGATTTACCTTCGGACTGGATGGAAGGACAGGGAAAAAAATGAATGGAGTCCAATAAACACACAGGGCTCAGTGAACGAGAGAAAATAACTCAAGAGATGAAAACAACACTAGCTTAGCCTATGTTGTGTAATACTAGAAAGGAATGTGAGATACACAGATGTGTGTGGTTTCTATAGGAGAAAGTAAGAAAATAAGAAGCAATATCAAGCAATAAAGGTCCAAAGCACCACATGACCTTCAGAGTATTCACAGTGTGGTAGCACTATATATCTGAGCCTATTGGTTCCATATACCTTGTACTTGTATTGACTTCCTGCTCTTAATTATACAGTGTATACAAAATGCATAAGGAGACTAACCCTTAGTCACATACTCCACATCTGGAGCTATATACCCGCTCTGGTCTTATATAACCAAAATACATTGGTTTTATAACCCTAACCCTAACGATCCACAAGATGCTAAATAGAGGACAACAGCAGAAAAGAAATATACCATAGCAGCATTGGCACACTGTTCATCTATAATGGTTCCATTCCCTGCTCATTGTGGGCAAATAAGCACCATGTCACAGAAAGTCTTAACTGGGTAGGAACCTATAAATAACTTGTCCTAATATCTAGTGTCTGTATAAGGACATTACTGCGTGTGTGGTTTGTGTGTGAATGCACGTGTGAGCGACACCACAAAGATGCCTTTGAGGGTGCCATTACTTTTTTTTTCCCCATGAGGGAGTTAGTGGAACTTTACAGCCAAGAACAGAGATCAACTGGCAACAACTGGAAATAATCATATCCAAGTCCAAAATACAGTGATAGTGGCATAAACAAGGTAGGCCAAACTGTTTTCACCCTAACCATGTCCTCGAGGACCTCCTGGGGGATCCTGTAGCGCTCTCAGGCCAAGTGGGATATGTAATCCCTCCAGAATACTCTGGGTCTGCCTCGTGGTCTCCTCCCAATCTCTAAAGGTGAGACCGGACATTCTGCGAAGGAGAATCATTTCAGTCGCTGGTACATCATGGTACATGGTACAATCTTGTTCTTTTGCTCATTCACTGCTCATTGCTCATTAACATAAGGTGGTTGGAACTTGGACCTGCCTTTGAGCTCAGCTCGCTTTTCACCACAGCAGTCTGGTACAACACCTGAAACACTACTGATGCTTTATCTAATGCTCCATCTTAACCTCACTACTGAACAAGACCCCAAGATGTCCACAAGCCTTGAATTGGGGCAGCTACGTTCTTATAATCCAGTGGGGCCCTGGTAGAGTACCACAGCCTCAGACTGAAAGGAGGTGCTGACTCTCAACCCATCTGTTTCATGTGCAGTTGACAAACAGCCCCAGTGTGTGCTAGAGGTCACAGTCCGATAAAGCCACATAAACTACATGATTTGCGAAAAGCAGAGAAGCAATCCTGAGGTCACCAAACCAGACACTCTCCACATGTCAGCTGCACAGAGATTCTGCCCATGAAATCACAAACAGGTGACTAGGCAGAGCACAATCACAGAGAAGCTGCTTGACTTACTGCCGAGAATATGGAAAACTCTCAGTCTAATTACACAAGTGCCACATCACTTAAGCTTTCTCAAGGAGGCTGAGCATTGGGATACCAGCATAATTGCCGCACACCGTTTGGTCCTCCGAAGTCATCCCACACTTTTTTTTTATTGCTTACATTACTTTAGAGCCTGCTGTCTGTCTGGCCTTCTGATAGCTGTCTGCTAATCAGGATCCTCTGTGCCAACCGAACCTCAAAGGACTTAAAGCACCCAAGAACATGTGAAAGGTCTTTTCTTTCACAGGCCATTGCTTGATTGAACTCTTGAATGACTTACCTATGTTCATATTGTGCTGTGGTTATTCATTTACTCTACTAAATTTTTTATGATACATTTGATAACTCTGTAAATCTGAAGCCACAATTCTACCTTTGTGGACAATACATTTCTGTTTTATCCCATTATTCAATCAACAGATGAAGCAAAGTGTGTGTGTGTGTGTGTGTGTGTGTGTGTGTGTGTGTGAGAGAGAGACAGAGAGACTACGTACCTGTGATGATGAGGCATTCATTGTATTCCAAAGCTTCAGTAAAGAGGCGAGACACAATGAGTTCAGGGTTGATGAGGAACCTGATCTCTTCCTGGACTAGTCCATGTCCTGTTACTCCTCCACCTACAAGTCTATTTGCAAAGTCCACCTAATGAAATAGAAGAAAATAAATGCTCTCAGATTTCAGTTTTATCCTTTAACTTTATGTTCTCCTCTTAAAAACGTTAAGAGGAGGACGTTCTTAATGTTCTTGAATTGTCAAAGTGGACTGGGGCCAATTTAATAAACTAATTCTATTAATGTCTGCTTGTTATCGGTCACCCACTGTGGTCATTAAATGTCTAAGGATCACTGCACCTCTTCCTGCTTATAAATAAATAAATCAGGAAATTGTAGCGAAATAGCATTTGGTAGTTCAAATACCAATAAAATCTACAATTAATGGTGAGCCAAGCAGTAATGGCAAATCTGCACGAATACGTAGAGATCGAGATTGCCATTAAATTTATAGAAATATTTATGCTTCCCAAAGGATGAATGCTACTGATTGTGGTGAGCCCTTAACAGCAGGTCAAAGTTTTCACTTATCCTGTGAAATAACTGAACATTCCTGGACAGACTGCCACCAAATTTTGTACAGACATTTATGACTCCAAGACAATGAGGGCCACTAGCATGTAGACTAGGCTGTAATCTTGTTAATCAATGTCAGTTCAGTTTATGTATTAAACAGACTGATATACAAAGCCAAGATTATTGATGAGATCACAGAAGAATTAGGCTGCTTGTGGTTATTTCTGGGACTCTGGTTTCACTGTAGGACATATTTTTTATGTGACACTGGAGCTTACAGCTGTGTAAGCCCACTCCTTGTTTTTGTGGCATGGATAAGTGGACAGCCCATTCAATCACAATGCTACTATTTAAACAGCCTGTCAGGGGTGAAGGTTCTGCTCACTGGCCCACAGCTACGTCAGTCTGTGTGACAGTGAGTGTGTTTGTATGTGCATGTGTGTATGTTGTCTAACCAGTCGCTCAGCTCCTCACCTCCTTCACTGGTTCACCCCTAACCTCACCCCCTTCACCCTTCAATCTCACCTCCTGACAGAATGACAGCCTGCTCTGCCCTATCGCAACTCAACACACAGCCAGTGCCCAGCCTGCTGAGGTAACCATCAATCCGCCTGCAGGACTCCTGGCCCACTGCGTCGTCCCAGTGAGATGGCTCACCCTTGTCATCTTTTCCTCCATGCACCTCCCTCTCCCTCACCCCCTACCCCAGGGTCTTCTCCTCCACCCTTGCCTCTCTGAGCTACTCAACTGTATACATCAGTTGTCAAGCCAGAGTAAAAAATGCACCAGCCATATGGGAACACTGAGGGGAGTGAGGAGATGGGATGAATCAATGCACAAAAATTATACACCCAATTTTGATTTTCTGCAGATAGTGGGCAAATATTCAGGCAAGCAGTGCAGTCTCTTTGACTTCTGAAAACTGAAAGAAAGGCACAGTGATGGTCAAGTCATGTTTGTCAGGTCTGACCACAGAGACAAGTGTAAAAAAAGCACTGCTACATCAAAACTGACAGTCTGAGACTGAGGAAAGCATACTTTTATTATGCCAGGTTGAATAACTAGTTCTATTTGGCTTGAGGATTTACTACCTGCAGCATCCCGTATCCATCATCCTCAATCGTCCCCTCACAGGTGATATGTAGGAGAGTCAGCTGAGTCTGGGAACTTGACAAAAACATTGACAATACTTTCAGTTACTCTTTCACCAAAGGGTTATTCACTGTATTAACATAATATGCTAAATGTATTATTAACAACAACATGCTTCAGCAAAGGTTATATGTGCGTATATAATATTTACTGACCCAAAACGTAGACGTAGAGTATTTAAGCATTACATTCATAACTTAGTAGAATAGAGAGTAATACCTTTCCCAGTTTGGAGGATTGCTCAATACTTGTCTTGTGAATGTAACCAGACCCTTGGGCCCTTGAAAAAAAGAAAACAAAATAATAAATGAAAAATGTTCAGTGACTGAAAAACATGAAGAGCATTACAGAGAAACAATTGCTGCAAACATCATGTGGGATATTGGTTATACTTACTGGTATTTGAAACTCTCCTGAAGTAACACAGCAGAGTTTTCAATTTCTCAATTTTTCTTGGTGAAGAACCTTCAAATAACCTGAAACAGAAAGCAAACGGGAATTTGAGTTCACAGAAAGATTTTTGTAGGGTACTGTCTTTGTTAAATAGTACATGTGAAAGCCTTTAGAGTCTCTGATGAAACAAATGCAAACAGTTGACTCAAAATATACTTTTTTGATATTAAATACAATTGTATGTGTTTTAGCAGATTGGAGACATTCATGTTTCACTCAGAGATATTATCTATAGCTCACTGCACAACCATGCTACATGTCATGAGCGAGGTCAAGCTTTTAAACTGGCATGATGTCTCCCCCATCTACCTCCATCCTTCATATAATGGCACAGCCGGAGGCCGTGTTTCAGTTCTTTAGAGTTACCATAAAAACTAGGGTGGATAGAGGGGGGAGGAGGAAGGGAGGGAGAGAGAGAGAAAGAGAGAGAGAGAAAAAGCAAGAGAGAGAGAGAGAGTGTCAGAGAGAGAGAGAGCATTGGGTGGACAGCTTAAATCACCCCATATTGGTACGCCCCTTTGTTAAAAGCGACCTAAGCTAATGACTTATCACAGTTCACCATTCATCTTTCTCTCCCGCTGCTTTTATCCAGACCAGTGAAGAAATAAAAACAGAGGGGACAAATTACATGTAAAATGCAATGCAGTAAAAGGCATTCAGTGAGAAAAAAGACAATTCTTGCATATAAAAACGCATTTTCCCCCACTATTTACATTCCTTACATAGTGGCACTCTCATGCTCTTCGAACCCCTGACCCAAATTTCCTTAGTCACTGTCAGTTTGGCATAATGTACCCTGGAGGACAACCTGCCCATGAAATAGTGTAAGTGCAACACATGTGGATGGGGGGGATTTCAAGTACAGCAACAAATCCTTCCTTGCTGAAGACAGAAGGGCAAGTAATTATGAAGGATTTAGTCACAAAATATATTGCAGCAATTTTAAGTTTGTCATGATAGTCACATTCATTATTTGGTTCTTATCTACTGCAACCTTACTTACTATATAAAGTGAATCAGGAGACAAGGTTTCTGACAGTTTTACCATTACCAATTAGGCTATTTTCTTGCAAATGAGGTAGGCCATCTCGTGGCCACACAGTTCAGAAACAATAACAGAGGATTTATTTCTCAATAATGAGCTTTCATTGTTGACTAGAATGTTAAACGGGTTTCCTACGTCATTTTCTTCTCAAACAGAGGAAAACAGTTATAGAGATAAGTCTACCGTCTTTCCTCCCCCTCGAATCTATCCATCACTTAACAGAGGACAAACCTTGACAGTTCTGCCAAAACAGCAATCAGCAGATTGCTTGCTGCTCTGCTTGTCCAAGACAGAGCGCTACTGTAGACGATAAGCAAAGTGACGGACACTCCCTCAATTACAGGGGAAAAGGGAGGGCCAGTAACGATCCAGGGCTCATTTTAGACTGCACTGGTTGCCTTGTCTTGTCTCATCTTCTCAGAAACACCAAGACTTTTTTTTCCCTCTTGCTCTTTCCTGTATTTCGCTGCCGGCAGAAATGCTGATAGTGAAGGCGAGCCCAAGTGCCTGCTACCAAGTGCTGGCATGGGTCTGAAACAGCCAGCCCTGCAACTGGGATCAATGCTTACATTATTACAGAGGACTCTTTACTTAGCCTGCCACTAAAGTTTGATGTTGATGCAGATATCATGTACCCATAAAGACTGATTGTGAGAGTCTGATTAAGGTTCAGATAAAATGAGGGGGTTGAAGGAAAGGAATGTGGACATAATCACACATAATCAATATGACCATCCTTGGGATTCATAAAATAATACTGCTCGACCCCCAAGGGAGAGCAGATGGCTAATTAGACTCTGCATAGCAGTTGGGCCCATGAAGATTGCAAAGAATATTAAAATTACATAGTACTAAAGCTACCCTTTATGTTCTGCAAAGAGTGTAAGCACCACCATAATAAGGTATTACCAAACCGACATCTCCAGGATGTCAGGCAACAACACCAGAAATAATTACACATATCACTAATGAGGAGAAATATAGGGAAATTCAATTGAGGTGATATCTGGACTATGTACCAACCCTACCTCACCCATACACAACATGTCAACTTTCTAGCCATCAGCTTTATTATATGTGTCAAAAATACATGAAGATGTTAGTGTCCGAAAGAAGTCCACCAGATTCTGTTAGACGTCTGCTGAAAGTCATCATATCAAATGTCTTGAGCAGAGATAACAAAACAAGACAAATGACAACAATTAAGTCTTTCTCATACAGAAAACAAGCTGGACCTCATTAACAAAGACAGATTCCAGAAAACTGTGATAACAGACAACCTAAATGTAATATTGCCACACCTCCTGCTGCCGTCTGCACGTTACACCAGTAGAGCAGAGGTTGTGTACGTCGGATACAAGAGTGCAACAGCCATCGCTCTTACAAGTATAGACCTGACTGCATTCATGCATCACTTCCCTCTGTTGCAAATAACGTAACACATCAAGATTATGAGAAGCCAGAGACAGATAGACGAGCGTGCACTTTAAAACAGTCTATCAGAACAATTTGTTTCAATTAGCCATCCCAGGCTTTCTTAACAGACCACTGGTTCAGAGTAGGTAGAAATAGAAAAACGCCAATTTAACACTCCTACTCTGAATCTTGCTCCCACACAAAAAGACATAACAAAAACATGGAGCTCCAAGAGATTCTCTGCCTACGGTCCCATCCTCAAGTCTGTAAGGTGACAGGGATGGTTACAGCACACAACGTTATCTCCAAAAAAATAAATAAAACTAAAATGCTCTTTGACCAAAAATAAAATAATGAGGTACCACAAGTTGTAACTCTGTTTATTGGGCTTACTGGACACTAAGGAAATGAGTAGAAGCTGAGTAAAAACATAGAATTCATCTATTAGGGGTTTTCAAGGCAGTAGTGCCCCCTAATGGAAATCCGTTTAACTTTGCTCAGATTGGTATGATCACTAAAAAAACAGAGCTAGTCGATCCAAATCCTACCAGTTTGTAACAGATTGTTAGATAATAGTTGTAATTAATCGTCAAAATGATCTCACACATCTTTGAATGTATCTGACGCCCAATTATGGGAAAAGCCACTACTGAATCCTGTTATTATGCCAATAAAACCTGGGCTACACGGGAAGTTCCACAATCATTTAGGACAAGAAAAAACTAGAATGATGACAATGAGTCCAATCATGCACCTGTCTGAAAGCATAGTAAGCTTCTTCTTGAAGCGTACAGACCAATGAGGCTAACTCAGGATCAATATCTGAGTCTAAGATCTACTCAGCCTCCTGCTTAAAGTAATGGCTTACAAAGGGACTCAGCGTAAGACTCAAGGGGCGAATCCCATTTTGTGAATAAAATTCTAACGACTGCAGCTCACTCAATTACCCTACTACTGATCATTGTTATGTGTCTCCCCAGTTTTCTGCAAGGGACAGTGTGCCTTTACCTGTAGAAGTTGATCTCAGGATAATTGCAGTACTCTGACTTGCGGGAGTTGCGTCGGGGGAATGTGCAGAAGAAGGCGTTGGCCAGAAGACAGGCTATTTGCTCCTGAGACAGAGTCAGGGAATGGTTCATCCTTGACTTCAGTAGGGGAATTGGCTAGAACGAGAAACAGAAAGAAAAAAAAAGGTGAATGAAATCAAAACAGAGAACAGAATAAAGGAGTCATGGCAAAGAGACAAAAACAGAGGGACTGGAGACCAGAATGGGAAATGTAGAGACAAAGAGATGCAGGAGAAACACACAAGGTCACATGGGTGCAGTGCTGTGGGTCTGAGGGCGAGCAGGGGGTAGATAATTAGTTTAGCAATCTAGCAAGCAGAAGAGACAAGCAGAGTTCCATTAGGTAAATGGGTGGTAGTAATTAAGGTCCTGGTTTTCTTGCTCTCCCCCAGGTTCGTTCAGTCAGACACACAGGGCCCATCTATCTTCACTGATTAGGGCTAAAGAGCCTCCCAAGGCTGCCCAGTTAGCAGATCAATACCAGCTCTAATAACACACACATAAACATTAGCCTTGACGCTTAATACTGCACGACAAAGAGGAGAGTCAGAAAGCTTCATTATCCAAATACTACAAATGATTCTGAAGTGAAATCTTTACCAGAAATTCCCTCCTTTAGTTAAACCTGAGCATCCTTGACATTCTGCTCCTGGTCTCCAATAACAGCTTGAGGGATTTTCCTATCCTGCCCAGAGTGGGAGCTGAATTAACTTGATCAAATTAAACTGAGGACTCTGAAACAGATAACTGAATTACAGAAATACCTATCTTGGAATTCTTGCATTGCTATAATTGATGACAGAGAAAGAAAATGAAGACAAATGGGGATGACATTTAAAAGATCTGTGACATGGATCGCATCCATTTACTGTGAATAAAAGAGAGGGCCTCTGAGATTTGATTGGAGTGATATCAAACCCGGTTTCTCGGAAGATATTGCTAAGGGGAGGAATGGCTAGTGTGGAAGTCCAAAGGAATAGACTGAATTTTTTAAATTTCATAAGCATAACACATCAGATGGATGACTGGACATGAGACAGACCTCTCCTCTCTCAGCCCTCTTTTCTAATGAAGCAGATCTTGATATGGACCAAGAAGGAGCATTCATTAAATAGCAGTTGCAGCTCATGAGCTGATCTTATGTAACATCCACCATCTGACCCTTTGCCTCTCCTCCCTGCTGAATGCACACACTTACATCCTTCCTTATATACAGTACACCTCAACACTGCTGTGTAATGTGTGCATTTTAAATTGTAAAAAAAAAAAAAAAAAACAACTTACCAATGTGCAGAGGTGAGGGGCATTGAGTGCTAGGTCAACCATAGCTGGTAGTATGACCTCAAACAGGTGTTGTGCCTCGCAATGCTCAAGACACTGGAGAGAAGAGGAAAAAAATAGAAACATGAAGGCATTGTTTAATGGTATATCTCTGTGGAGCTGACTGCCTAGTTAGGCAGGCAGTTACTCAGAGCCAGCAGTCAGAGTGACTGATTAGATCTGAAGTGACGTTTTGGTTTGTAACACAGCTGATTTTGCCAACCAAAATGTTAAGTAGAAGATAAATCCAATGAGAAGTTTTGTTATTTTAAAATTCAGTTTTTGAGAGAGTAGAGCAATTTTAAACCATTTTTATGTTTGGCAGTTTCTTCTTGTTCTTTAAAGTAAAAATGCAGATAATAATAGAAACATTAACAAGAAACAAAAGCGAGAGAAAACCTCTTTTTTGTAACTTGTTAGTTTATAAATTGATATCAGAAAATGTGTTCAAAAATGTGTAATGTACTTATTTTCTGGAAAACAGTTTGGTTCCGTGGTACCTTATTTTGTATAGGTAGATTTACAAGCAATACTATCGCAGTTTTTGAACATTTCTTTCATCCCCACATTACCTCTATTTCCACAACTCTGTTTCAACTGGAAATACAACACAATGTGAAAGACTAACATGCAATTTCCTTTTCAATAAATAGTATCGTATTGTTAAGACAGCGAGAGAGATTTGGCCCTGACTACTACTTGATGAAAGTTTAGACGTTCTAATTGTTTGACAGTGAGTCCGAGGTCATAACCCAATACCAGTAACCAATATCTGAGGAAGGATGCTCAGTTCTCTCATATCCAACAAGAAAGCTCAGTGTCAGTGAGGGTGATGGAGGTTTATTGTTGATTTTAGGGTGAACTCACACTTGTCAGATATCAATAAACTTCACTGAAAGAAGAAACAGAAATGCTGCAGAGCTTCTCGCCACACAGACCCCATTTCAGAAGAAACTACCATCAATCTGGGAGCGAGCCTGCCACAGCTGAGGCATCCATACTTCAGCCTACAGCTTACCTCAGCATCCATCTGCAATTCCCTCTAAAATAAACACCCAGTTATTCCATCATAGACCCAGATTTACAACGCAATCACTTATGAGTGTATTGGCTTCGAATGTCACTGTCATCAATCACTTGCCTTATTCTATCAAGGTAAGCAGGGGAGCTTGTGCTGATTAAATGGACCTTCTGGAGCAAATGCAAATGGCCAATTGTGGTGAGAGTGGCAGGGTGGCTTGATTTTCAACAGGAAGTCTTTGGTGGGTGATTTGGCCGGGGGCATTTATATGGCTGCAGAGCAGGTCTGACTAAATGCTGTCAGAGGTAATGAGCTGGCAGACATCATAAAGTGCTCCTGTGGGACTAATAGATGGTAGTTGGTGATGCGGCTGGATCAGGGTAGGAAGATGATCCCCCAGCCTTTCCACAGCTACAGCAGACAGTCACAGCGGTACCATACAGGTTGTGTTGCATACACAAACTATAGCTTTCACATCAATACACGACAGACTGAGTACCAGCAGGACGGTTCCAGATTTACTGGTGCATATGCTAATGATCGATTACACTCTGATCTTCCATCCATTCTGGTCTTAACAAGTTATTTTCATTTCCTGGCAGCTCAACCTACGCAAGCCTTGATTTCACTTTTTTTTTTTAGAGGTCTTCTAAGAATGTTTTTCAATGCATTTAGTATCATACCCTGACATTTCAATAAATGTTTTAATCTCACTGTGTGAGAAACAAAACAAGCAACGAAGCACAAAAGTGAGAGGGACGGAGTGTGTTTTCTTGTTGCTGAATGTTCATGTACTATTGGAACACCAGCTGTACTTACTCCTGGACTGCTTTCCTGCTCAGCCCTCAGACATTCATCAGAAAGTGACACAGTGACAGTTTCATTTGGCAGGGGAGAAACTCTAAGACAATTTACAGACAAGCCCTAATTTGGATAACTCTTCCCCCCCATGGCTATTACACGTTGAGCGGAGTGTCAATCACTGGCCCAGGGGCAATGTACCTCTTGACAATTACCCCAGTGCTGCACAAATGTTGCTCCAGATTTAATTAGATGATCTTGGCTGAGGAGAACAACAGTTCAGATTCAAACTAGCTACACATACAAAAATGTGTTTTTTAAAAAATGCTATGAGCAAGAAAGCAGTACCATTTAATTTGTCAATTACTAATCTACTGGATTGCCCAAAGAATGGCTGAACAACAGCCTATGTGATTCTTCACTACATTAGTCTCTCTCTGTGTGTGAAAAATAAATCACTTAGGATGGTGCATGTCGGCTGTGAAATGGCAGCTGTTAATCATTCCTGCTCGATGTGTTGGCATGATGCTCTGAATGCTCCCTCATCCCGCATCCATCAACTGATAGAAATGTAACTGACAGAAAGCAGTCACGACCAGTGGGTATTTTGTATCTGTACACATGTATTTATTCATATTCCTGTATCACTTTTGCCAATTACTGAAAATATAAAATTTTGAGTTCTATTAACTTTTGATAGACATACCTTGACTTGTCCTTCTACTATGAGACCCATCCTCCACTGCTAAATGCCTCAGCAGGAGAGAAATGAAAAAATAGGTCGAAACACCACGCTCAGGACAGTGAGTGGTGCCTCTTGGAAGGGCAAATTTCTTGCTGGCTTTACTTAGAATCCTTAAAGATTTAATGGGGCCTTTTAATTAAATTGGATTAAGCTATAAAAAGGCTGAGATGGCTATTGATCTGCCAAGCTCTCTGCTTTACTCTGATAAATTATTTCAGAGAGGAGACAAAAAAAGACATATTTTCTGAATTTAGCTGAGTAATCAATGATGAGAAGGGACGAACGACTGGACTGTAACAAGTATCAAATGTTCCCACATAATTGTAAAAGCTACATAAGAATAATTATCTTGTTACTAATGGTTCCTGCCAAGTCATGAACTCACCCAGAAAAAATGTGACAATAAACTACATGTTTGCTTAATGTGGGAAACCAATTAGCCTCCGAGCTGAAATTGGTCTGTTCAAACTTATTCTATATAAAGACTCTTATTTTTCTTTGGCCACTTTGGGTGGTAATATTGCATATATGCAGACTCACTTCAAAGTAAATACACTGCCAGTAGACAGGCAGTGCTACTCATACTGTATCTACAAGATTTCTGGAAGGAATTTCTGCAAAAACAATGATGCTTTAAATCTTAAATTGTATTACAGTTTTAGTAAGTAATCTCATACTATAACATGGGAAGAAGTTTCTCTAACAACAGGTATGTAATTACAGTCCCTAACTGTCTGAACAAAGGATAGGAAGTGCTAAAAAAGGAGGAAAGAGACAGAAAAAAAGAAAGACATCCCCCTGGTTCACCTGCAACAGCTGCTGCCGCCATGCTCTGTGCTCATCTGTCCTAACTGTATGATGCCTATTGGCTCCTGTGAGACTTCCAGGTACTGGGAGGGGACGACGCACACTGATGGGCTTGCAGCCAAACAGAGAAAAGCAGACTCCCTTTGCAATAACGACTCTAGTTTAATATCAGCTTTGGCTTCTTTCTTCATTAAGGAAGATTTTAAAGACATAATTAATTATGGTGAGTTGTACAAACACGGCCAGCATCTACATGGCAAGGTTCACACTGATGAGGAGTTTATTTACATGTCAATTCTCTTCAATTACAAATACGATAGCCTGTTATATAGCAAAGCAAGAAATTAGAATACAGTATTGTATCTCTTTCGATGAGGTTTCCCACCCAAAGAAATTGATTCAAAGTTCATATGCTTCATGTTCAGCAAAAAAGCATGTGTAATGTGTATGTTTTGGCAATACAGTATGGGTAGTAGGCTTTAGGGAAACAGTTTTAACCTTCTTGCTTTATCTTTTGTACAAGACCAGCCTATGAAAAGTAAAACCGCTTAAGACCGCTTAGATTTCATGTTTTGAATTGCTTACCTCTGTGCAAAGAAGGTTCAGGGCAGTGAAGTCCCATTTCTTTGCATGGGCTATGTTGTATCTCAGTATTGCATCCTGAAGAGGAAAATTTGTTATTTATTCATACAGGACTATTTTAAATATATAAAAGTGTACAGTAGCAGATTTACTGCAAGTTTAATGCACACAAATATTTATGGTCACAGATATCAAGTCTTCTTTTAATACATAATGTAACAAGCTGTATTTGTAGCAAACTCTGCCACCATGTGGTTGTTTATGGAATATGTTTGGTATATTTGAAACAGCTGTGATAATTCAATTGGAATAATGTATAAGCAGATATTCTCAAGTATCAAAGGCATGCTGGCCAAATGAGCCAATTTTATTACAATGCCCAAATTTGAACGCTCAGAGTATGTTCGGCCTAATTCAGCCAAGTCCAGCCCAGCACAGTTGTCTTACCCTCACATCCAGAGAACTTTTGAACCCTCCCCGCAAGGCGGTTTGGATCAGCTCCCACCGACTTTGGACACCACCTCCATCCTACAACACACAAAAACAGATGCATTGCTTTTACTACAATATTCCTATAGAAACTAACCTTGCTGTAGTACATTGGCGAGTTATGAAAAGCATGCAAAACTGTGATGCACTAGTATACCTCGGTCTCCATAGGAAACAGGTTCTTCTCAGAGCAGGGCATCTTCACGGACACATCATCCCATGCATCCTTGAACTTGGTGGGGTATGGGGCAAGGATGTCTTCCTCTCTGAGGAGATCTGTCTGTACCAGGGAAACAAAATGGCAGGGAAAACTAAATGTCTCTACAGGTTACTGGTGTGTATAGAGAAGTGATGATTATGATAACTGCTTTCTTTTTGCTTATCAAAATGATGCAATAGTTGGTTTTTAAAACTTCTTGAAACTTATTACTTACATTATAGATGTGTGAAATTAAGTAGTCATTTTGGCTCCATTCACACCACTTTTAAACAAAATTAATTAAGAGATATATAGGTCTAATGCCTCATCTTAAAACTGGATACATAGATAATGGGCATACAAGCCTGACACTTGTTTCACCAAAGGCAATGTGTTCCTTTGCTGGCTGACTAAACAACTGAAAGCTGTCTTGATTTTAATGTAGCGATTTTCTTTAAACAGTAATTAAAAATCCAGTGATTTAGGGGGTGATCGGGAGAATCTAGCTTTGGTGACAGAGGTGAGTTGATGGTTAGAGCAAGTAGTAGCTACACAGCAGCACTGACAGTGTTCCTGTGGGACTAGAAGTGGTGGACACAGTCTGATAGGAGCTTTACTGACAAGAGGCCCTGAGGGGATCGTGGAGGATAGCTTCACTCTGCCCAGAATCGTCTCCCTTTTCCCCAGTCCCACTGTGTGTGTATCTAAACAGCCTTCTTTACATTTTCTCTCCCACTTTCTCCCTCGTTTTGTTCTCTCAAATTAAAACACAAAGTGTAGACCTGTTAGGCAAATCCCAGTCACATCTGCATGCACAATCCTTTTATGGGTGCAGTATTCTTCACAACATACCATATACAAAAAACAAGTGGCTGTTGACTCACCCTGACTGTAACAGTGTGGTTAGGCACTACTTTCAGGTGAGACAGAGGGGGGGCACACTGGGGCATTCTGTTCAGCTCATCTATGGGTGTCCCCAGCCATCCTCTGTCCATGTTATGCAATGCGTATGAAACGCTGTACAGAACAAAAACAGATCAGGTCAGCATACCACATCATTTCTGAAGAATACTGTGAGCATAGTGGAACTAGGACACAACAGGAAAGGTGACTAATCATTAAAGACAAAAAGTAGTTCAGAGAAGTGAACATGTTCACAAGCACCTTTCGAAAATGGCACCTGACTGGCTTCCAGTGAAGTCCTGGCTCATATCAGATGAGCCACTGCACTCTGCTTTCTCGGCATCCTCTGTTCCCATGGCAGCCCGATGGACTCTCTCCTTGGCCGAACATCCAGAATTAGAGTCTTTGACGAACTGCGATTCCATTACCTGAGCATTTGCAAAGGCAGAGTCCTTTGCATAACCACTGCTATCGTGATCCTTGTCTGCAGAGTTGTTGCCGAGCATGGTTTTAGAAATGGGGCTGTCTGGACTCAGCATCTCCACATCACTGGGCGTACTTACACCCTTCCTGGGACTACTGCTAAGACAGAGGGTGGGGAGATTTGGAGGGTGTGCAGCAACACAGGTAGTTTTAACAGGGTGAGGACCAGGTGAACTGGACCGCTTAGATTTCTGCCCATTGGAACAGTGTGTTTGAGCGGTGTTACTTCTGCTGCCTGCAAGGACAGTTTCATCCAGCCCACCTGCAGAGGCACAGTCCATTGAATTCTGAGATGCTACGTCATCTTGTTTGTTCTCCGTTAGCACACAGTCCTTTGTAGTGTCATACTTTTCTGGTCCACAGAAGAGTTCATCTTTTCCATCTGTTAAGTTTGATTTTGGAACATCATTCTTTACACCCTCTGGCTTGACTTCTGAAGTCACACTGAAACAGAACAACATGAGATAAGGCCTTGTTAGCAGGCTGAATCTGCAAAATGTACCCTTATGGTCATAATGATGCATCTTCCCTTTTCCCAGAGTGCATTTTGCACCCTTGTTAACAGGAACAAATCATGCAAGAACAGAGCACGTGTCCAGCCTTGAACAAAAAGCTTGAGAACACAAAATCCTGCTGCTAACTTGACTGCTTTACCTTTTTTGAGAATCCATCACTTCATCCATGTTTGACAGGTCAGACGAGATGAATCAGCAATAGTTGCTGCTGAAAGAAAAACATCCACATGTTGAAAAGCTGCGACATTTCTGATAACTTTATACATGCCTACAAAGTTGTGATACAACCACATACTGTTCGTTTTCAGGCATCACTGGACTTCACATGGAGCCAAATACAAAGACGTGTTTATGTCCGGTCTTGGACAGAAGCTACACTCAGACCTTTGATAGCCAGTAAAACTTAAATGGGTGTTTTAGCTGATGTTTTTTTTTTGGACTTTGTTTGATCCACTTTTATTAGTTCTTGTGGCTGGGCCGCCCACCGGGTGACTTGTGGTCTTAGCTTTCATTTCAGCCTCTTGGCTGATGTGTCAGTTTCAGTTTCTGAAAATCATTTTGTACCAACAAGCGCACACGTCACAAGGCCACAATGAGCTATCTGAATAACCCTAACCGGCCTTATATTTTTGACATTATCCCTTCACGGTATAAATAGTAGCTCGGCTAACAGTGGCACAATATTTTATTTCCGAACGATCTGATTAGTAGCTTACAAGCTTGAAGCGAAAACACATATGGCTGGACAAAAATAACCCAAGTCATCTTGAGCTAACGTAGCTTTGATTGGCTTCATCTGAACGTCAACACCAGATTTTATTCGGTAGCTCCGGTTCTTGTAGTTAACGTTAACTGACTAAAACTGACCAAGCTAGCAGTTCCGTGTCCATTAAAAACAAAGAGGTACAACTTACAAGCATGCCCCTCTCTGTGTAAGACCTCTGAGTTAGATGCATTACATAATTATTTATTTATTTTCATAAACAACTATTTTCCCCCGGACCACATATCACTCCAAACGTTATCGTCGGTCAGTGGTTTACTCTCACGTCGTTGTCTCCGGGATCGTTGTCTCAGGCAGCTGCGGCACCTTGACGGCAGGAACGTCGGGACCAACCAAAACCTGTTCCTGGGAAAAGAGGCGGGATCAGGAGCGGGTATCCTAGCAACTGGATCGAAAAGGAGTTTACTGTCGTGAAACCCTTAAGGAGGCATGAAAAACACTAAATGGTAGAGGTAAGTCTTTATAAGATGTATATGATGTATCAGTAGTAAAATTGAAGTACTCCCTTTTCCCACACTTTATTTTATGCTGTACTTAATTTTAGCCTATTGTTTTTTTTTTTTTTAATAATTACAATTCAAGTTTCTCTTTGTTGGTCATGTTTCTGAGTTGTATTGTAATGAACTAACTTCATGTTATGTGGTGCCTTTTTCAAGTGAATTAAAAATATATACATAAGTCTAAATAGGTCTAGTTACACGTTAACAACCAACAAGTGACTTAATGTTGGTAATAAGATTACATTTTATTACTCCTAAAGAAAAGTTTCCAAAAGGTTGTACTGAATTCAAATGTGTGCAAAATATAACAAAATATGAACAGTTTGTTTATACCAAAGTTTATTAAAATATATCATTCTTGACATTCTTGATTTTCATTTCCTAAATTTGAACATATAGCTATATTATTTGCTACACAAAAGTATGAGTTATACTGAGAGTGCAAAAACTAAAAACAGAGTAGAATACAGTATGTCTTCTATGTCATCAGCAAAGGAAGTTATTGCATATTTCTGAGGGATAGTAACAGTGAAGAGGACTGTAGATTTCTGCAGCAGGAAGGCCGACAGCTTCTCTGCAATGCTCCTTAGGAAAAAGGCTTCACAATCTTCATTGAGATGTAGTTCTATGGATACGGAATAGACATTAACATTCACTCAGATTACAAAACACTGGAAAAAAAATATGTGTGATGGATAGAAATAACTCACGGTAGTTTCAGAAATATTCAAATCAAAAAGTTATCAGCAAATTGAGTAATCTTACCGGCAGGGAGTAGAACAGGATCCCGAGGAACAAGATAACCAGCAGAAGGATAATCGTTAAAATGAAAATCCATTTGAATCTGCGCCAAACAATGAACTTCATGGTCTTGCAAGGGTTTGTAAACCAGAAGAATGACGTGTCAGGGCGGCTGTTGAATGGAGAAAAACAGAAACATTCACATCATTTAAATTTACGTTAAGCAATTCATAGAACCATGAAATCATATTTTTCATGCATATTTATTGTTTGAAGGACTCCAATTTCTTACTTGGGTTGGTCCAGTCTTGGATTCATGTTTGGTTCATCTCTGCCTTTCCCCGCAGGTCTCTCCTCCATCTCCTTCTCCTCCACTATTTCCAGTGTCATCTCCACTTTTCCCTGTGAAATTTGGAAACACAGTCTTAAACAGTAACCAGGAAACAAAAAACCTTAACTAAGGACTGTACTGTGGACATAAACATACACCAAGCACATGTTTCCCATCCTGCTCGATCGTGCATGGCCACCAGCCTCGAACAGACTTCTGGGAAAAGAGTGAGTTGGGCAGTGATTTTTTGGAGGAAGCTGAGCTCGCCATCCCTGGCAACATATTTAGGCTGCACTTTTCTGGGCTCTTAGCTGGAGGGATCAGATTGAGTAGGTCCAGCTCAACCGAACCTGTAACAGAGATACAGATAATAATTTGTCTTTTATTATAGTAGTTCTGTCTAGTAGATCCTTATCTTTAAAGGCCTTCCCTTTGTATGATAATGGTATAAAATGGGGTTAATAAAAACGCTGTTTCACCTAAGTAGTCATCCAGGGAGAATTTGTCATTGTCCCATATCTGGATAATCAGTTTAGGAGGAATCCTAAATTCAGTTTTGTCCAGATTCCAAAAGTGTTCCTGTAAAACAAATGTATTTAGATCATTACCTGCCATTATTCCATCACAACAGAAAGTATGGTTATGAATAACAATCCCTTGATGCTTTCTTCCTGCTCCATGATCTCACTCACTTTCCTCGTGACAACACACAGCTGTTCTGCAGGCAGATAGTCAAACCCAAAGATGAACCTCCAGTTGAAATTTCCATCACCATCCAGGGATCTGTAGTGGACATCAGTCTTCTGCTTGTCCTGCTCCATGCCTGGCATCCATCTAAGAAACATGGTAATGTTGAATTCATATTAGTTATTTGTGAATGAGTCCAGTGGGAAGAAAAATGCATATTTAGGTAAAACATATGTAAGAACAAATGAAGGGTTAACATAAGAGACAAGTAACGTACCCTTTAACATAGATGTCACTCATGTTTTCTCCAGTGATGCTTGTTTCATCCAGAGTGACGTCAGTTGTGTTCCAAACGATGGCTCGCAAGAAGTACCTGTTTTAAATTCACCGTTATATTTTATCCTTAAATGCACTGTGATAAAATATTATTTTGTCAAGTGTCTCTTACTTCTTGGCTTTGCGTGGACTGATATCACATGGAGGACCTGGCAAACCAAGGCTCTTGGGGAAAATGTCTACCCACATTTGAATTTGTCCCTGTGTTTGTTGAAAAGTACAACTCTTTTAAACAAAGCTATAATACAACAACATTAAATATTAATTTCACAGAGCATTATATTCACACATTGTCCATACTAGCTCTACTAAAACAATCAATGCAATGTTACTGCTGTTGTTTTAACCTGGGACAGGTTGGGTTGGTGGGAGCTGCACAGGGTTCTGGTCTCCACATGCTCTGGTACCTGGTCCTGGCTTCTGAGGACATGCAGGGCCAGCCTCTCTCTGGCTGGGCCCAAGTGCGGATGAATCACAGTGTTTGCCTCTGCAAAGGGCACGGCAGATCACAAAAGTCAAGAATGAAAAGATGCTATACTGTGAAACATGCATGTTAATATCAAAGATATACGAACAGCCAAAATGAGAACAAAATATGACTGTAGCATACACGTTAATAATTGTTAAATATTCTACAAGGCAAACCTATAAAATAAAGAATTTGTCGTTGAGATAGCAGATATAAGTAACAATACTAAAAATATTATAATAGGCCATTTGAGAATGGCAGTATTGTACCAAAATCTTGCAGGTTGTATTGTTTTCCTGAGAAGGACAGTGAGCTGCCGTCTCCTTCTATGCGTGGAGGTGGGATGCCTCTCACTTTGGCCACATTCTGGAGGATCTGAGAAGGCTTCAGCTGGTCTCTCCACTGATTGATCCCTGAACTGCAAGAAAATAGTAGCTTTGTAGGTTTGGATTTGAAAAACTAAACCACATCAAAGAAGAAGTCCCTGGCCTACTTTGTAGGACGTATCAACTATATTGTCGATGTGGCATTCGTAGCGTACATAGATACACAAAGAGTAAATACTTACACACAGTAAGTCTGTGGCAGGCCGCAGCAGGGCCTGAAACGAGACAGGAGTCTGTTCTCCAAATCGATGACTGTCTCACCCACTTTTTCATCTCTGCTGAGTAAGTCATAGTCATACACAGCAATCTTCAGGTCCTTGTCTTGAGGCAGGAAGCAGGACAGCTCGAACATCCTGGACAAAAATGGAGGACATCGTATAATGTATTTGTTGCTCCTTTATGTTCCTATGCAAAATTAAAACTGGTCTCATTTGAATGAAAGGAAAATGAACAAAAAGTTTTGTGAGCTGGACACATCATTGTCTCACCTCCCAAACTCTGGATTAAGGGTGTTTGGTTTGTAGTTGTCTCTGTCATCCAATGTTTTCCTCCCAAGTACAATCTTAATGTATGGGTCACACTGAAATGGGAATGCAAAACAAATTATTTTAGCTTCAGAAGCTTCAATCATCTTTTTCAAAAATCTGTGCGTTATTGTGACTCAAATCTTTATCACTAATGCTCTATCACCTTCTGTGGTTGTTCAGTTGTAGCTTCATACAAAACTCACCATGCCATTTGTATCCTTAGGCTGCAGGTCAATACAGCGCACCACATAAATTCTGACCAGACACTCCTGAGGTCCGCCTTCGGGAAGCTCTCTGAACTGGCGGGGTGGAGCTGGCATCCCTGGGTCATCAGGCAGCGGGTAAATCTTGAATGAGCCCTGAATATCACCAGAGAGGACAGCACCATTAGTCACATAACATTTCTAACACAAGCTAATGACATTCATGCAGGAACTGAAAATCATATCCCTACCAAGGGAACAATTGATTGTAGAATCAGAGATTACAAATTAAATCTCTGGGGGTTTTCATTCTACCTGAAAAATAAACTGCTAAAATAAAGCTGATCAGCTGTCCAACAAATTAAAATGTACTGGTACATTATATTCCTAATTTCTCATCTCAAGTATCAATTTACTGGTGTTGTAAATCTTTTACTATTTTGTAGCTGCCAAATTAATCCATTGATTTTAGCTGAAATTTAAAAAATGATCCACTAGAGGGCAGAAAAAGGCTAGGATAAGAAGCTGTGCTGCTGCAAAAGCAGTGATGGCTCATGTTACAATGGTTCAGGTATTATGGGATGCTGAGTGACAGGGATACTTCCTCAAAATCTGGCTTCTTCACCTTGAACTCTCCCACCACAGAGGGATCATCTTCCTCATCTTCGGTCTTTCCTCGCTGAAGTTTGAAAGTGCTGCAGAAATCAGTCAGTCCCTGGAACTGTGCGACCTCTTCTAGTTCACAGTTATATACCTGAAAACCACGTAACACAGCCACATCTTTTTCACAGAACTCCCACATTTGACTTGTTGTTTTTCATTTTGAGTACTAACTACTAAATCTTCCTAATGTTTGACTGCGCATGTCAGCATCTGAGAAAAAATGTTTTTGTTTTTGAATACGTACTACTGCAAACTCAAAAGGGACTAGAAAAACTACTTTCTAGTCACTGTCTGTTGCAGCTTGCAAGCTGGAGCTCGTTAAACTATAACAAACTCAAACAAAGATTTTCGCAATGTGTGACGACATGTTCTCACCTGTAATGTGTCATATCCCTTTTTCAGGTAAGGGCCGCACTTTTCCTGCTCTCCAACAGAGGCATAGAACTTACTCCACCAGTCTACTGCTTCCTCCTCCTACAGAATAGAAAATTGCGATGAACTTAGTACTTTTAGAGATGCTATCTATTAGTAGAAACAGTATCTATGAAAAGAGAAAATCTCACCTTTTCTGCTTGAAGCTGCAAAGTGGGAAAGAAACAAAGAATAATTTTCAATAAAAAGAAGTAGATGTGAAAATATTACCTCCCACCTTTTGTGTTTGCATTATTATTTACCTCAGCTTTCACAATGGGTCTCCCCTCAATGTCTATGACAACATCTCCCTGGGAAGCAGCTATCATTGCCACTGCAAGTCATCGAAAACAGGATACAATAAATCTCTATTGTATGTAGCTGAGTGTGTATGCATGAGTCCATGCATGTGCGTATATACCTCTGGCAGACATGCAGACTTCGCTGTTGATGCGATATGGATCACAGCGGAACTCCTCCAGGCAGTCGATGGTGCACTGACCCACTACAGGTTTCCTACCGAAGGGTCGGTGGTCGATGACCTTCAGCACAATGGGAGGGGTGTACATCTCCTCTTTGGGAAGAAGCTGAGTGAGAAAACAATAGAACAGGCAATGTAAGAAAATACGGAACATCTAGACATGAAACACTTACAGGTGTCTGAACATTTTCTCTAGAAAGGCTGAGGGTTGGTACCACTTTGAGCAGCAGCACAGATCCAGGGAAGTTGGGGTTCTTTTTGAAGTTCTTGATTACAGCAGTTTGAACAATCTCACCACCACACTCCACTATCAAACTAGGGGAGGAAACTGTGGCCAACTGGTAGGTCTTCATGTTCCTCAAGCCCCAAGTCAAGACCTGGGATCAGATAAACACATTAAGACACTGGGCAGGTGAAGGAAGTAGCATGTTTGTAGGAGGTAAGTGAAAGGGTTACGGATGAGAAATGCAACCACAACAGAAATCTTAGGGTTGGATTGGTCTTGTCTCATTATGTAATGTGTGTGAAGGGTATTTATAGTGGTTGGCGATGGGGCAGGATGGCTTGATGGCGTACCTCAATCGCAGTTAGCTGCACTACAGGCCTGATTCCCTGGGGAACCATATAGAGCTTCTCCCCACGTCTAGATGGCAACAGAGGCATGTCTCCATCATTCACCTGGGGGCAAAAAGCACAGCATCCCCTCCTAAGTACAGTTTCATAAAGTTAAGTTACACTGTGTTTACATTCCTTAGTGTCTTTTTTTACCTTGTCCTTCAGTATGAGCTCTGCAGCCAGCAGTATCTCTCCAGCGCTGCGACCTTTTCTGGTGACTGGGAACCACAGCAGCTTAGGGCTGACGGCCACGCTGGGGTTCAGTTTCACTACCGGGGGGCATGTACAACGACCCATGGCCTCATCTTTACCCTTGCAAATAAAGTAAAGCAGCACACAAAGACTTAGCAAAGCCTGATTATTTCCACCATGAACCCAAGTTGCATTTCTAGGATAGAATTCTGTATGTCTATGTGATTTGATCAGAAGCAGACAGATAAATGTATATATGTATATGTATATATATAAACATGCAACGTACTACTTGATCACTGTCGTACAGCTCCAACACCACATCAGGAGGGTTGCGGGCAATAGTTTGTGGGTCTCCGTAGATTTCAATGTCCTCAAAGATGAGAGTCTGATCCCATGTGGGGTTCAGGGTGGCCCTTATGACTTCTGTGGTCTTACTCAAATGTAGGAATGAAACATGGGCATAGGGATCTGGAGAAGACCAGGGAATTATTATTATTTTGATGGAAATATGAGACAGAACACGTGAACCTGTGATGTTTAATGTAATTTTCACTTTGCCAAATTGTACATCCTGAGGAGACTTATTAGACTTATTCCTCTTGGTTTAGGCTTGTTCTTTGTCCGATTAGCCTGAGCCAAAGTTTCTCTGCTTTATTTTTACCTGAGAAGCTGTCTTTGTCCATGGCGCAGAGATTCTTCGCCTGATACACATACACTCTCAGGTGGTAAATGTAAGACCCTGAGGGGAGATTACATTTATCAGTATGTTAAACTATATCACCACCAAAAACGACAATCTTACAGGACACCGCATACACTGCTGATTAGGACACATATTTATCCAGATTTTACTGAGTTCATCATTCAGTGTTATCTTGCATTAGGGCCAGGCAGGATGTTTGAAGACAATTGAAGCCTTTAATCAGCATTAATGACCAGTAACTTTATCTGACCCAACTACTGTACTTACGGCTGAAGTGGCAGGAAACAGTGGGTGTGTTGGCACCAAATACTTTGGCTGCATCCGTTTTACTGGCCTTTTCATCAACATCAACCCCCTGTTAAAAAACGCAGGACGTGGTTCTTAAAAGAACAGTTCACAGCAAACATTTGAGCAAAATTGAAGAAAAGTTGAAGTGAGTTCTTTGTTAACATCTGACAGGAACAGGCACATGCAGGAGAATAATGAGAGGATATGACTCAGATGGCATAAAGTAACTCTTGTTGCCTGACAACCGCCTTGTTGGGGGACATTTAAGAATATAACACATATTTAGCAATATTTCTCAGGGGATTTGTAAAGTCAAGTCAGTTCTATTTATATAGCGCAAAATCACAATCACGTAAGCAGACTAAAGTAAGACTCACTAATGCCCCTTCCAGTTTGAAGATGGCAGAGGCCCCAATGCAGTCTGATGGGACCATCTTTCGCCTCCAGCGGCGGCGGCGGAACGTGTCAGAAGAGCGCTCCTTCCTGTGGAACTTCCAGCCAATCAGGGAAGAATATTCCCAGCCTTCTCCTGGTTCTCGCCTCTGTGGAAGAGACGAGGACAAGAAAAGAATGAGAAACTGCACTAACAGCATCTCTCAAATCTACTAATTTTCTCATCTACCTCTTCCTCACCTCAGTAACAGCCTTTTTATCAGATGTCTTTCTCCGTGGTCTTATGAGTCTCTTCCTGCGATGGACATGGTACATTTTCTCTGCTGCAACCCAGGATTTGGGTTTATCATCAGGAGGAATGGTAACCCCGTATTCCCAACCTAGTGCCAAAAGACACAAACAGACATACACACAGACCTAGTTAGACTCGCAATATTTAAACATTAAAACACAATGAAGAGAAGATCTTGATCACATATTTCAGTTTTAGTGTTCATGTTACCTCTCTCATCTACAGCCCTGTTGCTGTCAAAGGTCCACTCATCCTCCCAGGTCCATCCAGACGGACACTCAAACTCCCCTGGGCTTTGAGCCTTTTCTCCATTCTACACAACACAGAGTGTGTATATTTAAAATAATTAGGTGTTCAAAAATTCAATTAATCTTTTGTTGTATTTTGGTTCCATTTTCATAAACATAAAATTATTGAGTACAATTAAATTGTTTAAGTGATTTAAAATCATTGTTACTTGGGGTCTGATGAAGTATAGTATTTACTCTGCTTCTAGGCCTGTTTTGCTCTCCAACAACTCCAGAGAGAAATATCTGGTTCTTTAGCTGCTAAATGCTCCACTATGTTAACCAGCTAACTTTGTCTGTTTGATGTTTGTTGCTACAGGTAGCATACAGTGGGTTTATCAGAGATTTTGTATCTGAAAACAGTTACCTGCTGAGTCTAGAATGAGATTTAATCAAAACAGTAAAATTGCTGCCCATAAAACCAAACAATGAGCTGTGAAGTTCCTTGCTCCTTAGAGCAAAGGAGAACTGCAGAGTCAGGTGATAAATCTCTGCAGGTTCATTATGACCCCTAAAAATATTGAGTATAGTTTTTTTGGCTATTGTTCAGACCAACTACCTCAAATTATGTCATAACCAATAGTAGTATCCTTATTGAAAATTCACCTCAACAACTAGAGATACTGGGTCACACCCATAAAAGGCCGTAACCCACCAGTCTTATGTACATAACAGTACAGAAAAACGAATAACTTTGGAAACTAACAAGAAATCACAGGCTTTTGTTCTGTTATCTTCACCCACATTTTTCACATAGTGTCCCAAAAGTTAAAGTGTGTGTGTGTGTGTGTGTGTGCGTGTGTGGGTGAGAGCAGTGCATCGTACCACGTCTGTGTAGGGCTCTGCTGCAGGCTTCCACTCCCCACCAGGGAAGCGTGTTTCATTTTGAAAAACTTCATCTGTGAATTCTGTGTGGCCTGCATCTGCTTCTGTCAACAGGCTGTAGAAAACATCATCACAGCACACAGGCTGATAAGAGGCTTTGTGACTCAGACAGTAGTTATGTAGGACCATGATAAACAGAGCGGAACAGCTCAGGAAGACGGGCTTCTGAGAGCTGTAATTATTTACATGGGTCTTGGTGGGAGAATGTAAGCACTTCTTAAGTAGGAGGCACTAAAGGAAGGAGGGAGACCTCCTGAAACCAAAACACTGGCAGAGTCCGAAATTCCTTTTCATTTCCTGTGATTGTTGTCATAATATAGTTCTGTGATACGGCTGGTACAAGCACTGATTTATGATTACTGCCAATTAATAGAGCTCAAATATATGTGAGTGTGTGTGTGATAAAGTGAATTTTTTAAACTTACGATCGCTCAGGGTCAACAAACCAGTCTTCTTCCCATTCCCATCCACGTGGTGGGAGAAAGCGCTCTTGTTTGAGTTTCACCTTTCCAGTGACATCTGAGAACTTATGGCGACCAACCAGTCCAGTAGTTCCCCACTTCCCAAACACCTGGGCCTGGTTCTCATACTGCAGAAAGAAAGCAGGTGTGTTATTTTACACAAATAATATTGAAGTCAGACATAACACTGCTGAAATCAGATAAATGTATTTTAAAAAAGGTAATGTTTTGTGTAGTTACTGTACCATTTCAGCATACACACTGAAGTTTCCCTCTGAGAAGCTGTTGAACTTCTTCTCATGTGCTGCGAGGCCGAGCCACATGTTGACCCGCAGCTGAACAGGGACCTTCACACCTTTGTTTTTGTCCATGGGGTACTGACAAACAAAAATGACGAGAGTCAGAACTCTTTCTGAAATTTAACAATAAACTACATAATTAAAAATAAATTCATGTTATTGTATGTTGACTACTTTTGTACCTGCATGAAGATGGTCTGAGTTCGTCCACAGTGTTTGCCACATGACTGTTCGGTGAAGTTGGAGTACAAGATCTGGTTTGCTGGGACCCGGGCAAAAGCCACCCGCTTCTCTCCTCTCAACATCCAGATGATCACATCTGGCATGCTGTTCTGAGGCTGATGGTGACACACAACATTTCAGTTTCATTAGCACCTTTTTGAGCTACATTGCATTATATTTCTGCTAGAGGTGGCAGCCTGGGCCCCTTATTGTAAAGAGTAGAGATGCATGCAACCATGCAACCATGCATAGTTTTATTTCTCCGGACCTCTTCTGCCAGCTGCTTGATTCTATCCAACCAGTCTTCAATGTCACCGATAGTGGCCTTTACATCTGTGGCCTCCTCTCTCATGCGACTGGCCATTTCTGTGATACTTTTCACAGCAGCATCACGCAGGTTTTTCATCTGGATATCCAGTGCAGTCACATTGGGCTGGCCCTCCAGCACTGGAAGCTGGAAACTACAACAATAACAAGAACAGAATTCAGCCCAAACAACCACCTGCAAATGTACTTGACCTAAAAGCAATAACCGCACTAGTTTTCCTAGAGATAGTTTACATTATACGTTTAATTCATACAGAGTAGGATGTTTTTGGTCCTGTCGTACCTGTTCAGGTCCTCAATCATGTGGTTGATGAGTTTGAGCCAAATCTCTCCCAAACGTGTCTCAGACACCTTGGCTAAGATGGCTGTTTTTAAAGACGTGAGATGGGACTCCTAAAATAAATTAAAAAGACAGATTAAATGGAATTACTGAGCAGTACTTCCTGTGTAAACATGTAAAATATTTGGGCTTGCGCAGCACCAATGTGTCACTGTGACTCATTCTCACCAGTCTCTCAGCGATGAAGAGGAGAACATTGACAGAGACCAGACGGTGGCTGATGTCTTCCCAGTATGAAGTGAGAATCACTACAGGCTTAGTGTCAGCCCAGGGCAGGTAATAGTAGTGATTACCTGTGGGATACAAAATAAATATACCTGGTCATTTTAAATACAAGTTATGGAGTAGACAGTCCATGTGGTTCTCATTTTCTTTGGCCCCTTAAACTACTAACTAACAGCGTAGTAAACAGTTTAATTAAAGAACTGTTCAATGTCCAGTGTTACAGTAAAGTTGTAATGATATATTCCACTAATAATTGTTATTTATATGATATAATTTTTTTAATAAAAAAATGCATTTAACAGGGTTGAAATACAATGAAATGCATTTGGAGTTCCTTCATTGCTCCTGAAACAAAGTGTCATTCTTAAATTAACATAATTAGATTAATTTAATTTCTTGTGTCATGAAAATGTTAAAACCTAAAACAGGGCCAGAATAAAATTAAAATATGCTAGACTATAAAATGGAATAAAGCTTAGAGTCAATTTTGACTTATTTTCATACCATCAAACACAGCAAAGCTGTACTGGGTGGTGGACGACAGGGGCTTGCAGGTGGAGTCCAGCTTGTTACCATAGTTACCAATGCTGACCTCGAACTGGACTGGCTCACCCGGCTCTTGGAGCATGCACGCACTGTGAAACACAGCGCACAGACAGTACTTCCTCCTCCGCTGGTATTTCTGCACTCAGTTAAAAAGGATGTGGTAGTGTTAGAGGTTAGGGTGGTATTATTTTTTTCTTTTTCCATTAAAAGTATCCTGTTTGGTCTCGACCAAAAACCTCTGGCACCCACATTGTGAAGGAAAAAGGTAATTAACTTAAACTTAAATAAAGGACACAGTGATAACTACAGTATGACAAGGTTACAGTATGCAGTGTATACCTGTGCCACCAGGATGTCATCACTGGAGATGTCATCCACATTCTTATCAACCTTTCCATCCAGCTGAGTGGAGAGCTCAACAAGGACCCTCCCCCTGTAGGCGACCCCTTCACCCTGCAATGGATCAAAATGCAAAAACCTCATTGTCCCATGGGTGAAATACTACATGTGTCCTTACTTACTGAACCTTCTACTGAGCTTACCTTTCCAAAGTTGAGTTCGTCGTATGGGTCGGGCAGGCCAGTAAATTCTCTTGGGCTACCGTACAGGTTGACATAGCAAGGCCCAAAAGCTGGGAGAAAACCAACTTCTGATGCTGCGGTGCTCACTGTAACACACACACACACACACACACACACTCTGTTTAAGAACTCCATCTGGACAGTTTCATGGCTTATAAAGCAATAAGGTGTATTAGAACAGATACACAAACAGAAGCAGAGAGTTTAACACTCAGAATTTCCACATTAATGGCAAAATAAATCTTAATATCTACTATGTGGCTTCTCATGAGGTTAACTACAGTGTGTCATTTTATGAACATTATGGTCTAATCTGCCCCTGAGATCAGAGAAATCAGTGACATTTTTAAACTACAAAGCAACACTTATTTTTGTTTAATGTAAATAAGCCGATGAGCATTTCTTACGTACATTCAGACACTGTGTTGCAACTTTCAGCCCGAGCATCTGTTTCCAGTGGAAAAAAACAAATATATATTAAAAGTTGTATTGCAATATCAAAATGTAAAAGACTGACTGACAAAAATACTGATTATATGATTACCTTCAATCTCTCCACCAGAGGAAGACATTGTGCTCAGATTCAAAAACGTTGTTCCTATGGCATCATCCTTGGTCATACGATCCCTGTCAAGAGTAAACTGGCACATCAAATATTGGTTGTGATATTATATTTACTTGTGCAGCTGTGTATGAATACATTTCGGCTCTTACCAGTCATAAACAGTCAACTTGATGCGTTCACACATGGATGGGAACTACAGAGGCAGACAGAGGCATGTGGAAATTAAAGGTTAAAGTGTTTTTGAAATTTGAATCAAGCCCATAAGATACATCTGAATGTGCATCTTTCATACCTTGACTTGGAGATTGATGAGTTGATTCCACTCTGGATTTGCATTTTTCTCTATGATTTTGGTGCACAGCTAAAACAAAAAAAAAATGCCATTGCATATAAATAATAATCACACAGTAAGAAGTGTTTTTCTCTTTACTTGAACATGAAATACCTTCTTGCCAGCAAAGCTGACTTCCAAATATGGATCCACCAAGTTTTTCCTATCTCCATCCCCTCCAAAGACCTGTTTTACCGTCTGAACAAAGGCATCATCCACTGCAATAAATTAAGGTTTTAAATAGAAGTTTTTCAAGGGGATCTGACCACATTAAACTACAATGGTCACAGAATTAGATGGGTCACTTACTCTGTGGCATATCCTCGGCACGGTAGACCTTGAGGCTGAGTGTGGCCCATCGCATGGTGACACCAGCTGGCAACAAAAGATTGCTTTCTATGTCGTCCTGCTCCTCGCTTATTTCTCTTCTCTCAGTCTGGACCCAGGAAAAGATAGGACAGAAGAGTTTGTCGTGGTCTTTTTTAAATGCTGATCTGTAAACATGTCTAGTAGACAGAAATGTGATGGTAAGTAAGAAGGTGAACACACCGGTGGCTCATCTCCAGTGCCCACAATGATTATGCTGACTTTCAGATAACCTCTGGCCGC
The DNA here is from genome assembly GCA_031216445.1 of Lateolabrax maculatus. Classification (NCBI taxonomy): domain Eukaryota; kingdom Metazoa; phylum Chordata; class Actinopteri; order Acropomatiformes; family Lateolabracidae; genus Lateolabrax; species Lateolabrax maculatus. Next base: position 11,937,325 of record CM062209.1, read on the forward strand.
TGAGCTGGAGTCATCAGGATCACTCAGAAGGAGCCATTTCCTCATTATGGCATGACCTGGAAATGGTATAATATTCAACATGTTCAAATACTTACATAAATATTACATATACAAATATATCTTAATTTTAAGGATTAAATTGAGCAATTGATGCATTTTTCATGGAAATACTGACCTGGTTCATCATAGATGTAGCCGACATCCAGCTGGGTAAGCAAGAACAGTTTATTTTAAATCTATCAACCTGCTGGTGATAAAAACCATAGTTCTGCTACACCAAGTCCCTACTAGTGAGTGATAAATTACTACAGGTCAAAATACTGACACAAATAAAGCAGAGGTAAGGACTTAAAAGCACTTGAATTGGCGTACCTTGAACTCTCCCATTAGACTGTCAGCTCTGAGGGAGAAGGAGTCATAAACCTGTCAAGAAAAACACAGCATCACAGCTTCAGCAGATGCAGAAATTCCTTGATTTTAAAAGCACATTGCATAAAAAGGTGTTATATACGCACCCGAAGATTAATGCTCTCATCAAACAGTTCTGAGGGGAGCATGTTAATGTTGTAGAAAAACATCTGAGGGACAGAAACAAGTAATAAATTAATGAATATTCCTGTTGTCACTGTATGCACAATACATTTTGATGTAAGACACACTCTAAGTTAATAGTGATTGTGACAAACATTATAGGACTTACAATTTATTAAGCTAGGGGAAGGGCAAGGGAAAATGCATATGAGAGGAATTAGATACGAGAGAAAGCTGAGGACATTGCCTTCAAGCTCCACTGTCAAACCACCGCTGCAAAAAAAGAGAAAAATACCCCAGAAGGTTATTAAAGCTGGCGGGGATTCAGTGGCAGAAAGAGAAGACAAGAGGGTGTTAAAAACAGACAAGCAAGATAAAAGGCAATAGTAAGTGATCACTAATGAATTTCATTAAGTAATTTTTGTAGCGATGGACTCATTACCTCGTCAAAGAACGGGTTATTTCCTCTTCTAATTCTAGTCCTGTGGGTCTGTCCACATACGTTCACCTTAACCACAGGCTTGACGTTGTTGCCAGGCAGCTGTCGGCCCTCGATAACCCGAACACGAATCTGGACATTGCAAGCAACAGTGAGGCAGCTGAACAAACACCGAGAGATTTTATCTGGATTCTTTTTGAAAAGGTATCATTGATTCATTTGGGTTGACAAACACCAACTTTTTCAGTACAAACACAAGCCTGCTCAAACACATTTCTGGGCCTTTTACGGGAACAAAAATGTGTTCCCAAAGAATATCATATGTGTGAAATTGTTTGCCGTGATGCAAGAGTACATGTTATAATTCACTTTCTTGGCTGACCCAGCCTTTAATGTATATTTGCACTGGTGAAGCCTGCTCATGTGAATAACAAAAAGAATTCCTTACTAAATTGTCATTTGTGAATATCAAGGAACACAGTAATCAAAACTCAGACAATACCTGGAAGTCCTGAGGCTTATTGGCCAGGGCTCTATGCCTCTTACGGCTGAGACGGATCGGCTTGTGGCTGGGTTTCCCAGGCTTGTTTGGTGAAGTGGGAGAACCACCCTGACCTCCTCCCTCCACATCTGGCTCCCCCTCATCACCCTCATCACTGCCTCCTGTGGTGCAAAACCACAGTAATCACAACATTGAATCAATATGCCAATGGCACTTTGTACTGTTTTCTCAGCTTTATTTGCATCCATCAGAAACAGACAGCAAGCACCCTCTCACTGGGAAAAAGCACCCTGGGAGTTTGTATCTGCCAACCTCCTAACAGCACGGCAGACAATTTCTTAGAAATGTAGTTAAAACCTTGATGAGAATAATAAGAGAGAATATACACAAAGAACCTTGTTCGTTTCTATTGGGGGATACCTCAAAACGTAATTGTTTTTTGGGAGGGGATGAAAAAAAAATCTGACATTATCATGTATTTTCATTACTTAGGTTAACTGTCTACTTACCAGCATCCCCATGAGACATGTCTCCATCAGGTTGATCATTTAGGTTCGGAGTAGCGTTGGCAGGTGGCTCATACCCAATGAGCAAATTAATGGTTGCCTGAAAAAAGTAAAGGCTTTCTCAATTAGCATTATGAGCTTTACTGTATATGACTAATACCAAATGATATCTATTTTTTCAGCCAATTAAACTGCTTCCTGCGGACCTTTACAGACACCAGGCAAAAGCATCATATATAATTTGATGGAATCTGTTTGAGATCATGTTATTAACTAAATGTATTCACCCCAACAGCCTGTTGTTTCTCATTGATCAAGGGCACATTCTTGGAAGGGAGGGACTTCACTTGACCACTGGCCAAGTCTCTCAGAGAGATTTTTGCCGAGCCAATGAACCTGAAAAACAATACCTCAGCAAATGAATCCTTGCAGCTGGATGGTGACAATTGCTTGAAAAAAACAACAAGGACGAATACCTCAAAGAGACAATAGGGAGGATGCTCTGGATTTACATACTGTGAAATACTTACCAGTCACGAACACTGCATACACTTACCACATGAGGCAACTGGACACAGTGTTTGTGACTGTAATTGCTCGTTGCTCTGGATAGTTCATGGTTTTCACTTCCCAATTTCACTTCTTCACATATTATGACAAACCAAGCAACAACACCTACATTTTTGCTTTTTCCACCAAACAGAAGTCATGTAGCAACAGTGATTAATAACCAAAATGGATTGCAACACATTAGGCATTTTATAAAATCATCCCAAACCAAACAAGTCCATCAAAATTTGAATTCATTGATTAATCATGGTTAAAGGTGAATGACATAAGACCAAATATCCTCTTGACCTCTAATAACATTCATACAGTATCTAAAAAAAGGTTTCCCAGTGATAAACATCCACTTTGCCTTCGTTAATTTTGGCAAAAGAGCCATTTGGGAGCAGCAGTACCATCTTTCAAGGGAACAAACAGGATATGTTGCTGTTTGACAAGGACCAGCTGGTTACACAGGCCAGCCCTTAAGATGATGAAAAAGTGTACAAGAAAAAGTGGTAAGATGGAAACAATTCACATTTACCACAGGCATGTGCTGGGCGGTCTGTGCCCAGTTAAAGGGTGGACAAATATAGAGCCATGGAGGCGGGAGAAAAGGCAGTATAAAGTAAGCAACATGAGAACAGGCAAATCATATTCATGATTATGCTCAGGCTCTAGGTTTTTTTTCCATTGCCCTCAACAGTTGTGTCATTATTTATCACAGAGCTTAAAAAACGTGGGTTGTCCTTGGAAAACAGGGTCAGCTGTGGAGGATAAGACAGTGAGATCATATGTTATGGCAATTTACTGTCTCTTCCACTGCATACAACACATGTAAGGACTGGTTTATACAGATTTATGTTTGTATAGATATCTCTCCTACAAAAATAGAAAACGAAATGTTAAATTGTTTTATCAAGTATGAGTATAGTAGTATAAGTAGCTGCTCCATTAACAAACAAAAAAAGGAACTGACTTTTTAACCACAATGGAAATGCCAGATGATGGTTTTCCTGGCATAGCAAATTTAGGAGTAAAAAAAGCCTTGCCAAATAAACTGAGCAGTCTGCACTGCCAGCTGAGGGCCTGGAGATGGCTTATCTCTGTAGTCGACAAATTAGACATCCCTGTTGGGCTCTCTGAGTCACATTCCTTTTTCTAGATTTTAGATGCGGGTGAGAGTTGTGTTGCCTGCATGTTTAAACACATTTCCCTCCAGAGTCCACTTTATACAGTGTCTCCACTTAATTTAGCAAAACTTTACAGGCTGAGCTACTACTAGTCATCACAGATGTGCCAATGACAAGCCAGCGCAAGCTCTCTTATTCACCCTCCTCATGTGTTGCAAGCAGTGATCGTGGAAAAATATCCAAGTGCATTCGTGGCTGAGGCAGACAGCCCTCCACCCTCACCCCAAACCTTGTGCTGGCCTTAGAATAATTCATACTGTACACAATCAGTCACCAGGGTGATTCAGTGGAAATGTTATTATTTGATCTACCATCTTGCCTGCAGAAAGACATTAGAGTCAGACTCAGACAATGTTACAAAATGAATGCATGTACCTAACAAACAGATAAGTAATAAAAAGGAAGCAGAGTAATAAATAACATGTACAGCAGTCTGAGTCTGCATAGGGAAGATTAAAATGAAGTCACTTTTTTCCTTTTAAGGCAACATTCCTCGTGAGAGCTGGAGTGCTATTGTGAGGGAGACAAAGCACCTTCTTTACTGGCGCTGCAAGTCTTAACATGGTCGCAGTGAATCCTGTGGTTAAACATATCAGTGAAGTTAAAACATGCTAATCTGGTCTTTAGGGAAAGGTAGCTGGAGTGCAGCTGCTAAGAAACAAGCACTTTAACAGACTATAATCACACAATCTACCTTCTCAAAAGTTAACCTTTGAGGCGCGGTGAGGTTTTCCCTTTCAGTCATTACCTGCACTAGTGTAACATGGGTGTTTTTGGGGGGGAGGAGGTGGTTTCCTGTAATGACCGCCTACACTCAGTCGTGACGCTTTTAACTCAGCGAACCCTCCTCCGCAAAGTGATTCGTATTTTGTCATTCTGGGAGGAAGGCTGAGGGTTATTCACCCACTCCGTGCGTTTTAGCAAAACATTTGTTAAAACGTAACACAATTGCTATGGCATATGAAATGTCACCGTCTTTATCTGACGCTTTCCATGCACATACTTGTCTTTGCCGATTGTTTCATAGTCTTTTACGACCACATTGATGAATGAAGATGCATCCAAAGAAGAGCCTTTCAGATCAAACTCAAGCACCTGTAATTACAAGGAAGAGACAATGACGTACAGTTGTGTAGTTTAGTTTAGTTTGTAGTTAGGTGAGTAATCATCTCCAAATGAACAAATCCACATACTGCAACTCTAACTGTAACTTTAATTCCCCACTTACTTCATTCCAAACGGGATTCAATTCATTGTCAACTGCTTTGGTTTTCTTCTTTTCACCTGTAGGCACAATGAGGATAAACAGATTTATTGGCAAAAACTCAAAAAACAACACTGACAAAAACAAAAAGGGAAACCGAGTGTGATGATGGGCTATTATACACGTGCATATTGGACACGTACAAGCTTCTTCCAACAAAAAAGGAAATGACAGAATCAACATTTTACAATCTACTGGAAACAGAGGAACACTTAATGCACTAAGGCATCTTACATGTCTAAATAATATGAACAAAAATGTTTCTGTTCTGCTTTTCTGGGGACAGTGGGGTATTCTGACCTTATAAGGATGTAGGCTACTCTCTGATTTGTTTATGAATCACTGCCAAAATATCCAAATTAAGCTCCAGGAATAGATGCATACTTTAAAAGTGAAAACCTTAAAGGTTGAGAGAATAGATGCCATGATAGAAACTCAAACACTGTGTGCATGATCAATCTGACCAAGAGAAGAGTCAACAGAGTCAATGCGGCAGTTTGCCAAGAAAGAAAAGTAAAAAGTAAATAGTCAAAGGTATCTCTCACCTCTAAACACCACCCCAGCTATTGGATCTGGGTTTCCAAGTTTCTTTTTGGGGATCCCACTGGCGGACTCAACAATGACCCGCAGCATTTCGATAAAGACCAAAGTTTATTCAGAGAAACCAGTCATATTCCGTTTGGAGAGAGAGAGAGAGAGAGAGAGAGAGAGGAGCAGACCTCAGAGAGGGAACTGAGAGGAACTGTGTGGAAGGAGAGAGGAGCGGATCCCGGAGGACAGCCACTCTCATGAGTCAGAGGCATGAAACACACCAAGCAGCCTGGGTGAGCTGGGTTAACAGGAGACACACACACACACACACACCCACACCCACCCACACACACACCCACCCAGCCACACACACACACACCCACACACACACACGTTTGTACAGCTGTACTTGTGAGGACAGTCATTGACATAATGCATTCCCCAGCCCCTTACCCTAACCTTAACCTAAACTTAATTCTAACCTGAACCTTAAAACCAAGCCTGTGAACCCTCAAACAGCCCGCTGAAGGTGTCTCAGTGAGTGAGGACATTTTCGGAAAGTGAGGACATTTTGGCCGGTCTTCACTCCCCAAAAATGTCCTCACTCCCATGGTCTAAAACTCAAACTGGTTCTCACAAAGATAGTTGTACAAGAGCACACACACACACTATACTCTTACTATACTCCACTCTTATTACCTTTCCAAAAAGCTTCATATTTAAAACTCAGTTTTGCTTCACATCAATGCAGCACTACGCGCTGTGCATCCACTCAGTCTCTGTCTTCTTCTCTTGTCCTGCAGCGCCCCGCCGTGGCGGTGCGAGTCCTTTCCGTGCTGTCGGAAATTACGGTTTCAGCTCATCCAGACGTAAACCGTACGATAAAACGTGCCAGTTTACAGTATTTTTTCCAATTAGTTGCGCCTTAGTTTCACAAGATATGAACATAGCTAAAACACACGCATCAGTAAGTCACAACAACGACGCTCCAGGAAGAATATTAGTGATATTTCCAAAAACTGCACTGGCTGTTTTAAGATGGTTGTGTTTAGGCGGGGGTCAGTGAAGGCAGCACAATACTATACAGTTACTTTAATCTAATGACAGGTTATGCTAGGTGTCTTCCCTCCCTGCAAAGGTAACAATTTACAAACAAATATGATTAAATATGTCTCAAAGTCACTGCAGTGGACAGTCTGTTTGAAAAGATCAGAGTTTTATTTAACATTTCGTGTGGAAAGTCAGATTTCACAACAGTAGCAGTAGTAACTTCGTACTTTATGAGCCCTTCACGCTTGCTAACATTACCAGTTTAAGATCGTGTTTTAATCCCAAATTTAAACAGAGTACGTTAGTTACCTAACTAAATTAACGTTGTGTGCTGTTATTTTCTCTTTGTCGATGTTCCTGGCGAATAAAAGCAGCTTCCCGGTCTGAAAATAGCTGTTTTTGCTGCTAATTAGCCGTCTACTCCTCACTGAGCGGGTGTGGATGTGATATTAGTTCACTTTAGCCGATAGACAGAACATTTATTCAGTTAGGTCACTTAAAAGGTAAAAATACCAATCATCTCCTGTCATATTAAGTCCATTTAGTAGCTGTTCTGGAGCTTTCGATCACATCACATGATCTTCACCAACAGCAGGTGGCCATGTTGGCTCAAAGGCTGAGCTTTATAATTCAACAGTTGCTCTTTAAGGTTGTTCCAGGTTTTGACTTCATACAGTTTTACAGGTCACAGTTAGTGGTGGTGGTGTTATGATGTTTCTACAACTCTTGTTTTTTTTAAAAACACTTTTCAATAAAATGCAGTCAAATACAACCACTAATACTCAGACTCTCAGAAGTTATGTCAACATACCATAGAGCTTTGAATCAGCACGTCTATTGCAGAGTTATTGATTTGAACTGCAATAAATTTTAAATCTAATTGTATTTTTTTCCTCTTTTCTGAGTTGCTTTGAAAACGAGCTTTCTTCGCTGCCTTTGCTAATGTGATAAACCATTCAGAATGTTTATTTTTGAAATTCATAAAAATATTTCAAAATATCCTAAATATTTAAAATATTTTGTGTCAAGTCTGTTGCAATATTTGTTGCAGGTGATTGAGATGGCATCCTCCAAATATAAGGGTTTCCTCGGGAAAAAGCGGACCTCGGAGCTCGATATGGTTGTCAGCAGTCTGAGGAAGGAGAACGTCTATCTGAAGAAGACCCTGGTTGAGATGTCTCGACAGCATTCAGAACATAATAGGCTTATAGAGGTAAACTTAGACTGTACCGTGGGTACAGATGTGGGTTTGTTATACAGTAGTTGAGCATTAGTGAAACAACTTATTTCTCGATGTCTTTTCGCAGAGATTCCTCTCTCTTGAAACTATTAGGCTGGAGAGTTCAGCCAAAGACGAGAAGATTACTTTGCCATCGGAGCTGTCGAGTAAGAAAGAAGGGACGCTGACGGACGTAGTGAGTATGAGGAGAAAGAGAAGCTTGACCAGTTACTGCAGAGAGATGGAAGAAATCAAGAACAAGCTTGTGAGCGTCTCAACTAGGTGTCAGTATCTCGAGAACAAAGTTGCAGGGAAGAAGGTATAGCAGGGTTTGATTTTAAAATAAGTGGGTGTATTGTTGAGGGAAATAAAAACAAACTGTATGCCTTTTATAAGCACGAGACCTTCTTGAAACTGATTCATAACACAAATTGTTTTTAGTTATGGAAATTACATTAAATTACTTTTTTCTAATAAATTTGTCTATTATAATTCATGATATTTGGCTCTTCCAATAAAATCATTACAGTGTTAAATATCGATGTTTTGCCCTGTCCGTGGTGCAGAATGGTATCACATAAAAGGCCATTTTCACAACAGACATTTTGACTTGTCATAGTAGGAAGAGCACAGGTGTTACTAATAACATTAACAATGGCTCTGTTCTGTTTAAGTGTCCCAGTAAGCTGTGCCAGTGAGCCAGAAAACAAAATACCAGGACCCTGAAATCAATGCAAATAAATGTAATTCAGCCATCATTCGTTTTATTATTTACACCTTTGCTTTTCCTACAGTGATGTATCAAAATGTCTTGTGTGATATAAGGCCAATGGTTGGGAGTTAAATGTACGCTGTATAGACTGTATTTACCAAGCACCTCTCACCTCTTACCAGTGTGACGCCACTAGATGGCAGCAGTTGATTTTATTTTCCATTTGGAGAAGCCGGTTAATGCTCCCATAAAAACACACTTCCTCATACAGAGCATACCATTATAATGCCATTGTGGATATTGCAGAGGTCATAAAACTTAACACATAATCTTATTATGACATGCCACAATACAGTCTCTTTTATAAAAGCAGTTGGGAGAGTTGGGTTAAGTTAGTTGTTCATTCTCATATGTGTAAGGCTGTGCTGTATTTTCCTGTTGTCAAATAGGACTCTGCTTCAGATGAAAGGGTCTCGACCGACGATGTAACAGAGCTCCAAAATCACCTGAGTGATGTAAGTGCCGTGTGGTTGCCACACAGCTGGAGATGGTTTCCTTTGTTTGTATTTTAATACCCAATCTATCTTTCTGTATTTTTAGTTAGTTAGTTAGTAACTTTCTACTCTGTGTGCATTTGTTTCTAAGTGGGGATGTGCGCCTGTGTACGGTATATATGTCTTGCTGGGTGTTTTTGCTTTGAAGCCATCCCCCTGGCACAACTCTCTTTCCGTCTTTCTCTGTTACGTGCTTCTCATTCTTTTATTGAATCCCCCGAGGCCTTGGACAAGAACAAGCAGTGGCTGGAATATGACCAGCAGAGAGAGGCCTATGTGAGGGCGATTCTGGCCAGAATGTTATGGCTGGAGAAGCAGCTGAACGAAGCCAATCAGGCCGTCTCAAAGCAGCACAATGAGGACCATTCAAATGGTGAGCCACAGGGACAGTGGGCAGTGGGCAGTGGGCACTCACCACTGGGGCAACAAAGGGCAGCAGACTGTCACAACAAGGTTTTTTAAGATATTGAGATAGCCCTGGAGTAGCCTACTATTACAGAATCTGCATCTTCCAATGTATTCTCAGAATCTTTTGTTTTATTGCTGCATGGTGCATATGTAAGCCTGTATCTAACATCTTTGATTGTGTATGTCAGTCTGTAATTTCCTCCTATGTTTTTAACTTTTCTTTTTAATTTCATCATCTGCTTCTTCCACTACAGAGAAGGAGCAAATAACCCACATACAGGAGCACTATGAAAGACTCTTAGAAAAAGCCGAAGATGAGCTGGATGTGCTCAGGAAGCAGGTCAACACGACCCAGCAGAACCAGATAACAACCCAAAACTGGTATGTTTGCTGCTAAAAATATACATATAACATGGTCCTTCTAAAATTTGGAGAATGTTAGAATGGTTTGTCAGCTACATGACAGACCAGTTGATGTTTAGGTGTGAGGAAAGGGAGAGTGAGGTGGAGGAGCTCGAGCAGCAGCTGCAAACTGAAAAAATTAGCAGAAGCAGGGCACCAAAGGATCCCTATTGCTCTGAGGATGAGGAGCAACGGCTGAGGGATGAGCCCAAAGACCTCCGGTACAGACTGGATAAGGAGAAGCGCAGGTCGGCTAACTTTGAGCTCCAGGTAATGTCTTCTTTGAGCTATACACTCAGTAGGTAGGAAAAATAAAATCATCATCCAAGGGAATAAAATTCACCAAAATAAATAAAATATCTCTTCTCAGGCGAATATTTGTCAGAAGTTTATGTTAAACTGCCACCAAGCAGACCAGGAAAAGATAACAGTACTGGAGCGACAGGTATGACACACACATACATGAATTAATCCTAACATTCGCTAAAAAATTGAGGGATGTTGCTAATCTATCCACTCTTGATAAAGGTGTGGATTAATTTCACTTTTAGGAGGATTGACAACTCATGTCCATTAGTCCGTTTTTTGTGATTCTAAGCTTGACCCATCCACAAGAGTTGGCATGTCATACTTTCTGACCTGCTTGCTTTCCTTCTAAAGGCAAAATATCGGTCCTCACATAACTAAAGGGGATACTTCTTTACTTTATTCTCACACCTTTACTATATTATATGCTCCATTGTAATGCAAACCTTTTAAATTTTAGATCAAGATTTCTTCACAAGACCTTGAGGACGAGAGGCAGAATTGTTCATATTTAAAGAAGCAAATGGTCAGAGTTCTGAAGACGCTGCAAAAAACTAAAGACTGTGTGACAAAACAGTCAAAGGTTGGCATGAATAGTGCAAAGAACTAGATTTGTATTAATATATCTCAGTTTCATCAGTGATGAACCTTAAAGCTGCATTAATTTATTTTTTGGGACATAACCTAAAAACACAACATTTACATATTATTATCGAATAAAATTGTTATGGCAAACTATAAAACAATGATAAATAAATTAAAAGGGTCCATGTGTCGTTATGGTAGACCCTTATAACATAGTAACAGTTTAATAGACTTAATAATTGATCTATTGTTAATATAAAAAATATTGATTTGTGCAGCATTCATTTTTATTGGTCAGAAGTGATAGAAATACTGTAATCGTCTAGATTCTTAGTAACCATAACTGATTGATGACTCCATTTATATTAGAGAGACCAGACGGATCACAGATCATGTGAAGAGGCACACCCACCCTCCCTGTTCTCCAGTGAAACCCTTACATCCTCCGCTCACAGCAGCTTGCTGAATGAAAGCTTCCTGGAGTGTCCCAGCTGCCGGGCCGAGTATCCTGCAAGTCACTACCGAGAGCTGATGGACCACCTAGAAATGTGTATGGACTGAGGGGAGCAGAGAACTTCTTCAGTTCTGTTACTTCTGTATGGATTGTTTTTTCTACCTATACGTACAAGTTATCTCAATAAATTACAGTGTTGAGTTGCTGAGGTGATGCTTCTGATATTTTAAATGAGGGAAAGGTATTCCAGGTCCTTTGGGGATAGATTCTTATGACCTTGGAGACTTTTTCTCTATCAGCACCAGCAGGTCAAAATTTTCACTTATCCAGTGAAATATCTCAACATTTAGTAGATGTATTGGCACAACATTTTGTACAGACATTCACGGCTCCCAGATGATAAATCCTAATGACTTTGGATCCATTCTAATGTCTTTGTTGGGTCCCTTAACCTTTCATCTAGGCCATCATCAGGTCACAGTTTCAATTTGCTCAGTATTTTGGTCTATGACCGACTGCAAACAGGCTAATCTGAGATGGTGACCCAGGTAAATATTACTTGTTGAACATCAGCCTGTTACCATTGTCACTGAGCATACTAATGTCCAGCTACAGTCTTGCAGAGCCACCAGCATGAATGTAGACTCCTAGCCCTGTTTGTAAGCATTTAAAAAAATAAATGTGATACTTTGTCAAATCACACTTCTGTACTGTAGGTCCTCGACCTCTCCCAGGCGTCACACTGTTCAAACCAGATGAATAGCTCCAAACAGCTTGTGAAAGTTAATCCCTTTGCTATGAGCTATTTAAGGATGTGGCTTAGTTTTGCTTGCCGACAATATGGGGAGTCAGAGGTCTGTGCAGTGGCTTTGGTCTGTGAAATGGAACGTGACAACAAGGGATAACCTAGGCTGAAAGCTTTAAAAAAAGGACACTAATATGGTTTAGACAGCTCATAACTTGCTATGCCTTTCAGGAACTTTTCACGGGGAGACATCTTCATGGAAAGTTAGAATATGAGCTCATCCTGTCTGAGAAGCAGATTTAGAGCCAAGAGGGTGTTCCTCTCGTGTCCTTGTAGATTATCAACAGCAGACATGACAAAAACACTTTCAGAGAGAGGAAGATGTGTGATGTAAAAGGTATAACATCTCTTAGGTAAATCTCTCCTCTTCCTAAACATTTTTATACCTATTCCTGTAGGGTTTGTATGAGATTAAATGCCTCGGTTCAGTTACTGTATTACTATTCAAGAAGTAAACCTGGTAATCTACTTCCCAGCAGTAGATTGCAGCAGTGTTTAACTAATAAGATCTCAACAGCTAATTTGCGATTTACACAGCATTACAGTTGCATTGATTGAAGATTAGAACTTGAATTAACCAACAGGCAAGTTGTGTCAATCCCAGCAGACTAGTGTGTTGTAATTAAATGGAGAACTATCCCTAAAAAGGTGATCCACAGTGTGCAAATCTAGCTGCAGATGTGACATTGAAGTTGCACAGAATTAAATGAATAAATGACACACAAAAGCACAAAAGAACATCTTCGACTGTTTGACTCCCCTTCAGGTAGTAACTGGAGCAAACTGGATCATAAAGGCTGGTCACCACCCTCCATCCTTCCTCCTCCCCTTCTCTGGTATCTTTGTATGCCTTATCACCCTCCTTTCCTGTTCCCTTTTCTGGCTGTGTCCAGGAGTGAATCAGTAACCTTTTTTCTGCCAAGATGGATGTTACTCACACTCATTTACTCCACTTAAGAAACTTCACTTACTTTTCCTTCTTCTCCGAGCTGCACCACTCGGATCATGTTGCCACCACTATTGTCGAGACCCTGGCCATCACCTTTGTCTTCCTGGTCTCCGTGGCAGCAAATGTGGCAGCTGCAGCCCTGGTAACCTGGGAACGCCGGCTGCTGGCCAACAAGACCATCCTGACCCTCAACTTGTTTGTGGCCGACCTGCTGTTTGTTAGCATGATCCCACTGATTGTGGCAGTGCGGTGGACTGTGTCCTGGACGCTGGGTTATACAGCCTGTCACACTGTGCTGTACGTCGTCTGTATGGGCGGCTGTGTCACCATCACTACCCTGGTCTCCATCAGTGTGGAGAGGGTCCAGGCCATCCTTCGGCTGCGGCCTGCGCCCACGTTAAACCCCAGGATGGTGACTGCCACCCTCTTCTTCATCTGGGCCTTTTCTGCACTCACCTGCATACCCCTCAGTCTGTTCTTCACGGTGATGGAGGTGGATTTCCCTGAGCAGGTACGGATGGGTTGATGGATAAAGGGAAAGCTGTGTCCATGCCCTTAGTTCATTTTGTCAATGTTTATTGTCGCGTCTTTTCCACAGGAACGTGTACACATTTGTACTCTCACGTGGCCTGACATGACTGGAGAGATTGTGTGGAATGTAGCCTTCACTGCGCTGTGCTTCTTTCTCCCAGGATGCATACTTGTGGTCAGTTATAGCAAAATATTACAGGTGGGTTGAGTTTTGCAGGAGCAGGGGGATTCCAGGCACACAGCCACAGAAAGACTAAAGCTAACAATGCTTTCTTACCCTGTCTGTGGCACTCAGCCCAAAGCCCATTCAGTCCCACTGAAGGCGTAAATCTTTTAAACTGGGTCACACATACAGTATACAGTTTTATTTCTAAAAAAGGCTAAGTAAAAAGTTCCTAAAATATTTAGGAAAAACTATTGTTTGGTCCCAATTTGATTTGTACACATTTTAAAACCTTTACTCCACTCTATTTTATAAGCACTTTCCCTTGAATTGTAAAATTGTGTGAATAAATATGTATTACTCATTCAACAGTTAATGCCAAATCCAACCCATTAATTTCATTGAGATTTCTCTTTGTACTATCTGTGAATATTAGTCATCTCTATGTCATTGTGGGAACAGAGATGTGTGTGCTTTATTAATTGTATGGGTTCAGACATTGCACTATCAACTGTCAATATTATATTGGGCAACCAGTTCTACCAATGTGGACATTAAAGTGAAACAGACAATAGAAAATGATTCTGAGAAGCCACTATTTGATTTAAGCTCCGGAAAGACTTTATGGGTGTTTAAAACACATTATAGACAAACATAGAAGACATCACGCTTCATGTGTAAATCCATATGTAGATCAATCAGGTTACACAGATGGTTTTGTTTTATCTCTTTTGCCCACATTGTATGAAGAACAGAGTGCCAGTATTATGTAATATTATTTTATTTGTATTACAGACTGCTAAAAGTTGTAGGCAAAGGCTCCGACCTCGAGACAGCCAGTTCCCAGTTGGAGACTCTCTTGAGTACCATGTCTCCCGCCAGGATATGAAGCTCTTCCGTACTCTTCTGGTCCTTGTGCTCTCTTTCTTAATCATGTGGAGCCCTATTTTCATCATCAACTTCCTCATCCTGGCCAGGAACTTCCTGGGTCACCTGTATGTCTCCTCTACCATGTTCTTCTGGGTGGTGACGTTCACACTGGCCAACTCCGCCCTCAATCCCATCCTGTACTCGCTCTGCCAGTTCAAGAACGGCTGGCGCAGGCTCTGCTGTGGCTCTGTTGTAGCACCACTGAGAAAAGGACCTTGTGGCGGTAGGGGAACGCAAGGGATACAGCCATGATTGTTTTATCAAATAGAGGATTCAAACTTACATGAAGCACGCAGAACCTTGTCCACACCTCTGGTGACATTTGATAACAACAAATACCGCTCATGTAAGATACAATATTTGCTTATTTGCTGCACTCACGAGCAGATTCGTTACCCCCAAAAGTGAAAAAACCCGGAGCAACTTATTTAAAAGACTGTTGTAGTCATGCCATTACCTTTGTACATACCTGGCATTTTTCCTGCCAGCAAGAGTAACTAAACTCCAAACAGCAGTAAACAATCCCACTTAATCCTGTCTCTGGTTAAATGTATCTGAGAAGAAGCAGCCCAGGCCCATGGGATAAACACACTTATTTCTTTCCGGAGGAGCACCTCTAGATGAATTCTGAAATAAGACTGAAGTACTGCTGGCTGTTAGTACTCTGAATTGACCAGTTTACCAGTTGCCACTATATCATTACATAAATCACTGTCTCTCATACAAAGCTTCACAGACACCATAAGATACCTAAATACAGCTTTTATCAAGTGTTCAATGGGTCCCATGAACTTCTTTGACTGGTATTTTTATGGTATTATCCTTATCCTCATAAAATCATACAGCATGTCTTTCCACCACAATGTTTGCTACTTTTTAAAGGCATTAACAGTATTTTGGCTTTTTCAAATCTGTATATACACATATTTACGGTAGAGATGAGCCAGTGATTAAACAGTAGAGCTTAATAACTAAGTATAATGGATACAGATGTAAGTGTTGGTTGACATGGGGGAAGAGCGTGTGTGTAGTGATGCTGGGGCGTCTGTATTGACCGTGTACGCTCAGGTGTGTGTGTGTGTTTGGGTATGGTGTTTTGTGGTTGTGGGTGGAGTGGGGGGGATGCATAACAGCTTCCAGGCACTGAGGCATCCAGCTGGCAGTCCAGCATGTCCAGAGGTGGGGGCAATATCTCACTGGTCAGAACGACGTACACATTTCCACTGGGGAGCTCGTTTTGTCTGGACGGATGAGCACCCCGCCCTCTTCTGCAGTGCAGGTCATACTGTGCCATAACTCAGGTATCATTACCTGTGATGGGATTTGCTCCACTAAAATGACAAGTGACTGGATTTACAAGTTAAGAAGAGGCTTTATGACTCTTGCGTCACAGTTATAAGTAACCCCTGCGATCCCCTTACCCAGTAAGCCACTAACTACCTTCTGTTACTGGGGAGAGGGTTGGAGCCTCAGCTTCGGTCCAGCGTCCACAGAGGAGTTTGGGAAATGTCTCAGTAGGATCTGCACTGCCACATCTTCTGGAGGCCACCCTCACTGCTCTGCCCTTTCTCTGTCCAGCTGTACCCCTCTGAGAGGAGCTTCTTTGTGCAGAAGGGATCGTTCATCCAAGCTTGGACAACATGGCGGACAAAGACACTGTGGAGAAGTTCCTTGACAACAACCCACAGTTTGCTAAGGAATACTACGAAAAGAAAGTCAAGGCAGATGTGATCACTGCTGCCTTCAACAACCAGGTCCAGGTCAAAGACCCAGCCTCATACAAGGATGTCTCCAACATCCAGGAGGCTGAGTTTATATTCGAGCTCCTAAAGGAGATACAGGGCGACAACCTGATGGAGAAAGCCCTGCATAAAATTCTCCAGAGGATTGCTCTGCTGATCCAGGCTGATCGCTGCAGCTATTTTGGCTGCAGGGCTCGTAATGGAACACCTGAGCTATCCACAATCCTCTTCGATGTGACACACAATTCTCCATTTGAGAAAAATATAGTGAACCCAAATGTGGAGATTGTTTTTCCCACCGACATGGGAATTGTTGGGTTCACGGCAGAATCAAAGAAGCCTCAGAATGTTCCCGATGTTAAGAAGGTGAGCTAATGAACTCAATAAGACAAATATGAATAGGTCAAAGAATATGGTCAAACCAACTGTGCTTCGTGGAATAAACAGGTTAAACCAGGCCGTATTACTGATGAGCTACTGAGAAAACATACAGTAGATTAATCTTGTTGTTCTGTTTTAATAAACCCTAAAGACTAAACGTTATCTCTGGAGAAAAACTGTGCAGTTCAGAGTGCCGATGAGTACTGCTGAATGATGTACGGCTGAACATGTATTTAAATTCAGGACTTTTAACCTATTATCACGCTGTTTTCAACAGCACTGGAACTGTGTAGCTACAATTTAAACTAGAATGACTTATTAAACTGCATGGAGAACAGTTGACAAAAATTAACGTTTACCTTGCGGTCTGTGTATGAGCACACAACTTTTAACCATTCTCTTGTTATTTTCAGAACTCTCATTTCAGTGACTTTGTGGATAAACAGACCAAATATACCAGCAAATGCATGGTCACTGCTCCCATTATGAGTGGAAAGGAAATTATTGGTGTCATCATGGCACTCAACAAACAAGGTGCTGATGAATTCTCAAAGAGTGATCAGGAGGTGAGTGGACAGGAGATTCATTTTTGATAACAGGGTGTTTATACTGACTATTGGTGTATTTGCCAGGATGACGCACACAGACAAAGTCAAACAGGCACCACTTAATTGGGCTGAGAAACTGAAAGTGTGCTGTTGAGGCTGCAGGGTTTTACAACTTGTTCAGACACACAAATCCAGTATGAGGGTCACATCCTTATCCTGACTTGCAAGGTAAAATTGCCAATTTTAGCCCATTAGCTTCCTGTCTCTGACCTGTATATTTAGAGGCTTGGCTTGGTGCTTTGAGCCACCATTATGAAAGCTCAACTTATAATCCTTTAAGCTCAGACATTTTTTTCTTGTCTTGTTTCATGGCCTCGTTGTGACTCTAGGGGTCGTGCAAGTGAAGATCTGTTAGAGAAAGTGACCGCAATCTGTTGTCATTGAAGAATATTGAAATTGAACATGTGAATGTGTTTCATAAAACAATATGATTCTTTGCTCTTTCATTACAGCTCTTCAATAAATATGTAAACTTTGCTACTGTGGTCACTCTCCAAGCCCACACTGCTTACATGTGGGATGTGGAGTCCAGGAGAAGCCAGGTAAAAAAAATAATGAAATAATCAAATTATATTTGACTGCTTTCTGAATTCTGAAGATTTCATTTTCCAGCTGCACTGAAAACAACAAATGTAATGAGACAAGAATCAAATGCTCCGATGAAAGTCACAAGCAAATTCTTTTCTTTGCTCTAGGTGTTGCTGTGGTCAGCCAGCAAAGTTTTTGAAGAGTTGACGGATATTGAGAGGCAGTTTCACAAAGCCTTGTACACAGTGAGGACATATATCAAGTGTGAGAGATACTCTGTGGGACTCCTGGACATGACCAAAGAAAAGGTGCTTAGAAGAAAAAGCCTGAAAAAAGATTTAACTTAAGGTTTTTTCTACATTCACTGCCAACAATTTTATTTGACTGCAATTATATCTGCAGCTGCATGCACTGCAGCACTTGTGAAGTTATATGAATTAATGATGCAGTATACAGAAACATGATTTTGGCCTTTTCTTCACCAGGAATTTTTCGATGAGTGGGCAATCAAACTAGGAGATCAGGAGCCATACAAAGGCCCCAAGACACCTGATGGCAGAGTAAGGCCAACGCTGGATTCGTTATTATAACATTATTTTTAAGATTTTAAAAATATGAAAAAACACTCTTTTTATGTTTAAAAACATTCAGGAAATCAGCTTCTACAAGATTATTGACTACTTGCTGGAAGACAAAGAGGAGATTAAAGTTATCCCGTAAGTATCATGATGTACTGTAGCACCTGTATCCAGACTGATTGTACAGCTTTATATATTTTTGAAATTTAGTCTAATAGGAAGATGTGCAGTTACTCATCCTCTTTGAACTCACAGCGGCCCTCCTGCCGACCACTGGGCTCTGGTCAGCGGACTGCCAGCGTATGTGGCTGAGAATGGATTTGTAAGTTCCATTTTTGCTTATGCAAACCTTACAGTAGTTAAATCATTCGTTTAATTGATCTGCTGATATCTGATTCCTGTTGATTTTACTTCTCCCAGATTTGCAACATGATGAATGCTGTGGCAGACGATTACTTTGCGTTTCAGGTGAGACTCTTCACTGGCAACTGCCATTCAATTAAATTCACTTGCTTTTTTACAACAACGTCTGGATATTCTATTTGATCGGTTTGACAGAAAGTGCCGGTGGATGAGACTGGATGGATGATTAAGAATGTCCTCTCCCTCCCTATCGTCAACAAAAAAGAAGAAATTGTTGGTGTTGCCACTTTCTACAACAGAAAAGATGGCAAACCATTCGACGAGAATGATGAACAGATTACAGAAGTACGGAAAATGATCGAGCTTTCTTTTAATGTTGTTTTACTGTTTTTTTCTACTACAGTTATAATGCACTCCCAAAGTACTTGAATATAATTTATATTCATTTATTTTACTTATTCCTCTTTTTTATAATTTGAGTTAAGAGATTGTCAGATGAATTAAGTAATAGTGGAAATTCCTCAATTCAGTTGATTGTTTTGTATTTGTCAATAGGCTCTAACCCAGTTCCTTGGCTGGTCCACTCTGAATAGCGACACATACGACAAACTGAACAGGACAGAGTGGGGTAAAGATGTTGCCAAGGAAATGCTCATGTACCAGACAACGGTCACACTAAATGATGTGCAGACTATTCTGGTGAGCTGCTGCCCCACTTTACTGGTATAACTTCAACTCATTACAAGATCAATCTTCCTTTTAACTATCATTTCCCTACAGAACACTCAAGAGAAGTTTGGCTCTGCACCAGAAGACTGTGACCAGAAGGAGATGTACAAACTGCTGGTAAGCACTGCGATGTGAACAGTTTTTTAGACTACAATGGGCCTCCTCATAAACTCAGTTTGTTTGTGATGGCATACTGACTGTTTGCACTATGTTTCAAATGTGCAGAGAGCCAACATCCCTGAAGCCAAGACCGTGGAGCTGCTCGAGTTCCGCTTCAGTGACTTCCCCTTGTCAGAGTTTGAACTCGTCAAGTGTGGTATCCGCTGCTTCTTTGAGCTTGGGGTGGTAGAGAAGTTCAAAGTCCCAGCTGAGGTACAATATACAGTAGCCAGCCTGCTTCCTCCCACCCCCTCTGAAACACTCAACACACCAACATCCGTGCATTTTGAGTGCATTACATTTTTTTTCTGAGGTCTAACTGAATTGGCACCAATCTATTTATTTTGTTTGTATATTTTGCAAGGCTGACATTAGCTGATCTGAGTTGCGGTGCAAATACAAAGACTCATTGCAGCTCTGTTTTTTTTTTTTTTTTTCACTTCTGTCGTGCAGATCCTGACACGATGGATGTATACCGTTTGCAGGGGATACCGTGACATCACCTACCACAACTGGAGGCACGGCTTCAACGTTGGACAAACTATGTTCACTCTGCTGCTAGTGCGTCTGATTTCTCATACTAATATTTATTTATTTTTTACTTGCTCTACTGTTTGTTATAACACAGGGTTGTCTTCTTTATTCATCAACAGACAGGTAAACTGAAGAAGTATTACACTGATCTCGATGCCTTTGCCATGGTTGCTGCTGGATTCTGCCACGATATTGACCACAGAGGAACCAACAATCTCTACCAGACAAAGTAAGATTTTTGTGGGTCATTTTCAAGTGACACCAATGAGAAATCTAGGGCGAGTATAATATATAATTTGACTCACATGTTCTGGTTCTGGTGGGCTCTTGTAGGAGTTTATCCCCACTGGCAAAACTGCACAGCTCCTCGATTTTGGAGCGACATCATCTTGAGTACAGTAAGACACTGATGGAGAATGAGGTGAGTCCTCATATGTTAACATTAATGTGTTTAACAGTAGTTGTGGTTTGAAATAGAAACAAATCTGTCTGCAGAAGTATGTTTTTTATACTGTACTGTAACCAGCTAGATTTTATTTGGTAGGGACTCATTGAAATCTTGGCTGCTGTCGAACCCCCTTCTTCTGCTATCGTTCACAGAACTTGAATATCTTCCAAAACCTCCAGAAGCGTCAGTTTGAGACAGTGCAGCATCTGTTTGAAGTTTGCATAATTGCCACTGACCTCGCCCTCTACTTCAAGTAAGGAATGTCAGGAGTATTTTACACTTTTAATGCCTGTTAATGATTTTCAAGGACTTTTGAGAAGATCTGCTTTCTCATCCTTCAGGAAGAGAACAATGTTCCAAAAAATTGTGGAAAGTGTGGAGGGGATTCCAGAGGAAAAAGAGAAGATCAACTTCATCTCCACTAATCCAACCAGGAAGGAAATTATTATGTAAATGCATAGTTTATCATGGGAAATAGCAACGTAAATACTTCTCAATATGTGTAGTTTGTCTTAGGTCGATGCTCTAGCTGTCATTCAAAAATGTTCTTCGACGGTGTCGTGTTTTCCGCAGGGCAATGATGATGACAGCTTGTGACCTGTCAGCCATTACAAAGCCATGGGAGGTTCAGAGCAAGGTGTGTTCCCGTCTTCGGACTTGTGACGTGATTACAGAGCATCATTCAGCCATTTGTTCTCATTGCTCTATTGGTTCTTATGGCCCTAGGTCGCTCTAATGGTGGCAGCAGAATTTTGGGAGCAGGGAGACCTTGAAAGGACAGTTCTTGATCAGCAGCCTATTGTAAGAGCTTTAAACTATGTTTCTCGGTATATTGCCTGCACTGTATATGCTGTCATAAAGTCATAACAATAGTCATCATCTACTACTCCTTCTTCTTTAGCCAATGATGGACAGAAATCATGCCGATGAGCTGCCCAAGATGCAGTGTGGTTTCATCGACTTTGTCTGCTCCTTTGTGTACAAGGTACCAAGACACAAATAAAAAAATATTATTCATTGTTTATAAATACAAACATGATTTTTTTCTCCAATGAATTTCCTCATGCCACCTCCTTTTCTCCCTCTTTGCTTTGTGAGCATGTGTCTAAACGTGTGTCTATCTGTATGTTTATCTGTATGTTTGCATTTGCACTTACACGTGTATCTGTGTGTTGGCAGGAGTTTTCTCGCTTCCACATAGAGATCACCCCCATGTTCGAGGGGCTGAATATCAACAGGGGACAGTGGAGAGCTCTCGCAGATGTCCACGAGGCCAAGATGAAGGCTATCGAAGACGAGAAGAAAAAGCTTGAAGGTGGAGACGCACAAGGTGAGCACTGATGTTTGTTCCCTCCTGCTCATTCTGCGTTTGCATAGTCAGCTTTCTCTCACTGACTTTGTTATATGTTCCTTTTACAGGTCAAGATGGCGGGAAGTCAAAAACATGTGTTATCTGCTAAACTCCTGGACCATCAGAGCATTTATGAATGGATGTGTGTTTGTACAGTGTGTGTATGTGCGTGAGCATGTGTTCACAGATGAGGGAATTCTAATGTGCAAAAATCCCTGAATTATTATTTTTATATTCTGTAATGTTTAGTTCTTCTATCCTCTGATACAGAAAGCTGTTTTAATTGAGACCAGTCTTAATACTATAAAAATGAATTTAACTTTCCTTTATTCTGCTTGTATATACTAAATTAATTGAACCTTGGATATGGTGTGAATAGAAATAATAGGCTTCAGATATGACGCAGTTTGAACTGTTATATCTGAGTATTTTGGAATATAAATACTACAAGAAAAAGTTCTTGTTTTGTTGAGAAAGAGCTTAAAAAAAATTACAAGTTGTTTTTTTTTTTTAACTGCAAGTAGTGTTTTCAAAATTTCAAACATATGACCCTGGCAAATGGGTGACAGATGTAAGAAGATTTGACTGAATTGGATTTAGTTATAAGCCACCTGGAGCCCCTAGGCTTTCCTTTTAAAGTCCCCTGCTTACATAAAGTAAAAATACTACTGCTCTGCTCATATGTCAGCATGTTCAGAGTACATGTGGTATTTACAGGACAGTGTCATGTCATGTCAAATTCACTATGTATAGGAGAAATGGCATTTTGTGTGAAATAACACGATTTATGATTTGTGTTGATTTCTTAAAGCTGAAATGTTAAGATTTACTTTTCCAAATCATGTTTCCAAACAGAGCTTGTGACCTGGGTAGCACATAGCAGAACAATGTCAGATTTTATTTTATGATTTGTTTGTTTGCTTCTTAACATAACTTTAAATCTCAGCAAATGCGACCTTTGCAAAGAAATTTGGCTCTTATCATGCATGTATAGCATTAAATACCTAGTTATATGTGCAATAGCATAATGTATAAGACATGAAAAATGTCAATAAATTTTCAAATCATGCCTTGTTTGCATTCTGCAATTCAAAAGTTGCAATGACACTGATTTAGCAGGACGGTCGTGCTTCTTTTCAGCTGCAGCATGGATGTAATGCAAGTATATTAGCGGCATTGGGTTGAAAAAGTTTCCTGATGGTGACCTGCAGCCTCACTGATCCCATGACTGACCAGCATGCCCCTGTATACACTATGTTCACTACTGAGATTCAGCTTAGCAGGGGTTTAGGAGAGCAGGAGTGACCAAACGTCAACCTTTTAATGAACTGCTAACAAGCTTACAAGAGACCAGTGCTGCTGCTTTGGAACTGCTTTCAGTTCAGACGGCTGATATTCATCCATAAAATGTAAATATCCATCTTTATGAGCAAAACGAATATGCATGTAAATAGGCAAAGTGTTTAGAGAGAACATGAACAAGAACATATATCAAATGGGCTGAAGTACAGGTGTACATCTTTCTTACTGGCTGTTAAAAGTCTGCAAACAAAGTCATCTCTTCAGCCTTTGACTGTTCAGCATGTTATTTGACCTCTGTTTGGATGGCAAGCAGATGTTGTGGTGAATCACATGAGATTATCCCTATAGAAAATAATTTCTGTCTCTGTAATTTGGCTAAAAGAGATTGGGTCTATAGAATTAATGAATGCAATATTTTTTTGATTCCTGAATTTTCAAGAATGCAAGGCAACAATAATAATGAATGTAAATACATAGTAACTGTGAGTTTTTAAACCAGAACTGTACAAGGCAATACTTCTTTCTATTCTTCAAGGAACCTCTATGCTATACTTCAGTTGATTAAGGGAAAATTAAATTAACCCAAGGTCTTGAATGGAGATTAAAATTACTCTTTGACTTACTTTAAGCCCTTTAAGAGGCATTTAAGAAGATGTGTTTCCTTGTGTCACTGCCATAAGTGATCATCCCTTTGATATGATTGGCTCAGGCAGGTGGCATGAAAACTTCATAGTTCATACACTTTCAAAAGCCCTGCAGTCACGTCATAGCAGGTAAACCAGCTTTGTGTACTGAAAAGACACCTTAAGACGCCATGTAGGTGCAGAGGTCAAACAGCAGAGGTGTTTACTTAATGCGCTGCGTTCACTGCCGGAAGAAGACTAGAGCAGGAGAGTGGCCACCTCTGTTCGAAGCATAATATTATTGATTGTCAGATACAGATTGCAATTGAATAGTATGAATATTAATTCAAATTTATATTGATTTAAAATCGTATTAATAATGATAACAATAAGTGATTTGAAATGGGATCATAAAGAGAAAGCCACCATTGTGAACATGAAATGAATATTTTATATTATATTATTTTATATTATTTTTTCAAGTCTCACCAAAATAAATATTTTTGATAGATCTTAAATCAATCCACATCTGACTGGTGCTCTACATTCCCCTCTAGTGGGGAGGTCAGTCCATCAGCGAGGACAGTCTGCTTCTACACCTACGAGAAAAAAGTAAACGTTTGCTTTGGAAATATGTTTATTTGTTAATGCTAAAAGTCTCTTAGACACATGATAGTGAGGACATGCACATTAATGTGATCGTACATAGATTATTAGCTACAAAAAACAAAAACCATAGATCCTAAAAGTCCATTAACAGAAGTCAGGAACACCAGACTCAGGCGGCGTATCAATAGCTGTGGACATCGCTGTGGTCAAATAGTTGCTGGACAGTGTGCGTTCTATTCTGGTGATGAATGATGGCATTTATGAAGCACAGACACTACCCATCATCTTGCAGCACAACAATAATATCCAGTGTTCTCCATTGAGTGCCAAAGCTGCTTGTGAAAAAAAGACATTTGTTACTTTCTGTCCCTTCCAGCTTCTCCATGTCCACAATTCCCCTCTCTGTATGTCCTCTCAGAAGGGAGCAGTCTCTCAGAGTATCCCCCTCACTGGTAAAAGCTTTATTCTTCCCTCTTAAACAGTAAAGCGGCATACCATGAAACATTTCATGACCCTGCTCCTCTAAATGCCCTGCATTCATTTTTGCAGGCGAAATTGTGTTAACACAGTAAACAGACACTGGATATCAAATGGTGTAATCACATCAGGGACAGACAGACACTGGAGGTTGGGAGTAGCATGTATTTATTCAGAGACCTTTAAAAACCTCTGCACATGTTTCTTCCCAGAAGAGTCTGACGCATGCAGCCCTGCCAGGCACAGTGAGTAAACATATTAATCTTACAACTCTGGTAAGTTAGAAATTAGATGGTGAAGGAGAAGTCCTTATAGGGCTCCCATGTGGCGTCTGGCACAGCAGAGGAGACCACTGCAATAAAACTGTGAGGGCATTTTGTTTTGTTTTTTTGTATGTTTTATGGCAGCAGCGCAGAAAAAAAAAAAAGAAAGAAGATGCTTTTTTTTTATGTGGCTTTTTGTGCAGAAAAGCAGCATGGGAGCAAAGACCTGTCCTTTGTCTGTGAGGGGGGGGGGATGGGGTTCATTTGACTGAGGCAGAGCAGATGTCCGGATGACAGGAGGGCTTCCCCACACCCCTCCATCACACTCTGCATCCACCAGTCGCCATGGAAACCACGCGCAAACCAGGAAATAGACCCGGATTGTGCAAAAAAAAAAAAAAGCCCGATGAGGACATTTAGAGCAAAACACCAGCTTATAGTGACATTAATGACACACGCACACCGGGCCAAACACTACAGCCACATTTCCACGACGACAATTCGTTTGCGGGGGGGTTTCCCACCCGCTCCCCGCATACAAAGCCCGTGTGCGTCTGCGCCACAGGCACCGATCCGCCGGCTCGCGTCAAAGGGGGGGGGGGGGGGGGGGGGGCTTCAAATTTCTTTCTTTTTCTTGTTTTTCTTCCCCCCCTCCAGCTGATTCACGACCAACGACACCACCGCGCTGCCCATTGGACGGAGCCCCTGCGGCCGCCCGGACGCGCAGACAGTCATAGGCGTGGTTTCGGACGGAGATGCTCCGGCTGCTCCCGCTGGGATCCCCACCTGCCGTCACCTCCAGCAGCCAGCTGGCACCTCCCCGAGCCCGAGCCAGCGCGGGAGCCTCATCGGCACTATTTCCTATTTAGTTTTTCAGCGTCGATCGGCGGACGTCGATCTCTCTCCGCCGCGGGGGGCTGCGGTGTGATCGCACAGCGCCGTGGACGTGCGGCGGCGCCCCCCCCACACACCCCCCAACACCCCCCACCCCACCCCGGGGTGTGATCACCTCCGGAGCGGCGCACGGCGGAGGTAAACAAGAGCGGGCGGCGCGTCGCTCGGCCTCCAGGCGGCGGCGGCGGCGTGTTTTTTTTTTTTTTTTTAAAGACGCGCAGGTCTCACCCCGCAGCGCAGGATGGGAGACGCACGCAGGGCGCCCAGGGGACCCGCCTGGCTCGGCCTGATCGTGGCGGCGTCCGTTTTGCTCGCGGCGGGCGGCAAGCGAGCCCGGCAGCCGCGCTGCCCCTCGTCGTGCACATGCACCAAAGATAACGCGCTGTGCGAGAGCGCGGGGCTGATCCCCCGCAGCTTCCCCCCCGACGTCATCTCGCTGTAAGTCACATTTATTGCTGTTTTTTTTTTTTTTAATGATCAGGTCCTAACCGGTGCTTTTGCGTTGCAGGGGTTTGCGACAGAGCGCACTTGGCTCTGTCTTGAGACGTGGGGGGTTTTTTTGTTTTTTTTTTCCTCCGCTCCGTGAAGCTGATCCGTGTGTCTGTGCTCGTGTCCCCGCAGGTCGTTCGTCAAGTCTGAATTCACCGAGATCCCGAAGGAGAGCTTCATCCACACGCCCGCCCTGCACCTCCTGTGAGAAAGCTCCCCGGAGCTTTTTTTTTGCTCCTCAGTCTTTTGTTACGTGCTGTCAGTCCCCGGCGAGGTGATCAACGCCATGTTTTAATGTCCAAGACATCTCGCCTCCGCTGACGCTCCACGCTGTAATAGAACGGATGTAGCCTATTGATCGGAGTGTGGAGCTTATAGAATAATATTTTAAGCAGGACAAATAGCTTTCTAAATGATTTCCCTACATGCATATCATGGTAAATGATAGTCTCCTGTGGGCAATCATCCATGTCTTGCCTTAAAACGTATTTGTGCATATTGTGACTAAAACCTTTGTTTATTGGGGGGGTGGGGGAAGAGGGAATCCCCCCTGACTCCTGTCTAGGGTGGAGTATTGACTGAGTCACCAGATCCCTAGAAATAAACATGTAAGACTGCAGGAATCTCAACATGGCATTGGTCCCTGTCTGTGATGTTTTTGGGGTTGCTGTCAGGAAGAAAGGCGGGAGGGTCATTTTTCAGAGTATGCAGCTGCTAATGTGGGACGGCAGCTTGTTGTTATCCAGTTTGGGAGCCGGAATGGTGAAATATAACAAGGAATCTCTCCGCACAGCCTCTTCACAGCCAACAACCTGGAATCCCTGAACGAGGATGCTTTCCTTGGCCTTCCTCATCTGGAGTATCTGTGAGTAGATGTGTCCCGGAAGCTGTTCCCCTAAAAGATAGAGAGATTGTCTCCCTTCTCATGCGTTTATTCAACACCTTTTCCAGGTTCATCGAGAACAACCAAATCAAGTCCATTTCACCAAACGCTTTCCGTGGACTGAAAACCTTGGTGCATCTGTAAGTACATGCTGTATTTTTTACTTCCTGCTAAAATTAGAGTAATTACTTCATCAAAAAAAAAAAAATAGATGATGTAATTTTTGGTTGATTTTAATTTAAAATCTTACCACTGACTGTCTCTTTGTAAGAGAGATAATACAAAGAAGCTTTATTTCTATCACTGGAAAGTGTTGTAATCTGTCTGCAGGTGCAGGCCAGCATTGTTCTAGTGAAATGCTGACAGAGTTTATTACACAACACTTATTGCCACATAGACATTTCTCTGGACGCTGTGCAGCTGTTAATATGATTATGGAGCAAATCCTGTCCCCTTCACTGTCCAACATAATAAAGTTTAGGAGTGCAAGGCCCATTATAGATACATTTTGTCACAGATTTAAGTAAAATCTCTTCTCTTCAATTACTTTTCTTAATTTCTTTTAAACAGACACGACAAAGTTGAGTGAGCCCCACTAAAACCAAGAGAGCAAAAAAAGTGGTTTTGAACATGAACACGAGACGATGTCCCACTATTTAAAGTGAAACTCTTAGAAAACTAAGAAAAGAAACTACAACAACCTTCTCGACAGTAAGATCTTCTTTTCTCCACGTTTATGGCAGAGAAAGCCATGAAATGGCTGAGGAGGCAGCTCTAAAAATAGCTTAATGTTTCCTCAAACTCACAATAAGCAATGTTCCTCCCTTCAATCTCCAGGGTGGCAAGACGTGCCCACGCTCTTTAACAGATGTCCTTATATTCCATTGCAAGGAAATAATGCTTAACCACATCCGCATTAAGATTTCATGAAAAAGCTCTGGAAGTTCCTCTTACAAATGAACATACAAACAGTAGGAGATTAGCATTTAATAGAATGAAGAGGGATGGATCGGGGGAGGTTTATTGAATAATTGATGAAACAAGAAACAAGAACAACATTTCTGGTCAATTGTAACAGAGTAGCTACCATTTGTTCCTCTTTTTCAGGAGTCTAGCCTACAATAATCTGGAGACTCTGCCCAAAGATTTGTTCAAGGGTCTTGAGGCCTTGACGAAGGTGTAAGTATGAATTTTTAATCCTGCCTCTCCGGAAACAGAGATAAATTGCACAGCGTTGCATAACTCAAAGTATAATGTACGCTATTGGACAATGAGCGCTTCTTTATATAGAACACTGTGTCATTATTCCACTACACCCAAGGCTTGAAAAATGTGTGGGCGGTGCTTTTAACGCCATTAAAATTACATGCGGCAGTGAGGAGGAGAGATAGTTTGCCATCTATCACCCACTGAAGATGTTCAGTTCTCCTTTACAGTCCCTCTTGATATTAATGAGAGCACAGAGCGAATCTGTGAGGGCCAGAGAGCGTTTGAAAATGAAATCCATTCAGAAAGATGAGAGCGTTCCTGTTCGTGTTTGAGGGGTTTTGAAGTTAGTCTGGTGGTTTTCACCCTCCAGCGACCTGCGAGGGAACCAGTTCACCTGTGACTGTAAGCTGAAGTGGCTGGTGGAGTGGATATACAGCACCAACGCTACAGTGGATCAGATTTACTGTAAAGGTCCGGCCTCACAGCTGGACAAGAAGATCAACGATCTGGCGCCACAGTCCTTCGACTGCATCACCACAGGTGGAGTTTTAATTTAACTTCCCTTTTCTTAACATTCATCACAGCCTCTCCTGACTAAGTGTTTTTTTTTTTTTTTTTTGCTTCTTTCACAGAGTTTGCTTCCTACCAGTCCCTGAAATTTGAATCCATATCAGTGGAGGAGTTTTCCTTTGGGAGTGACCAGTATGTGGTCTTTGCCCAGCCCTTCATTGGGAAATGCAGCTTTCTAGAGTGGGATCACGTGGAGATGGTCTTCAGAAACTTTGACGACATTGACAGTAAGTAAAGGCTGTCTCAAATAAACTGCAATGTGGTTGTGGACGAGTGGGTGAGATTGGAAGAGGAGCCACTAGATGGAGACAAGACAGAGTGAAACTGTGTAATTTCCATCCGTTCTTTCTCTTCACCAGGCACATCCACAGTGATTTGCAAACCTCTGGTCATTGACAACCAGCTCTTTATCATTGTGGCCCAGCTGTTTGGTGGCTCGCACATCTATAAGCGCGACACCTCCGCCAACAAATTCATCAAGCTCCAAGGCATCGACATCCTTAAAATCCGCAAACCAAACGATGTCGAGACGTTCCGCATCGATGGCGAGTCCTTCTTTGTGATAGCGGACAGCTCCAAGGCCGGTTCCACCACCATCTACAAGTGGAACGGTAATGGCTTCTACTCTCACCAATCCCTCCACCCATGGTACCGGGACACAGATGTGGAGTACATGGAGATCTCCTCTAAACCTCACCTGGTCCTGTCCAGCAGCTCCCAGAGGCCGGTCATCTACCAGTGGAACAAAGGCACCAAGCTGTTTGACAGACGCACCGACATCCCGGAAATGGAGGACGTCTACGCCGTGAAGCATTTTCAGGTCAAAGCCGACCTCTTCATCTGCCTGACGCGCTTCATTGGCGACTCCAAAGTGATGCGCTGGGACGGGGCCCTCTTCCGCGAATTGCAGACCATGCCCTCTCGCGGCTCCATGGTGTTCCAGCCCTTCACTGTGGGCAGCTGGCAGTACGCCATCTTGGGCAGCGATTACTCTTTCACCCAGGTGTACCGCTGGGATGCAAAGAAAGGCGAGTTTGTCCATTTCCAGGAGGTGAACATCCAGGCGCCGAGGGCCTTCTCTCCAGTCTCCATAGACAACCGGCAGTTCCTGCTGGCCTCAAGTTTCAAGGGGAAAACTCAGATTTATGAGCACCTGGTCATTGATCTGAGCAACTGAGTGATTGTTTTCTTGACTGATTGTTATTTGAGTGGTTTCTGTGTTTAGAGATCCAGCACTGAAGGGGATTATCAGTCGATCCTAACTTGAGAAAGGCGTGCGTCATTCTTTTCTTTTTTTTTTTTTTTTAAATCTTCCATTGAAATCAGTGCATGATACAAGTAAAGATAAATGCATGTATCTCAACCAAATATATTTGGCTGAGATGCATGTTGAGTTCAGTGCATGCTTCTCAAGTTAGGATTAGACCCAATATGTTGTCGAGACATTAATGCATGACCAGGGCCTCACACAGGCCGTCCCATCCCGATGACTGCAGCGTCCATGCTCATTAATCCATTAAATCTCGCATCGGCCAGTAGGTTATTTTTTTGTGTTCAGCTTTTCATGTGACTCAGCAATGTTTATACATTTGTAATCTCATATATTTATCTACAGAAAGTAATAATGAAATGGTACTTTTTAGCCTATTAACATGTTTAACTGAAAAAATCTGCCAAAACAAAATGTTTACAAATTTTTGTCTTTCCACTTGTAAGCTAAAAGATTTGTAAATGAAGCTTTTGTAAGTTTAAGAGGGACCACACCAGTTAGATACATATTTGTTAAGGCGAATTATTTAAAATTACATTTATAATTTGGAAAATATCAACAGAAATGTTGTGTGAGAATCTACTTGTAAATCCTTGCCACTTACATTTTTATTGTTAATGGTTTATAATGTTTAGAGTATTGACAATACAGTTTTTCATAAGAAGTATGGAAAACATTTTGGGCACACTTGGAACTATTTTCACATTTAAAGGAACTGAAATGAAAAACAGGATATTGTTCATAATGCTTTACCTTTGACTAACATGTTTGCCAAATACATCAATTGTTCCATGATTAGGATTAAGTTATTGACTAATATCATGCTATTTAGAGTCAATAAAGGTTTACATTATTAAATGTTACACATCGTCTGAGCTCCCTGCTAGCACTGTGTAGCATGACATTGCTTCAATGTGAAACGCCGACACCTGGACCTCAAAGCAAAACAACACACATTCACACATCTACTTCATTGCTTTAGGCAAATTGTCGTCTTAAGGTTAGTTGTGTAATTCAGGTATGAGAAATAAAATAAAATAAATACAAACAAATAAAATCCTTTTTATTTTCTCCAACAAAGTGCACGCCTCAATTCTACAAAGCAGCACATTACAATGTAATGGAATAAATACAATAAAATCCGCTGAATAAAAAAAAAAAAGAAAAAAGAAAAAACACAAGCAAGGAGATACACAAGTACCTGCATAATCACACTGGTGGCAGAGATAAATCAGGCTCTTTTGAAAGGCTCCACGAGACAAATTGGTTCTTTCATGGTGATTGTTTGTCAATTGACATTGACATTTTCATGCATCTTCAGTCCTTTAGATAAAGGCTTCCTGACCACTTTCTAAAGTAAACCAATTTAAACCCTGCTTTTTTAGTAATTGAGGACTACCAAACTAACATGAAAGAAATACAGGTGCATACTCTCATGTTCATACACATCACCCTGGAAAACTTGTGCAACTGCAGCAGGATCTCCAAATCACCTACCTTCTGCTGAGAGAAAATAAAGTGAACACATTTTCAGTTTTAACTGAAGTTACTACTCAAGTCTATGTGGTGCAACTTAGTGTTTTTTTCCGTAGGCAAATAAAATATGACATAAAAGGCAAGGGAGCACATCCCTTAATATTCAACAAAATAATTTAGTGCTCTTTAAATAAAATTAAAAACACTATTTTCATATGGTGGCTCTTAAAAAAAAAAAAAAAAAAATTAAAAAAAAAAACTCACAGACCGAAAGGATAATGCTTAAGAGACATCAATTATATTAGGAAAGAACTCAAATCCCATGAAAAAAGACAGTATTGACAACAAAATTCTGTACAGAACGTAAAATCAATATACAATACAGTACCTGCAGATGTTATGCATACAGTACAATTCTCTTTTTACATAGTTTTAGTATGGGCTCCAGCCTGATCTATATACTGACTTAACACAGGTGGAAAAGCGGCTATTTTAGCTTTCAGTAATTTTAATGGTTATTCAGCAAGGACAGCAGATCTCGTAATAGGTGTTTAGAGAATAGAAAAGAGATTGAAAACATTATTGCAGGATGGTCATCTTCAGTTGCATACTGCATGTGTTACATGAATGTGTCCTATGATGAGGAGCAGCGGGCTGATGAGAGAGACAGAGGGCCGGACGGAAGAAAAAAAAAAGAGGGGGTTAGCTGTTTTTGCCATCTCTCCATCACAGAGGTTAAACCTTGCGATATCGCTCTGATCCACTACCCTGTACAGTACATTCGTGGCCAGTATTGCACGTTACCAGCCGAGTCCACCCTGATTCTGCGCGGTGAGGACTTTCAGTGCTGAATTTTGTCCTGTAAGTCAACACTAATCCAGTGATGAGATGAGACCGTAACCAGAGCTCACCAAAAAACTGACTGGGACTCCATCTGCTGTCACAGTTTGAGCTCATTGGCAATTTTACAGGCGATATTCTTAAAGGCGATGGACGTGCCCGATATCCTCTTGAAGCGCACGCCGTTGAGTGAAAGGCGGGGCAGCTTGCACACCTCCATCTCCCATTGAACCAGGTTGTCCTGGCGGGCGTCGCCGTGGACACAGAAAAGCAGGAAGCGTTCACGCTGCTCGTAATCGCAGCTGTTGGCGTCCAAAACCTTTCGAATCTCCCTCATCATCTCGGCGGGCTCCATGGAGGAGGTGGTCTTCATGCTCCAGGTGAAACGCAGCGAGCGAGGCTTGGAGTCCCGGCCGCCGTCCTCCTTGGTCTCACCTGACACACTTCTACAACAACAGGAGAAGAAAGGAAGAAGACGGACAGAGCAAATTAGCAGAAGAGGAGGGAAGAGAGACATTGAAGGAGGCAAACGTTGGTTATAGATTCTCTGTGAAATCTACGTCTCAATCATATTCTTACCTTGGCGTTTCTGTCCTGGCGCTGGCTTCTCCCTCACTAGGTACCCTGAAATAAAGCAGGAATACACAGTTACTCCCACAAGCTGAGGTCAACATGGCTTCCCCCACACACTACCAACACCACCCCCATCATCACTGGACACAGAGAGGGGTGTCAGGCATCATGCCAGGAAAGAATCCACAGTCTTGGGTATCAGGGTTCAGCACAAATGAGATGACTGTGACTTCTTGAGGCACGTACTATAGTAGCTCCTTCACAATAACCAAATGCATCATCCCGTCTAATGTATGCTACCTTTCCTTAATCCCCACTGATCTGTAAGGAGTGGAAAAGTCGTCTCAATCTTTGATTTGGCCTCCATAATTTGATCTTTTCTCTTGAGCTCAGCATGAAGACGGGGGAGAGTAAGGAGAGGGAAGCCAGCGACTTCAGAAGCAGATTTCGTGGCTTAGCTTAGTACAGGAAAAGCTGGTGAGCCGTGAGGTTTGTTCTTGAGGCAGTGGACACAAGGGAAGGAAACACACTGCATAACAAGGGTGTCAGTAGGCAAGGATGTGGTGTAGTGGGCAAGTACGTAAGGGGTTAAGGAAACAAGGGCCAAGGTCATAGTGGGCACAGAGCGTTTGTTTTTTTTGTTTTTTTTTTGACAGGGGGGACAGGTGCAGCAAGCGTTGCGTTCTCCTACCTCCGGGTCGACCTGAAAGACAGAGCTCTATGCAGGGAGAGAAGGAGAGAAAGCTGTGAGCCTCTACCAGATGGGCCAGCGTGAAGGTACCACAAGGAGCTGACTGCTGTATGGATGAGGACGTTCTATCCTTTGCTCGTCATATTGACAGCAAAGGGTAACAGTGTGGGTGTATAATCAGCTAACTATGGAATGGGAATAGAGAAGAGAGTGTATCTGTTCTATACAGGCAGGGAGAGTGTGTGACGCTGGCTTTACTGCTGAAAAAGTTTACATTAAGTAATCTGAACACATTTTGCACAAAAGTACTCCTTAAATCTCTTTAGATGGTTTGATTTTGGGGAATTTTACTATTTGTAAGCTTAACCAGAGACGGACAAATCCATGGATGATTTTTTTATGTAAGTTTTTAGCTCAAAATGTTGCTGTGCCAAAGTACAGACTCACAGAGCAGCTACCATGGCTGTAGACTCCATACTGTTTCGATATATAAAGATATTTAAATTCTGATTGTGGGTGCATGTAAAGAGAATGTGGATATAAAGTTTTCTATAAAGTAATTTCTTTTTAAACAGTGAAAGCAGCATATCATAAAAAGTAAAAATGTTAATTACTACAATTAGTTAGACCAGTCATCCATCTTTGTTCATTCTGAAGAAGTCTAAAGTGGCAATTTTCCTAATTTGAACAGAGCTAGTACTTAATCCAACTGACAATCAGTATCATTAGTAATTAAGCAAAGATCAGTTACTAACTGCACCACCAACAAACCGTCAGACAGTATGCAGAGACATAAAACGACATCCATGAGTTGGTCTGACTAAGTGAAACTTCAAAACTGAACCATCCCTTTAACAATCTCAAAAGTACAGGTGCTTTACTCACGAGACTTTTTGAGAGCGTTAAGACGTGACAGTCAAACCATCACTGCCAAAGGGATAACTTAACTCTTAGGTGCGAGAAGTGTTAACTACAACCTAGTGTATCATTTGTGCAGCCGTTTGTCTTCACTGACCTGCGGACAAATTTGGAGGTGATCTTGCTGATGATCCCAGTGGAGGTGCCCCTGCGTTGCTGAGCGAGAGCCCCTGTATCATGGGACAGTGTGGGTGAAGCTGGGGGGCCGTTGTAGGTGGCGCTGCGCCGGTCTCTGAGCTGAGCTCCGTGGAAGGTGCTGCGACTGGTGGTGCCACGGGGGAAACGGTTCTTCTCTGGGGTGCTAATACTGTGTGCAGACGGAGAGGTGGAGGGACCCCGAGGAGAAGAGCTGCGACATAAAGAAACAATATTGGAGAAATCATTATATGAGTCAAAAGATTCAGGATGCTTGCTATATAAACTATCATTTAGAAGTAAATTATGTCAAGATCACTTTATTCACCACAAATAGACTTTTACAAAAACACACTCCTGATCATCCATTAGTCACAGTTACTGAAGATGACGATGTCTGGATCAGGCTGCTCACCTGGCTTGAAGCTCTGTGTTGTCGTCGATGGGGGGCAGTGTGCTCTTTGAAGGATGTCCTGACGATGACATGGACTTGGTGTGACGAGGTCGCGTGGCGCTCATTGCAGTCGATGGAGTGCTCCCCGACACCTCGGTTAAACTGGGAACCAAGGATGAAGATATTTCACCTAGCTTTTTTTGCACAATGGGGTTGGTATTATGCACTATAAAATCAGACAGAAAAATGGCCTGGACAAGACAAAAAAGTCACGGAGAACATGTAGAGCTATATCTCACCCAGAAGTTAACTATGAATGTGGATGTGTTTACCTGCTGTCTTTGCCATTGGGAATAGCTGAATAGCGGTCAGTAGAGGATCGTTCACACACATATGTGTTCCTGCGAGTCATTGATCCATTGGTCTGTTTGCGGAAAGAGAGACCAAAAAACATTTTAAAGCAATTATTAGTGAAGCCTGGTGACTCAAGAAGTGTAGTAAATAGAACAATGACTAGGGTACAAAAGTCTGTTTATGTTCATGTGGTGTATGTCAACATGTGAGAGCAATTGTGTCCTCCCCTTGCTCACCCCCACAGCACTTGCAGTTTTCTTCCTCTCCTGGACCCCCAGTGGTGAAGCGGGAACGTCTCCTTTCGAAGTGCTGAGCTCCAGCCGGCGAGCTCCGTCCCATTCCTCCCTGTGGTCACTTTCCACACTCAGGGCCTGGCCGCGCTTAGTATACGACACCGCCGGGGGCACAGACGGACCAACTGGGAGAGACATACATATGAGAACATACTTACATACTTTCCACCAAAAAACATATCATTATTTATCCAGCTCCAATGTCAGGAAAGTTTAGACAAAAAAGAACAGACAAGGACAGTGTCTTCATTACAATAGCATCAAGCAAAGCCACTCAAAGCCACGATTTAGACATCATCCAATCCATCAAATATAACACTCTGCAACAACAATGTGTTTAATAAGTTGACAGCTACAGAAGCCAAGGTGAACAGGTACAAAGCAAAGCTGTTCCCTCCTCATGCTTTGAGGTGCTGTTCCTGAGGGAGCTGCAGGACAGCAGCCAGCCAGCAGATGGCGCCAGACACAATGGCCCCACATGACAGAGGAGGAACCTGCTACACAACCAGTGCAGTGTTGAGGTTGAGTCACTGATTTGTACATTTGAATTAATTGATTAAGAAAATAAACAACATTAAGCAAACAAATAAGTTATTCTAGGTTTGATGAACACCTTTTTCCCCCACCATAACAGTCGGTCAACTGTGAAGGAATTAAGTGTGTTTTATTTATCATTCCCAAGAGGAAAACTTTGCTTTTCTAAAGCTTTATCAGCTTTATTTAGCTATGTATTACAGCTGGTAGTGATCTAATGCCTTGCTCAGAGGCACATCAGCAGGGTGGATACCAGTATCTGATCATTGGCCAATCGTCAGTGACTAAGAGCAACTTCCCCCTACACAGCATGCAGCCAGCAGCACTCTCAGAGCTGGGAAGGACGGGGTTACTTTACTTGGCTTCTCTACGACACCACCACCACCCTCATCATCCCCACCATGATCACTGTAGCGGCGCTGCTTCTGATTGGCCGAGATGCTGCGTGTGACCTTGGGATGGGCAGGAGAAATGCTGGAGCTGTTGTTGATGTCACTGGTCGGTCGCTGTCGCTGACCCAGGATGCTGTTAGTCAGGGGCTCGCTCCCCTCGAACTGAGGCAAAGAAACACAGGGTGAGGGATATGGTCACATGACATAATTCATTAGAAACTGGTGATGATGTCAAGATGATTTGAGTCAGACAAACTGACCTCCGGAGCTTTTCTGCCCAAGAGCAAGTAGGTGGCCATGACATCATCGTACTTCTGGCTTTGTAGCGACTCTGTGATCTCATCTTTAGGGAAGCCCATTGTCACCATGAGCTCTGATGGTTGATAGAAGTCAAGATAAATCAGAATCCATATACTGGACATACATCTACATCTACACACACACACACACACACACACACACACACACACAAACACACACTCAGACACACCTATTCTGGATGAATCACTGAAGTCCGCCTCAGGCTCGATGTAAGGCTTTAGCTCCTCCTCTTCGTGACCCACATTCATCCAATGGTCTTTCATAATTTGCTAACAAAGAAACAAGACAATTAGAACTCATGTATGTCCACTAGATTTAGTTCAACTGCAATTTCAATCATTAATCTTTGAAGGGCAGATAATTAATCATGACTCACATCTGGTAATTATACAACATGACAGTTAAGTGCAAGGCCAAAAAGACAACAGACAGATGAGAAATGGATGACTTCTTTATGAAATTTTGATTACACAACAGTGTGATCAATTGGTATTATTGGTGGAGAAATCTTTACTATTGAACTTCAGCCTGGTTCTGAGGGCAGGGATGATATTGACTCTGGACAGACTGAGTGTGAATTGAACTGACAGCTACATAATGTTTGCAAAGGAGAACAAGCTACAAATATCTCTAAGTACGTGGATGCAGTGAAAGTATCACGGATAAGGATTTTGTTGAATTCAGTTAATAATTAAGTTTTTTTCTTAAAATGCTTGAACCAACTACATTATTTCTGAATGCTTTCATGCTTTCATCAAAAGAATTATGTAAGACCACTCTTTGATCTCTTTGATGAATAATGTTTCCAAATCTCCATCTGACAAGGCTGTAAATTTAAGTGTTCTCTTGCTTTGTAATTTACAACGGCAGCAATTAAGTGCTTTCAGATGACGCACAACAATCATGCTCCAAATCATTAGGACAGTCTGTTGGACTGCAAGTGTGCTGCTGTGCAAAACGCTGATGAATGGAGAGCAAATAACTGTGAAGATGCAACAATGCAAACACTGACAATACCTCTAAACTGCCTCGCTTGACAGGGTTGAGCACGAGTAGTTTCTTCAGCAG
Organism: Lateolabrax maculatus; assembly: GCA_031216445.1. NCBI lineage: Eukaryota > Metazoa > Chordata > Actinopteri > Acropomatiformes > Lateolabracidae > Lateolabrax > Lateolabrax maculatus. The sequence continues at coordinate 11,975,904 of CM062209.1, forward strand.
GTTTTCACAGTCTGTGGACATGTAGAAAGGAATACGGTACTTTCCCCGCAGGACCCTCTCCCTCAGCTCCTACACACCAGGCCCCAGACAGACGGAGATGAAACCAAATGAGAATTAGCAACAAACGAGCAGCATTAATTGATTGATTTGGAGACAGTGGACCAAGCCATAAAAACAACATTATCACCGCATACAGTTGTTGGAGTGAACATGTTGGCAAACAGTTGCCTATTTACTCATCCAGCAGACATGGAGCAACATTAGTATTCATTGCCATTTAATGCTTGTAGTGTACAGTGGGTTCATCAAAGCTGTCAACAGCTGTCGTGGCTGAAAACAAAAGGTTATGGGCTGTAAAAACAAAACAATGAGCTGAAAGGTGATCTGAGCTAATTCTCTGTCAGTTCATCACCACGAGCTACCCCTTTCACATTACATGTAGTAATATGATCAATTGTTCATATAAAAATAGGGATTAGTGTAGTTAAGGCTACAGATCACTCAGCCCAGCTATGAATGTGAATTAAAAATGATCAAATGAAGACTTTCTTTTTTTCTCTGTCTTGACATGCTGGATTCAAAAACATTACAAAACTGCTGCATTATTAAAGCAGTGTGGATGAATCTCTAAGATGTCTCATTCCAAACGATACACACATGATATTCCTTTCTAAATGTAGTTATTCAAGTAACCCAGTTTTGTGTTGACACATGAAAACATCCTAACTCAGCTAAAATAGCCTGAATTCATACCCCACTTAAATTAAACTTAGTTAAAATACCAGACAGTAGCACTTGACTTAGCACTTTTCATTTACTTTGGCCTTTGCTGTCTATATGAATTCAGACTTAAAACAGAATTATTCATATATTTTGATGAATAAAAAATGTCTCAAAGAAGCATTTATTATTACTTTAACTATGGGACTATCAATTTGTTTTCCCTTGCTACAGAGGCGGCTGCATCTTTTCATACTTTGTTTTGGAGGACATAATAAAGCTCTCAGTCTGTTTCAAATGAGCTGGTTTCTACAAAGTGCCATCCAAATATTTCTAAGGGAAAAAGTGTTCATACCTTTTCTGAACAACCACACATGAAAGTAGAGGGGCAGGAATGCTTCACACTTTCAGACAGTCTCTCCTCAAAGGCATTTGGGTTATTGCATTTGGTTGTACACAAGCAGTTAATTGTGTGAAGAATTAAAAAAGAGAGTTTGGGAGAGAAATTCAAACCCAGCCTACTTTCACATTTCTGCACACTTAATCACTGCGTGAAATGTTGGTGACTGTCTGTCTAAAAGGGATTTCAGACAATGTAAAGACATTCGTAAAACAAGATTAGCCACAGAAAAAAGGATGTGATTGCGATGTGGGTAATATGAGCAGCGATCACAAATCGTAACTAAATATGAGAGGAATGCTAAAGTTTGTCTGGTATTGTAAATATTGTATGAAACATGCTGATAAAACACGCAAAAAATAAAAAAGTTCTCCATTTCTAAAACAGTGCATCAGTGTATCCATTGTCAGACTGAGCACATTCGCACAGTAAGGTTGTCATAAGTATCAATACTTTTTTGATACCAGGTGTTTAAAACAATACGATCTCTGTTAATTATACATTTGATAGTAAAGAAAGTACCGAAGCTAAAAAAAAAAAAACAGATCTACAATCAGACCCAAGGCTGCACAGAGGAAACAAAGGGGGAATAAATCAACTGATCCTCAACCTGTGGCTGTTACGGCATTCTCTCCAGCAGCAAACCAACCACCTGACTGGAGGCAGATGTTTGTTAGTTGAAAAAACATTATCCTATCTTGTGTGCCTTTTTGGTCTCGAAAAAGTTATCAGTTATCTTATTATACTAGTATTGTATTGTAGTTTAAAATTCTGGTATCATGACAACCTTACCACATATTCAAAGTTGAATAAAGGTGAACTCTGACTGGGGAATGGAGATCAAACCCAACGCTTGCTTGAAGTTGTCCTCTGTGCTGGCTTTAATAGACGTGAATGAGAGACGGAGCGAATATTTGCAAGACCAAACATTATGTGACCATACCTTTAGACGATCACAATCACATCATTTGAAGCACAGTTAGCCCTTTATCAATATGTATTGGCCAGAGGTGAAAAGCAGTCACGTGCTTTAATCATGGCAACAAGTATGGCTAATCAAAAGGTACTCTATCAAGCATAAACAACTTGAGTAAGACATTTGTAAAGCAATACATTCTTCTCCATATAAACATAGCCAGTCATACATCCCAAAACCAGAACAACTTCACACCTTTAGGTTCTGTCCATCGAAGGGAAGTGATCCGCTGACCAGTGTATAGAGGATGACCCCGAGGCTCCAGACATCCACTTCTGGTCCATCGTACTTCTTTCCCTGGAAGAGTTCTGGAGCAGCATACGGTGGGGAGCCACAGAAAGTGTCCAGCTTACTGCCCACAGTGAACTCATTACTGAAGCCAAAGTCAGCTATCTTGATGTTCATATCTGCGTCTAACAACAGGTTCTCTGCCTGAGGTGGGAAGAGATGGGGACAATCAGCAAACAGATTGTCAAGGTATCAGGACTGACAGAGCATGATTGATTACAGTGGGTTTTCCAAAGGTACGCATGCGAGATATGGATACTACTCAGGAGAAATCAGATATCAGAGAATATCAGAGAGAGTGAGAGTTTAGATCCTCACCTTTAGATCTCTGTGTACTATCCGCCTCTGGTGACAATACTGCACTGCAGACACAATCTGAAATACAAACACACACATTTAATAGGGCACTACACATATATTAAATATTAAGAAAACTATTTATGTAGCATCTTTCAAAACAGTAGTTACCTAGCTTTTAGAGAAAAGATAGGAAAAATAAAAGAGACAGAAGTATAGATCTATAAAGCATGTATAAAAGACAAAAACACACACAAAGAGCACAATAGGGCTACAACCAACAATTATTTTTTATTATCATTATCTATTTTGTCAATGAATTGTTTAATCTATAAAATTTTACAAAGGAGTGAAAAGTGCCATTGACATTTTTGTGTTGATGTTTACAATTTATTGTTTTGTCTGACTTAAAAGTCCAAAACCCAAAGTTATTCAAATGACAAAGAAAAGTAGCACCAAAATACCGATTACCAAAATAATTGCTGGTTCATTTTCGGCCAACCAACTGATTGATCTATCAACAAATCACGGCAGCTCTACAGCACAAGCCACAATATGGAAACTATTGAAAAGAATACTCTTCATGTTGTGCGAAATTACAACCCTACCATGTTTTATCTTAAACACCTCAGTAAAAACTGAAGTCATATTCAGATCACTTACGTTGCATCATGCTAATGGAAATACCATTCAACTTGGCTAACTTTTGTTGTTGATCTCAACATTGTTACTAGTTCATAAAAATTAAATAATTTACACATTTTTACAGATATGTATTGAGTAATTTACCGAAGGACACAGGGGCATGATAAATCATTTTTGTTTCCAAAAGGGGGGCATGACAGAAAAAGTTTGAGCATCACTGGGCACTTCTGTAATCTCTATCTGAGGTTTATGAACTGCATCTCTCATGCAAGTGAGTTTTGTGATTTTTCAGGCCCAGGCCTCGGCTCGCTTGACAGGCGGTAAGCAGTTGCTATGACAGTTGACAGGGAAATTTCACCAACATATGCAAGAATAGCTACAACATCAATCAAACAGAAAACATGCTGTTCTTGGACAGATGCCGCCCACCTGCCTGCTCTCAGGTACACACATGAACCCTTGAATGTTGATCTATCTGTACTATAACACACACACACACAAAAACTGCCCACACTGTGTGTCACACACAGTTCCTCTGAGTCATCCAAGACCATCAATGAGGAATTTTAAACATGAACAGCGAGGACATGAAAGAAGATCCTGCTTTTGCTACATTGAATAAAAAGAAAATTAGAAGATAGAGACAAATCTAATTCTGAGTGTAAGTAAGAAATAAAAAGGCCACTAAATCTATAGACTGCTGTAGATGCCTTACTGCTCCCGTAGCACCACTAGGTGTCAGAGCAGCATCTATATGGAAGTTGTTCTCAACCTCCCTGTTCTCTCAGGCCAAGCTATCTGCACTCCATCTTTCCTCTGCAGTCGGTGACGAAGCTTGATCTTGGTGCATGCAGTCTTCCCTTTGAAAACAGCAAAGGAATGACGACAGATGTGCGACCGCTCTGATACTGATGACTCACCTGTCTGAACTTGGCCCTGGCCTCCTTCTCCTTCATTCTGCCGTGAGCCACTAGATAGTCAAATACCTCTCCTGAAATAGAGAGAGGACATATACAATTATAAACCAGTATATTCTGATTTCTTACAACTAGTGTTACCATAGTCATGTACTCATTCGCCCTGTGAGGTTTTTCTGTGATGAACTACATTAGAGGCAGCTTAAACTCACATGATCTCGTAGTACAGTCTGTGGTCTGTGTGTACGCTTACTAAATAGCTCCATAAAAGATATTGTGGAAATTACAAGGATGAATACACTTACAAAATCAACCCAATGTCACCCATTTAGTGGACATGCACTAATGCTTCACTTACCTCCACTGGCGTACTCCATCACCAAATAAAGTGTCTTTTCAGTCTCAATCACCTCAAACAATTTCACTGCAGGAAAAATTGTCGAAAAGGAAAGAGAAGGAAGCAGGGATGAAAAAAAATTAAGATATTTAGAAATGTTTTTACCAATGGAAGTTCTACGTTGTTGTTGGCTGGTCTGGTTAGAGTACCCTCATTGTATTAAAACTGATATCTTAGTCTGAAGCGTAGGTCTGAAGCCAACATGTTCCAAAAATCTAAAGTGAAGTCAAGCATTTGCATGTAGTTAATGTTACCGTTAAGATCTTCAAACTTTCTTTCTGGTATTTGCTTTGTAGAAGTGGAGATTTAGATTGGCAATACTCTTATTTTGAAAATAAAAAACAGATAACATGAAATCAGAGGATCCCACTCAAAAAATTATAATAAATGTAATTAATTTACTGCAAAAGAGCAGCAGCAGGGAAAGAAATAGAACAAACTAGAGAATTCTAATTACATATCTGTGCTCAAAGAATGATATTTCTTTGATGCAAGTTATACTGGTTTAGCTTGGTGCTGGATGTTGGTTTAATTGGCAATACTATTGCAGATTAAATGGGAATGTTATGGCTAAACTGTCATCAAGTTGCTGCAGGCTCCTGTTTGAACTTACCAATATTTGGATGATTCAGTAGCTTCATTATTCGGACTTCCCTGAAGAGCTGTTGAGACACAGGAACATTTAATGCATCCAAAAACATGTCGAATGACATTACAAGCAGTGACCCTGATTCACAGCTCTGTCTCTGCTGGGAAAGGACTGCTAATCAGTTATTAAGCACTGATTAGCTGAGTGAAGGGAACTGAGCCACAATAAACCAGTGTGTATACATCTGAAACTGGCTTACAGTCTGCAGGAACATGAGAGGACCTGAGGATCATGAGACTACTGTACTGTGTAAAACAATATGACTGATGCAGTGACAACGTCGACTAAACCCTGCCCTACACAGATAAGGACCGGAATTACAACTCCACTGACACACTGCAGTTCATCTAAACTCCCAGTCAGCAGCATCACACATCCAGCCACTGCAGAGTACCAGCACACAGGCTCCGAGCCAGTAATGCATCTGCTCTCTTTACTACAGATGGGAAAGGTTTCTATCTAGTCTCATGAGAAACCCCTAAACAAAAAAGCACATCCGCCAGTCTATTTTCTCCAAGCACCATGTATAACAGCTGAGTGCAGAGTCAGACAGGAGAGCATTCAGAGTTATAATCGTTTAAAACCTTGTCTCCTCAGTCTTGGCATGACTGTTTATGTCAGATGAGCTCCTGCAGCCACTTAGAGGTGCTGTTGAATCATTTACATTCTGCTGATTCCCAGTCGTGCTGAGGCTGTGTTTGAGTGTTGAATTTCAAACACTCACTCAACTGGGATTTAGCATCTACTGCTACCTGAGACAGAACACAGATTTTTGCCATCTGCTGATCACTTTGACTAAGCAAAAAGATCCTGAGTGATGCTTTTATCTCCTGACTATTTTAAAATGAGAAAATTGACGATTGACATGTCATTATTGAACATGTAACATTAAAAATGACAATGGACACTGTAGTGGTGTGTACGCATGTGTGTATGCCAGTGTGTGCATGCAACATTTCTAATGGCCTTTTAGGTCTTACATAAGTGCTGGGATAGTCAATGTTTCTAGGTCATCAAACACAGCCATTATACCAGTGTGAGCAGGCCTGACTCTGTGGGACCTTTCAGCTACAGTCTGGTTCAACAACATGCAGGTACTCTCTCTCACTCTAATTCTTCCCTCTGTTCTTTGTCTCTACTTGCTCGCCTGCTTCTCTTTTTCTTTCTTTCTGACGCCTCTCATCTCATTAGACCCAGCACACAAATACAGCAAGCTGCTGCAGAGGGCTCAAAGAATAAGGCTTCTATATTTTTCTTATTGTCAAAAAAATCACATAAAGAGACTAAGAGTAAGAAAAGCATTTTTTTTCCAAAGTTTTTTTCCTACTAACAAGTATTATCTGTATTATTCATCGGTGTTATAGAGCTCCATTGTTTTCCAAAAACTATCAAAAACACATCAGTGAGCCACATTGTTGCACTGGGTGACATCTCCCTTCATTACAATGAACATGGGCACTTTATTTTGAATCAATCCCACATACACTGTCCTACTGCTGCAAGTACTCACTAGAGCACCAAATTTGTATTAATCCACAGCTGAAAATAGCCCACAGCAAATGCACTATGTACTCCTGCTGTTATAGGACTTTTTTTATAGCACCACAGACAGGGTGGAAAAGTCAAAAAGTATTGAGAGACTTGAGATTTGGTAGACAATAAGAAGAATTTCACCAGCCTTATCCTTCAAATAACAGTGTACATAAGTGTACTGTAAATGCAAATAACTTGATGTGTACACAGGTTCACGGGTAAAATCTATGAACAAACAGAATCATGTCATAGTTATAAATAATATGTCAAATAATATGTCATAGTTTGACTTTGAGGTTTATTTGAATGCTTAAACTGTAACTGGATATGTAATATTGTATATCACTACGCACTATCTTTCTATATTTATAGCTTTAGAGTACAGTATGGTCTTTAAATTCGGTTTCTAGTGAAGGTTTTAGTTCTTTATGTTTTTAATACTTACTTCTACCTCTTTGAATGTTGTTGCTCTCATGTGTGATTTGTCTGCTGTAATGCTGCAATTTCCGTTTGGGATTAGGAAAGTAATCTGTCTATTTTCAACTAGACACTTTAAATGAATGTGCGTGCATGCAGATTCATAGTTTGAATTTGTTTTGGGACCTTGTTTTTGTCCACCAAAATCTTCAATCCCTGAGTGGCTCAGAATAGCGAGCATCTCCTGTGTGACAAACCCTGTTCCATATTCATCAGCTGCTATGTTGGCCTCAGAGGTTCCCACATGGTAAAAAAGTCAATTAGAGTGGAAACACACTGACACAATAACCAGAAGATGTCCTGCAGTACACAAGAATAAACCCAGAAAGTCACCGCCTCAGATATGCATCTATCCACACACGTGCTTTAACATGTGACGCATTCATCAAGACAGTACTTCTTTATTATTCTAAATGAGTGACGGACTAAAGAGTCAGAGTTTTATCTTGATCTCTTTTCTCTTCCCCCCTCTGCCTCTTTCCCTTGCTCTCTCTCTCATTTACATCATTGCCCTAAAGCCCCTCACATGGGAAGCACGCATGCAGCCACTTGGAAGCAAAAATTAGAACAAATCTGAGAAGGGAGGTGAAACGACAACAACAAACACAGTGCCTGTCAATACAAGCTCAATAGGGATGTAGCCACCATGGAGGCAGACAGAAGATAATGAGTTTAGGATCTTTGATCCAGTCTAGTATTAATATCAATAATATCTACAGGCACAAGGGGAGTCACATCGTGACCTAATGCAGTTTTTAAGGTGGTTCTGGACACGGTGTGCAAGTACTGAATATTTGGAACAACTTCCTTTGAGGCAAAATGACCTTCTTTCAAACTTAAGCGAATGAAAATGGGCGATTCAGATGATGAATTGAGACAGCGATTGATGAAAATGATTACGAGAATAGCTGCAAAATGAGAAATGTGTATCACAAACATGAAAACACTTTGTTTCCAATGCGCCTGAATCTCAGTAGTCTGTGCCAGTGACCTACTTCCAGCCACCCAGGGGCGCCCAGACTCCCAAACTAGCCTTAATTACAGCAGAGTCCCCATGCAGAAGGAGCAGAACAGCAGATATCAGACTGGGAACACTTACAGGAACTGGCCGGACTATTTCAGTCACAGCAGCACAGCTGCTCATTCAACATGGAGATTATTGATAGGATGAGTAGCCTGGAAGCCTGGAAGCCCTCATCCCTCTAATGAGTGTGTGTGTGCATGTTTTCATGTGCACAAATGGTACTTCAAAACCACATATCAGTAAATAACCACTGCTTGCTGTTAGTCAAAGAAAGACAGTGAGAGACAGAAAGACAAACAGACCGGCAGACAGAGGGATCGAAAGTGTCCCTGACATTGAGACAAACTGTCCTGTCCTCGACTCCTGAGGTGCTGAAAATAACCCGAACTAGAAAAGGCACATCTCTCTGTCTCCATCTCTCTCTGCTTTTGCAAAGTCGTGCCACCTCTTATTCATTATCTACAACACCAAGGCACAACTTAGCAGCAGACTTCCTATTTTAGCTCTCAATCAAAGCGCTGTAAACATGTATCCATTAACATGTAAACCCATGCATATCTTAACAGCCTCAACATTTGATTTGTTTCATGATTCATCTCGGAAAACAGTGCTGCCTGTCCAATCACATTCCACTCATCTGAACAAGACCAAAGTTCCTCTAGCCCATGGGCTCGGTAGCATTTCATTGGCTAATGCATAGTGGCAGGAACAGGACAGACATAAACAACAGCCATTAAGAGAGCTTGACCCCATGATGGGCTTTCTGCAACTGGCAGAAAGTACACAAATAGTCAGAGTATGTTGTTCTGAACACTTTCTGACTGCCTTCAAAACATCACACCATCACACTCAGATATAAGATAGTAAGACTGAAGGTTAGCACTGTGGCTCTGAGTCACGTCGAGTAAAGAGATTTTAATTTTTGGAGGAGCTGCCAGTTTCTGTCGCTTCATTTACTCTCCTCACTCTGCAGCCTGTTTTGCGTCACAAACCAAACAGCTCCATCTTTTCCAAATGCGAACGTGTCTTGCATTTTAGCAGCACAAGCTTTCATTTTGTCTAAAACTGCACATCTATCATGCCGGACTTGTCGATCATATAATCTTTAACATTGTGTTCATGTTGCCATTGTTGAAACAATGAAGAGCAACGACTCCTATTTACAGATTAGAAAGAGACAGAGAGCGATGGGATGGTGGGATGAGAGCACCGTTTGCTCAGTGGAAGAGGGGATTAACGGAGAGGCCTATTTTAGGGCTAAAATGCCTAAAAACCATGACAACGTCAACATCCCTGACCACAGATGACATGTGATGCATTTCCTGTGGCGGATCTAAGGAGGTGCTTTGGAAGCTCAGCTGACCTCATTTCCTGTTACTCTTAAACCACCACAAAGTCACACCAGGGCAGAGAGTGCCAATGGGCCATAAAGGAACAGACCAGAGCTTCATTCTAACCTCATGACTCATTCTGGCCTCTGCTAACCTGTTTTTAAAATCAAATAATCAGAGGGAAACACCAGACTGACAAAGATAAGCTCACTAAAATAAGTGATAAAAACTGAGATTTTAAGATTGGCCTTATTTCCTCATCTCTGCGATGTGAACCCCACTCTAAATCCTACTCAGAGATATGTTAGAGGATGCCTATGTTTGCATGTGTATGGGTGAATTAATGGCTGCACAGAGCTACAGATATGTTGTGACTGTGACTGAAACACTAAACACTAGCTGCCAGCTAGAACCGTGTGCATAAACCAAAGAATCTCCTGCAAATGTCTCTATGTGGCATGCAGGCTTGTGGGTATGTGTGTGTGCATGTGGCTGTATAGGATCTGCCAGAGCGCTTGTTGTGCCCCCAGTGCCAGATGGTGTGCCCACAGCCTGGCTCCTCTGAGACCATAAAAAGAGAGATCAGTTGCATTTTGACGGGGTAACATGAAAGAGCAACCGTTAACAGTGAGTGGAGGAGTGATGCGGCCAGATCAGACCTCTCAAACCTTGCTCACCCACACTGACAAACAGGATCACAAGTAGAAAAACAGTACTATAACTCCAACAGTATACAGTGAATTGTATGCATGATTCAATTTTTCCCCAGGTTTACCCTCAGTGTAAAATGTTTATTCCACTCCATAGCAAAGCAAGAGAAGGAGAGGTCAACTTGGACAACAGATTTTCAATTCCACCAGGAAATCCTTCAAACTCTGCTCTTCATGCATGTAAAAAGCCTGAGTCACTGAATCAATAATTATGCCCGTCTGTTGTTTATGTCCGCCTCTAGAAATAGCCTGCTCAGCTATACAGAGTGGCATTTTTAACCATAAAAGTGTACACTGTGGTATGATCAATTTATTGTCCAAGAAACTGTGTTGCACTACTATGACTACTTTGTCATGGATGTGAGAGGGGAAAGAAATCCATCCTAAAACTGAATTTGTGATGAATTCTTAACTTTTACATCTTTTACAGGGTAAGGGGTCATGATGGGAACAGAGCAAGCAGAGCAGCCCAGATACCCTGAGTGAATGTAGTGAAATTCAGTCTACACTTCTAAACATGAAGAATGACTCAACAAAACAAGCAGCCAAAGCACTACGTGCTACTGGTCCTGGTTCCTATACACCAGGAATGAGAACCACTGACTAACAACGTTGATCTTTTTCTTTTCTTGGACCTTTTTCCCCAGATATTATTTGGCCAGTCCAAGGTCACAAGAGTAACCAAGCCTAAACTGTATTAAAGTGGATGTTTCTTTTAATACATCCATAGAAGAGTTTACACAAGGATAGCACAGGATACTCTGAGTCAATGAGACAATCGATTCCATCCAGGAGACGACCGCTGCATTATAAGACAAGCTTCTGCATTGCAGATGGCACTGCTGTATACCTTTACAGCAATCTATAGTACAGAGCAGAGGACATTAAAATATACAACTACATATAAGCACCCCACAGAGATACACATGTCTTTATACTCAGATACAGATGCACAAACACACACCAGATTTAACACATGAATGCACGTGTACATGCAACATCAATGTGCATACATATTATTACATCCCCCCATAAAAAGCCATGAGACATCTCCATATTGTCCCTCTCAGGTCTACTGCAGCTGACATCTGAAAGGCCCACTGAATAATTGATCAGAGAGATCCTGATTGGTCTGCAGTCTCACATGATACGTCTGCCCTGCCCATCACCAGGCAGCGGACAACCTGACCCATCAGGTATGTAACCACTCATGACCTAGACAAGACCAAAATCGGTGAAGTCAGAGTCAGTTTATATTCAGAATCTTAGTGCCATACACACACAATGACTCTCAATGTCCATTACCCCGCTGTGTGTGCGCAGATTTGAAACCACACAATAGGCTGTTTAACAAAAGAGCTTGTACAATGAAATTTATCTCAGCCAGATTAGATGAGTATGGAACTGAGTATTCTCACAGTGTCTTTGCGCTGATTGGCTGAAGACAGATCCCATTAAGCTCCAAGTCAATTACAGATGTGCTTTGCTCTTGGAGAACAATGCCCAGATAACAATCATGATAGAAATGCTTTAAATTGTCTTGTTTTACAGATTTACATGTAGGATTTAAACCAGGAACCACATTTGTCATTTGTCTCATATTAGCCCTTTACAATTACACCCTGTTATATTAGCCCAGCCTTCATTTCCTCCAGTAACACTCGTTGAGATCACTCCTCTCAGACCACTGTGGGACGGCAGACATTTTGGGAAGCTAATTGTTGTTATTATTTTGTCATTAAGACTGCTTGTTGCAGCAATATTTTCTCACCACAGCAGCTTACAGAGAGATAGAGGCCAAGAGGTCCATCAAGACATCCACTGCCGTTTATGTAGGTGTGGTGGTTATAATGGTCCATAATTATAATGAGTCACCACGGCAGTAGATAACGAAATGTTCATCCTTTATAAAACACTCAAATTAAAAGAGCAGTGATGGTGAGCCATGTTAAGATAATGCTACGACCATGAAAAGAATTCCTGTCAGTCAGCTGCACACCTGCATTATTTTTAGACATTAGTCATATGGTAGCAGTGACCACTTTCCTTCCATATAGTCTGATCTACCACGAGGATTGTGTGTGTGTGTGTGTGTGTGTGCGTTTAATCAGCAAAAAGAGCTGTATTTGGACTCAGTAATCAGGATACAGTCCCAAACCCTTCATTGTAATTGGTTATGACTGCTAGACAAGGGTAAGTGACAAATAGGCAGGCAGGAGTATTTTTATCTGCTCCTAACCACAAACCAACAGAGAGTCAAGAATGCTGTGGGGGGGGGATTAAACAAGCCTTGTGGTCTCTCTAGACTACATCTGATTACATTATGTAAAACAGCACATCCTGAGTTCAAAGAGCATAGAGACAGAGCGGGGAGAACTCAGGAATGACTAATGGAAAAGCCATGAGCACTGTAACCAAGACATTAATGTTACCATGTGGCCATAAAACACAGACTCACCTTCTGTAGACTGGTGGGATTCAGCTGGGTTTTGTCTATAATCTTCACAGCCACCTAGAGAGAGAAAAGACAGGAAAACAAAGACAGAAAAAGAAAGGAAGGGGGAGAGAGTGGGGTGTAGAGATGAAAGATAACCAAGATGTCAAAACTAATTCTAGTTGTGTATTTGTGTTTTGGTTGTACAGAAATGAAATGAACTATCCTCATTATTTCACTATTATACTATATTCTGCTGTGAGGCAGCTTTGTCAAAACATGTCACAGCTCCGGTTCTTCATTCTTACACCTTGACACCTTAAAGCTTTTCTAGTCAGTAATTTGTGAAGAGATGAAGATTAAAAAAAAAAGCATGTATTTGTTTGTGATGATGAATATACAGAAATCCTCATTACACACACACAGACACACTTACAGTATATGTGGACAGAATGGCTTAAGTAAACTGTCCCTGTGTAGCAGCCAGTTCAGTGTTAGTATATATGACTCTGCAGGCCGGTGAGCTACTGTTGGCTCGGCAGGTCTTGCTGGGCAGCAGTCTGAACCATCCATCTCAATAATCACCCCAAAGTGCACACTGAAACAAACCTTCTCCCCTTACTTTCTGAGAGCTCAGCAGCTTTCACAAAGCCACTAGCTGAGCCATACTGCAGACTCACCAGTAAACCCATACATTATGTCTGATAGTTATTGACGGAGCAGTTTTACAATATAATGTAATAAATAATACATATGGCCTTTTGTTGTTGCACAAATGATTCAACAATAATCATACAGGCTTATTACACAGACTTCATAGATATATGAATTTGAGTTTGTGGTCTAAGTAAAGGGCAATTACCACACGTTCTTTCAGCCTTGCTAAGGAGAGTGCAAGGCTCTAAGGAAGGCCGAGATAGTTGGTTGGTTGGTTTAAACCACTTTAGAGCTACATGGCCTCTATAGGCCTCAAGGGAAGTTTAGACTCTTCAACTACTGTGTCCTCACAGACCATTTCACAGTGTTAAACCTTTTAAATGTGCTGGCGGTGGTGGTATTTTGTCTGTTGTAGTGTTTATTAATGTGAGAAGCTGACAGGAAATAAACTTAGATCCAAGCTGTTTTCTGGCAATGCGGTTCCAATTAAATAGTCTGCATACTGTAATGGTTTTTTTCATGCATACTTAACCATCTTGATTTTTGAGTGTGGTGTTGATGAGATGGGACACTGTTGTTCCATAATATAACTGACAACTGAAAAGAAGGAGCTACTTGTGGCTAAAGACTAGACTGATGCTAGTGGCTTTGTACTTAGGCATCTTTGTTGTACGTCATCCTGTCTCTTTCTCCACATTTCCTATCAGCCTCTCGACTCTATACTGTGGAATAAAGGCTCTGATAAAGAGCTCTTGAGCAAAGCATTGAGGGTTTTCCATTCCACACAATGCACTAACGTTATTAAGTATAAAATTGGCACTAATCTTCATCATATACATTATGTTGGCAACTAACATATAGCACAAGAAAGTACTGCACTGTACCTTTAATACTAATAGCAAAAATCAGGCTTACACTAGCTTCAGAAACTGTAAAATTGACCAATACCCAGTAAAATATTTTGTATCTAGAACCATTCCCTTGTAAGCAGGTCATGTATCTGTAAAATGTGTTGCATTGTGTAAACTTAGCTCATTTTGTCTGTCATCCTGTATGCTCAACTGTTTAGAGATAAGACCCTGACCTCTTTTTAGAAGAGAGGAAGGGGTAAGCTTGCCTTTAGAGATTAATGATGCCATCAAAGCATTAATTACAATTTATTGTAACAGCATTACTGTGACGCTGGCCTCATGAGAGCTTAATAAACATGCTTCAGTGGATGCAGACTCTGGCTCTAACCCCAAGTAGTCTGTTAAGGGGGAAACCAGAAAGCAAATGCTGAGTCATGGTGGGGAGAATGCAGATTGTTCTTCCTGAGCAGGGGTTTCCCTATGATCTACAGTACAAGATCCTGGGCCATTTCATTTAATCCAAACACAGAAGCTAAACTGCATAATGACGGCGATGTGGTTGCTGTGAAAGGAACAGACTCTAGCAGGGAGAAGAGAGAGCGGAGCGAAAGACTGCAGAGAGGCTCGCTGTGTGTAGACACGCAGTACGCAGGTGGTGTCTATTTGCAGCCTGTCTTAGGTGGGCAGGTGCACAGACAGTCCTCACTCCCCTCCTCTCTGCTTCCTCCTGTCATGGACAAAACTGGAGGGATGTATATGTGTGTCTGTGTGTCCGTGTATGTCTACAGGTGTCGGAGCAATCCTCATGTATCACTCTATTGTTCCAACTTCCACTATTCAAGTTGCATGAGTCAGAGGTATTCATTACATTTCCTCTATGCTACACTGTACCAATATTTCACTTTTGGTTCTCAGATTGAGAGATTTGATGAACGCGTGGATGGCCAGTGTTTGTAGGACTGTGTTCCCTCTCTAATAGATCTCAGGGTGAATAATTCAGTTCCACAGTGACAGAAGGGCAACGTGCATCACTGTTAATTATTCAGCGCATTTGTAACACATGGCCCATATGCTCTTCACCGTATGCAGGTCTTGTGATTGCGCGTGCATTTGAAACACATAGGCCTACATGTGAACATTCAGCTTGAGGGCAAGGAGGGGAAACTAAGTCATAGCCTCACTTGTGTGCTGGAGAGCTTTACGTGTTCCTCTACACTTTTATTTCCTTTTGAGCTCTTTTTTCACAACAACAGGGTCATGATCTCTGTGTGCTAAAGGGAACTACATAACTGCAGAGTATAAGGTCATATCTCATACACAGAAAAGAAAGGCATTGCTGTTACTCAATGGGTAGCAGGGTTGGGTGATACTGCTTGAAATCACAATCTCTATATAAGAATATACATTAAAATGTACAAGAAAGTACATAATATCCACACATAAACTACCTCTTAAAAAAGAGTAACTTATAATAATTACAATAATTCTACTATTGCTATTTTCTTCTACTCTGTCAAATGAAATCAATTGCATGTTTATCTTTCCTGGAGGAGTGATCCCTCCTCTCTTTCCAAGGTTTTCCCAGATAAAGGGTTTTTTGTGGAGCTTTTTCTTATTCAGATTGAGCATCTAAAGATAGAGGGTGTCATACTCCGATTTTAAAGTCTTCTAAGGCAAATTTGTGATTGTGGGGCTATATAAATCAAATTGACTTAACTATACTTAACTTTTTTATATATCTATAAACTTTCATACCTACTTGCCACATAAGAGCTGTATGTTTATGATTGCTTATCTTTGCTGTCTTTGTTTAGCTGTATGTCTATATTGAGTTCTTTTGGTACATTTGTTCGCTGTAAGTGTATTAAGAGCTACTGAAAAAGGTTAAAAAAAAGAAAAATTCCTTTTATGTGTAAAACACTATAGAGCTGATATGATAAGTCCTTTACTCGATGAGTTGATAGACAAACAATGAAAGGGCAGTTACTTTCATAATCGATTAATCATTCAAGTAATTTTTCATGCAAAAAGAGCAAATACTCCTTCATTCCAGTTTCTCAATTGTGCTGCCTTTCTTTGTTGTTTGTGATAATAAACTGAAAATCTATGATTGCTAAAATAGTCCTAATCAACATACTACTTCTATATGTAACAATATGACAAATACGCAAAATCAAATCAAATAATCAAACTGATTGTCAAGCACATTACACATTACATCAGATCAAACTATTCACATGTAAAACTATGTTTAGTTTTTTGGAATAATTAACTTAGACAACAAAATTCTGTAATAACATAATATGCTCATATCATTATGATACATTACATTGATAAATAATAATGTATCATTGCTCTTCCCTAGTAGGTAGGTCATTAGGGCATATGGTAGAGGCAACTGTTTCCATCAGTGCAGCCGAACCTGTGTGTGTGTGTGTGTGTGTGTGTGTGTGTGTGTGTGTGTGTGTGTGTGCTCACATCCTGTAGTCAACCCCTTCAGCAGATAGAGGACACTCTGTCACCTAGAAGTGACTGCTGCTGTCTCCACAGAGCTTTTTTTTATGTTTGTCTTCAGAGTCAAACCTTTTTTTGTTTTAGCTGCGAGAAAAATATTGGATGGTAAGAAACTAGCTGACCTCAAGCTATGATAGCGTCGGTTTTAGTAGGTTATGTGCTTTCCACCTGTTCTCTCACTCTGATCCATGTCTTTGCATTCTGATGAGCCAGCAAAGGCACCCAGGGACACAAAGCAGCGCCTGACCTTCTCAGAAAACGGTGGGCCGCATACCCAATATGCCTGTTTAACATTAGCACTAAAGGACACAGAATGGATCCAACTGTTACTGGTTTGACCTGGGAGAATATTTATGCCCTCAATACTCTGATATAACGATTAAAGGATGCAAGCGGCAAACAAATAAACATGAGAGGATATCTGAGGTGGATCAGAGAGTGCTGTTGGTCCTGCCGAGTGAAAGACAGTGAACAGGTTGTTGTTTTCTCCTTAGGGAAACAGGAGCTTTAATTACTGACACAGTAAAGCAAGACGTCTATCACTCTGAAAGGGCAGCAGAGTATGACTGTGTGTGTGTGAGTATGAGAAAGAGGCAGAGGAAGAAAGAGAAAGAGAGCTTGGGCTGACCTGACTGGGAGAACTAACATGGTCAATATTGTCATGACAGGAGATCACTAATTCTCTTGAGAGTCAGGACAAAAAACTGGGTTTAACCTGGAGCAAATCAATGTCTCATATACAACCATTATCTTTCTGTGAAAGAGTTAATAAAGCAAATAAATATGGTACCATTTTTTTGTTACACTTTGGTTTGCTTGGTGGATGCATAAAATTGTAACTCAAATGAGAAATTAGATTTGAGATGAGCAGATGAAAGACGAGGCGAGGCAAGAAAATTATTTTTAAGAAAAAATGCCAATTGACATGTTTCCGCTTCTCAAATATTTGATGGTTTTCTTAGTCTTCCTTGAATTTCTGTTCAATATCTTTTGGGTTTTAGAGGCCTAAATCTAACATGTAGCAATAAAAGAGCCGGTGAAGAATGTATTGTACGTGGACAAAACAGTAATACCTTAGTGTAGTGTAAATACAAATTTGTCTCACCTCTCGTCCAGTCAGGACATGTCTAGCCAGCTTCACCTTGGCAAAATTTCCCTTCCCAATGGTCTTGAGGAGCCGGTAATTGCCAATATGGGGGTGCTCCTCTGTGGAGGTGAAGGAGTTGCGGCATCGCGGCAGACTGTGGCGACTCGCAGACTTTGTCGGTGCGACTGGGGGTTCAACAAAGCCGTCCACCGACGAGTGCTGGAGGAAAGCCACACATGTGGAGATCAGAAACAAATTAATTCACTGAACCGACCTTTGATTTATATAGACACCAATATCAAAAGTCCCTGAACCTCTCTGGCTTTTTGGCACATTCAGTAATTTCAAAAGGACGCTTCCTTTGAACACATGCAAACAATGCAGCAGAGTACTGCAGTGGAGGTTTGTCTGAGTGCCAAAACAGGGATATTTGCTGTGCAAACAGAGATGAACCCATTAACCTAGTCCCAGATCCAAGAAGGGAATCCAACGTTCTACGTGTGCATGTGTATGAGCAACTACATTTACATGCAGACACACACAGTAGCACCCTGCATGCAAGCCCAAAGAGGAACTGTGTGGGAGATAATCAGGTTGCCTCCTCTCTGTGACACCTTAACCTCATAACCTAAAGACTTTATCAGCCACAAGACTCAATTACAAAAGAAAGTGAACTCCTTTGACTTTGTGCCTTTGAAAATACCTACAAAATTTGCAGTACAGAGTCAAGAGTTATAACAATGTTACTGGCTCTGCGGTTGAACCCAATAACAACATTGTCCCTGTGTGTGATATGGCATGTGAAGGTGAATTAGGAACAGCTTGCTATAAGTACAACGCTGGCACAGGCTACACATAGTCTCTGCTGGTCTGTTTCCTCTCCTCTACAACAGCTGCTAAAGTCAGTCCAGGTCAGAGATCCCATGATCCCCTGCTCCTGAGCGCCACACCCAGCCAGAAAATAAAGCCATGGTCTGGTTACTCAGGCTCCCCTGCTCCCGTTTCACCAGGGAAACGCTACACCCTGCAGCGTGCGCATCACCTCAGCTCTGCTACATCCTGACAGAGGGAGAGCTACGCTGCAGGATTCAAACACTACCCAGTGTCACAGTGTGTGTGTGTCTGTATGTGTGTGAGAGACAGAAGGGAAGGCAAGGAGAAATTTTGATTAGATGCCAGTAAAAGTCAGCATCCTTGTTTCTAATGCACCAAAACCCTCTTTTACATCTCCATGACAGAGCAATCCGTGTAGCTTGTACAATCTTTCTTATACTGTATTTGCAGCTGGTAAATGTCTGCACTAAAGTGACTTTGGTTCTTTTTATCAACTTAAGATCAGATCTCTCATATGGCCGGTTCATCCTTCAGCCACACGTGTGTGTACACACAGAAACACACACTTGGGCCTGGCTCAAAATTCTGTAAATTAACCAAGGGGCATCTGGACGGGCTGCTGACTTGGAGCGTTAGTGCTTGATTAATACGCAAAGTTTGTTTCACTCGCCCATCCATTAAATCCCAACCACTGACGGTCTGTCTTCTGGGAGGCCAGAAAAAATAACACACACGCACACACACACACACATAAAAATAAGAAAGCCAGGAGAGATGCTTCTTCTATTTTGCTGCACTAAAAGCCACTCGTCTCTCTGAGTAATACGCTGTTATGCAATGCAGTTCAGCTGCTAGTGGGCCCTGGGGCTGCCTGATGGAGTCGAACAGAGGCAGGCTAGGCTGGCTGGCTACTGCCAGTGCTGCTGAGGCAGTGCTTTAAAGCCGCCTAGAAGTCTATGTCTATGTCTATGAGACCTAAAGTGGCATTAGACTGTTGGACAGTTACATTATCACTCCCCTAAGCTGTTGCATCGCTGAACACTGGCCGAGAATATTCAGAAGGCTGATATCATCACGTAAAGTTAACATAAGGGTTTGTTCAGTTATATAACTTGGATTTTTATCACTTGAAGATGAATAATCCAGATACATGTACCCTGAAATGGAGAGCCAAAATAAAAAGCCCTGTTTCCAAATCTGGGAAGAACCTTTACAAGACCGCTTCCAGCTCTTTCCACTGCTTGCACTTGTAACACAATATAAGACAAGGAGGCTTCAGTCTGTGCCTCGTCTTGTTTCCAGGAAAAAAAAATCAGACAACCCTAGATATGTCAGAGCCTGTCAGCATACATACATACAGCAGTCCTCATTTGGACTGCTCTCAAAAGAGGTATTCTTATTATTGTGCTGTGAGGGAGGGAGGGGGGGGGGTCGCTCAGAAACATTCCTCCACACAGTGAATGAGAGACCTCCAGTGGTTTGAGCCATTTCTTTAGCCTGCTACTAAATAGCCTGCATGTCGGCACTGCTTCAGCTCATCAATGTCGTGGCAAAAGAAGCGAATAATAACACGCTGCCTCCTCCTCCTCCTCCTCCTCCTCCTCCTCCTCAGCACTGAGCGTGCAGTTACCACAGGGCCCAATAGGTGATGGATGTCACATTGCGATGCTACCGAGCGTTGCCATTGAAAAGTAGGGCAACATCCTCCCCCACCCTCCCTAAATATTGACGTTGTGGACTAGAAAAATGCCCCCCCCCCCCTCTCCCCGCCAGCTGCACGAGCGGAGCGACACCGGTTCTGTGTGTTTTCTCCCGGGCCGCACGGGGCGACGCGTTTTTAATTCTCCCCGTTAAACGTGCAAAGCTTTCCCGTGTGCCTGGTTAAAGCCAGCACACTGACGCAGTGCGTTGTTGAGGCCAGCCCCGCGGTGCACAGAACAGAAACGGGGGCAGCCGCAGCCGAACTGCGCCTTTTTTTTTTATTCTGGCTCATTCTGGGCTGCGTGCTGCTACTCCCGTCAGAGGAGAGGACGGAAAGAAAGAAAGAAGAGGGGGAAACAGCCAGAGAGCTCAACGCTCTGCAACACTGTAGCCTCTCTCTCTACCCCCCCCCTCCTCCTCCTCTGTCAAAAAAAAAAAAAAAAAAAGCGCTGCCATAAACCGGCACCGACCGGTGCGCAAACTAGCCGGATCCCCGGTGGTTTATTCATCCCGTTCCCACGCCCGGCGCCGCACCGGGCGGTCCCCCGGGCGGCGGCACTTACGTTCTCGGTGTCCCGCTCGTTCACCGTGGGCAATGGCGTTCTGGTCGACATCTTGCGGGCTTCGCAGGCCGCTCGGCGGTGCGGCGGTGCTGGGCAGAGCGGAGCGGAGCAGACACGGCGCGGTCCTGTCGGGGCGAGAGCGGTGCCTCCGTCCCCCCCCCTCTCTCTCTACATCCCCCGTGAACACCGCAAACGGCGGCGGCCCTTTTTCTTTTTTTTTCTTTTTTCTTCTTCTTCTTCTTCTTCTTCTTCTCTTCTTTACCGCAGCATAGCGCGCACAGGGCCCCGCCGACGCGCCGGATTTTTTCCTATTGGCTTTGTGCACTTCCCTTCAGGTAGGCTGGTGGCAGACAGGAGGAGAAAAAAAAAAAAAAAAAAAAAGAGGAGGAAAGAGAGACAGAGAGAGAGAGAGAGAGAGAGAGAGGAGGGGAGGGGTGGTGGTGGTGGTGGGGGGGGGCAGGCAGATGAGTCGGTAGCGGACGGGTCTGCGCAGCGCATCTCAAACCTCCCACCAGGAAGGATGGAGGGATCTCTCTCTCTCTCTCCCTCTCTCTCTCTCATACACACATACACTCCCTTTGTCTCCTCTTTATAGCTCATTATTCAAGTCACCAGAAAACAGTTAAGCACACAGTTGGAACAGTGTCCGTCAGATTTAGACCAGATCTAACTATAGGGCGTGTGCAGCCCCAGTTTGACGATTACCCTGAACGAGCAGAAAACATTTCACCAATGCTGCACATTAGGGTGGTTTTGTAGAATGACAAATTTAAGGCCGGGAATAATACCCATAAAATGTTTCAAATTTGTTTTATTTGCTGACTTGGATGATGTGTCAACTCCTTAGTTTCGCCTCCGAGGTGGAGATAGTGGTTTGATAGCTCAGTGATTTACCACTGCATGTGGTGTGTGAATATGACAATGTGGTAAACACTGTTAGGACCAGACAGAGGCCTGGTTCAAGGGTAAAGGCCTGTGTCACACTGTAAACTGGACAGACTTTGCCATCTGTTGGACAATTACAGCATTGCACCCCTCACCGTTCCTCCAGGTAATGAATAATCATGTAACAGTGAATTTCCCTGTGAGTGAGTAGGGAACAAAACGCGAGCCGCTGTCTGCTACTGAGTTTCAGACCTCTCATCCATGAAATCATTACCCGGCTTTTTTTTCTGGGTGTGGTGACGATGACGCAGGCGTGCGTGCGCGGTTTGCCCACTAGGTGTCAGGCTGCACCCACAGCCTGTTACACATCTGCAGGGTTTGACATGTGGGGCCCAGACAAATAGTGCCATTGCTCATCTTTTTGTTCGAATTACCTTCAGATTTCATCCCCTGCCTCGTAAGTCACGAGCGGCACTGGCATGTCACGCTGTGACGAGCAACAAGCCGTGCAACAGGAGTTAATGTCCATTACTGAGCCTCTTGTATGAGATGCCACGTCTTCTTTGTCTCTGTGGTGTTATTGTGGAATTCAGGCAGACAGTGCACCTTCCTCTGTGTTTCATGACTGATGGTTTGTCTCACACAGCAGAGAGGCCCCAGCCATAACAATGGACACAGCGTGACATAACGTATCACAATAACTGATGGATATAGGACCTGAAAGCCACTGAGAACATTAGGTCTGTTTTTGTGGTTTTGAGGAATCTGTAGTTTATTTTTCACCGAGTGTAAACTCAGTCCCGTAAGATCGGTTCACAAAGACCACCAGCCTCCTTCTGATCCGCAGAGTCAGGTTTGAGTGCTCAGATAAATTTCATTGAAATATGTTTTGTCTAAATAATGTTTTTAGTGAGAGATAACGCAACAATATGCAAAGAGATAAGATGGTTCAACAAAACAAAAGGGGTCCAACACCGAATCTTGGCATGTAGATGGGCATTTTTGGAATTCTGCATGCGATCCCAGCATGGATCAGGTCCCAACATAGCAGATCTTATCCTCTCTGAGCCCTAACAACTGGGACCAGCTAAATTATTCCAGCAAGACACATCCTCTTACTACCGAGTGTACTATAGTGAGATTTTTGGCTGTGTTTTGCTAGTGTCTATTTTAGAATTGATAACATTTACGCAGTTATGTGTGTGTGTGAATTCGTACATGTACACAATGAAATTAAATAAATTAACATTCTTGTTTGTGTTCATCAGAATGACTGACTTCTTCACTCGGAAAGGTAAGTATACCCTAAAAAACAATCAATGCAACTCGATTTCTTCGTGTATTGTGCTGAGGCCTTGAGTAGGATACTCTGGTTCCTCAGTACTATAGTATTCACAGAGCATAGTGTTCGTGCCTGGGATTTGCATTCTGTACCTGAGTTGCACTGCTGTGGAATGTAATGGGCACTGACACTGGTTTAATGAGTGCATGTACACCCAGGGCCAAATGCAATTACATGCTCTCACAGGCAACCATCAAAAAAGAGGCAGCTGTTAACCGCCATTCATCGCGGATGGTCATGCAGTTAACTGTATTTGCAGGACAGGGGGCGAGAGGAAAGAGTAGAAAGACAGAGAGAGCGGGGGGTGAGGGGGGGGGGAGAGGCTAAACTCATTATGAGACAGATAGCGGAGTAGCATCTGTCAGCGTTGGCATTTTACCATAGCTCTTTTTGCCTGACTCAGTTTCACCAGTGAAAGTCAAGCCACGCTTTCCAGTCAGTAACAATGTTTGCACACATCCTGCAGAAGTGTGGGAAACACCATGAGCCTCGTCAGGAAGGAGACTGTTGTGTAAAGTTTTTCATTCTCACATTTAGCCCCAGTTTTTGCCTCTCATGTTTGACTATTACATTCAAGTACAGACCTAAGCATCAATTTCTCTGAAAAATGAATCCCTTTAGATGTTTGAGAAATGCAAGAAGAAGGTGAGGAACATGAGGGCATGATTTTGTATGAAAATATAAAGCATTGTAGTGTAACATCTATATAGACAAATATAACTGATAATCAGATTTTTTTTATTTAGATTCATGTTCATTTAAAAAAGGAAGGCCTACTCGATTTAGTACAGCACTTTTATAGCTCTTGTCGGACTCACAATATCAAAATCAGTGCAGCAGAACCTGCAATACTATCTATTTTATTCTATGCATTCTTCTTCTTTGCCTACATTACCCACAATGCAGCTCAACTGCCAACAGTTCAGTCAGAGATCCAGGAGGGTTATCTTAGTAGCAACTAATGTAGTCTTGAGCTTCTAGCCTCAAGCAGAGATGAGGAGCATGCTACTGGTCTGGTAAACTCACTTATTTCTAACTCCACACCCCCAGATCTTTTTCATTTTCAAACATGTAGTCTTCAGCCCCAGTCGACACTGACTTAAGTGACATCACTTGAGGCAATTTACCAGACTTTACACAGCTCTCTCCGGAGCCACAAAAGGCTTTATACAACTTTTTTTCATATACAAAGTAGTACTCCCCAACTCCCGTAAACAGACTTTAATGCGCTGAATCAGTGGAGTGGAGTCTGTGATTAAAAGTAATGGTAATTCATGAGAGACACAAACTAGCTCACATTAGACTCATGGTCCTCACCACTGTCCTAGCACATGTTGTAGTTCTAATCACTATGCATCAATTTTAGCTAAAAACACAAAAAGTCCAAATAAATTTAAAAAAGTCATCAGCAGACATTCCTGCTTTAGAAACCTGTTAACTGCACACCTTACAAGGCAGAGCTTGCACTCCGCTGTCTGCTCTGACAAGTCAATAAAACCCACTGGTATGCTGAATATTTTTGGAAGGCAAGATAGATATGAGGCTGCGGTGGAATTTGATCAGGCAGAGAGCCAGCCTTCTGTTCATTACAGAGCTTTCCAGCAGTAACACACCCTCCCGGTGAGCACACCTCAACCTGAGGAAAAGTATTACTGACTGGCACGTCAAGAGCCCGCGCCCACCCTTAGCCTCCCCTCACCTGCCTGTCTTCATCGCTGTCACACATGCATGTGCTGACACACACTACATACAATACACACACATCGTGTACTCGTTCGCCCTTGATTTTTCCCAAGTTGCGTTGGGAGGGATGGCAGGGAAGTGGAAAATATGAAAGGGCTTGAAAATCCAGGGCAGATGTGAGCTGACAGGGCGGGAGAGATGGAAGTGGACTCGGAGCAATGGGTGTAAGTGAGAATAATAAGGATTTAGCTGCAAAACTCTGTCTTCTCACCATGTTTTGTCGGATTGTTTTCTGCAACTGTTGAGGAGTGAGCAAGGGAATTTTTATACTGAATACACTTTTATCTAACTCAGACTGCTGAAGCCTCATATTACCATCAGGTGAAAAATTTAATACATCTTTTCACAGAACGAGGACTGTGGATTTTGTCCCCGATTGCTTACACTGAAAGCACACTAGGAATTGACCTCTTAATGGTCAGTATGAACAGGAAGGATGATGAAGAGCAGAACCTCTTTAACTGTTTGTATGGGCACCTGTCACGGACTGTTGTTTTAAGACAGACTTGAAAAATTGTGAACCTGTCCTTTAATTGTGAACCGCAGCTAGGTATGAAGAAGAGAGTAGCATGTGTGTGAGGAAGCCCCAGTGACCTTTCTTTTAGGATTATCTCCATTGAACTATTTCCTGCTTCACCGTGACTTTGAACCAATCAGAGCCCGGCTGGCAAACTCGCCCTCCTTCACTTCTGAATCACTCAGTAACACTTTTTAGCCTAAGGGCTTTATTAATGATCATTTGTAATGATTTATAGATTATTACTATTCATTTTCAATAACATTTGGGTTGCCAGGTTGTAAAAAATAATTTTGGCTGGTGTTCATCCTCATTTCTCTTTTTGGCTAGGTACTTAGTTAGATCATTATTATTATTATTATTATTTATCTTAAATTGTATTATTAATACCGGTGCTTTTCGTATATGACATGTCAAAATGTATTCAGTGAAAGGGGCCTGTTTTAAAAGCCCTGCACATTCACATAGTTGTTTTCATTCATCCTGACTGATTACACCCCTGCTCAGGTTGAAGTTGGGTGGAGGTCACTGAACTACATGCACTATTAACTGTGATAAAGGTGTGAGTTGTCCCGCCTTAAAAGGTGCAACAAAACTAACAGGAGATTAGGAGAGATGCCAATCAAGCACAGACTGAACATGTCTACAAAGAGAAGAGAAGAGGTCTAGTTAGGCAATGTAAATGAATACACCTGTGTGGGTGGACATTAGGGACTTTATTTGATCATTTGCACCATTCAGCCCACATAACAGATTTGTTACTTTGCTAGTGTTTGTGCATACTCGGTACTATTGCTACAGATCAAACACCCTCTGAATAAAGCAACACTTCCATAGAACTAGCTGTGGCCTACCATGATGCTCCTCAGGTCCAAAATACTTCCTCTTTTGACCCAGCAGCTAATGATGGACATCACACTGTGTAGCAGGCCCACTGGGGAGAAATATAAACGTTTGAATTTCATAAAAGGCAATGTCATTTACTGTTACTGTACTTGGGGATAATTATCATCCTTGTATATCACGTTTTCCCTTGTAATTATGTCATAATTCAAAGGCTTCCCTGGCGAGCTAAAAACGGTCAGGTACGTCATCATATAACAAACTTCTCTGAGGAATGGGCCTATTAATTGTCAGGATATAATTACATTCACAACACCCTGAGGGCCCGTCTCGTTTAGTCATCTCAGAGTTACTGCTCCAAACTATAATTAGAGAAAGTAATCACACAGGTATGGACCTCCAGGATTTATTTTTCAGCCTGACTGAAGGCTGATTGAAACGACATCTGTGGTTGGGCACCAGGGAGGGAGTGTTTACGTGTTCAACAGCCACATGCAGTGGCACCGGGCAGCATACCATACCAGCAGAGTTCACAATTTACATACACAAACATGCACACATGGACGAGTGGTTCTGCTAATTAGTTTGATGTGTGTACATTCATGTTACCTTGAGAGTCATTTCTTGAGTGGCGTGCGTGTGTGTGTGAGCGTGTATCCCTGTGAATGCCCATGTGTGGTTATGCCACCCTCGTGTGGCACTTTATGCCAGTGTTAACAAGTGACCTCATGCCGTTATGTCTTTCCGATCTCAAATGCCTTCCAATAAACTACTCATTTCTCACCTCTTTATGCACTCTCTCTTGCCATTAAAACACCTCTTACCTCTCTCCCTGACACCCACTCTGAAAAAGGTTGAGACAGGCCAAGAGTACATAAAGTAACTGCACACTGTGAAGGGATTGAAGTGAATTATCATTTGAGTTTAATGTTTGTGATATAGGCCCTGGG
Organism: Lateolabrax maculatus; assembly: GCA_031216445.1. Lineage (NCBI taxonomy): Eukaryota > Metazoa > Chordata > Actinopteri > Acropomatiformes > Lateolabracidae > Lateolabrax > Lateolabrax maculatus. The sequence continues at coordinate 12,003,189 of CM062209.1, forward strand.
TTTAAACAGGCCAGTGTGAGGCCAGTAAATATCCAAATTAATGTAGTTCTGCTGCACCTTAAAAAGTGTTTTTCACCATCCAATTTGTGTTTTTCTGTCGGTCCTGATCAATGGACGGTAGGGGCTCACACCAAATTTTTACACCGAGGCCTCCTAATGAGTTAATCTGGCCCCGTCTGTTGTATCTGCAAACTGTGTGTATTTGTATTGCAGGTGTACTGTATTTTTCCCTATCTGGATTAAAGAACCTGGATTTTGTACAGTACGCAAAACATTCAGTATACTGTAGGTGCCTTGAGGGTGTACAGATTTAAGGATCAGCTAACCTCTACCAACTTATCATCTTCATGTTATCTCACATTCCTTGAAATCCTGAAATTTCCACTTGCTTTTTGACAAATTTGACTGTTTAAATACCTGTAACTGTTTAATATGAACAGTTCTCTAAGATCTGATCATAAAAAACAGAGCATAAACAGTCAGAATTAGAGCACAGTTATTGCATCACTGGGATATTGTGGTGAGGAGATGACAGAGGGTAACAAAAATTCAACTTACTTAACTCTTATGATTTTTTTTTTTCTCTTTTCTGTGATCTTCAGCCAGTGAGTTGGGCTTTGAACTATTTAATTAATCTACCAGTGATTAATGAAATGTCTAGCAATACACAGGGAGATTAAGTTAATTATCTTCACCTTTACCCTGAGTGGAATATTAATCAAGAGAACCTGAAAATGTTGCTCCAAGTTCAGCACATGGTTGAGTCACAGAAAAAGTGGGTGAGCAATGTTTTCTCCTGGGGGTTGAATCATGCACGGACAGCAAAAACACAGAGCTCCAATGTGCTGGGAGCTGAAGATGGGGTTAGGGGAACAATGACACATCATGTATCATCTTACATGTCCGAACACTGTTCTGAATAAAGCTCTAGACAGCAAAATGATTGAGTAACAACTTACCATAAAACCCCTCCCGACCAATTTCAGACCTAAATATGTTGTGTGTGTGTGTGTGTGTGTGTGTGTGTGTGTGTGTGTGTGTGCAGGCTTCACATTTGTCCCTCAGCACACATTGACTCAACATACTATATTACTATAGCCCCTCTGGATCTCTTTAAATAAGATAGATATGATGGCTAGGGCATCATGTTCACTGCATTTATCATTGTTATATTCAGATGAAATCATCCTCATGTTTTCCCCAAAAGCAGGGGGAAAACATTAAAAAACATTATACTATAAGTGAAGTCAGATCTCCCTCACTTTGGTGCAGAGCAGCATTTCTTATGATCAGTATTCACACATTCATTGTTGTTTCTCTTCTCTGTTGGATATAAAAAAACAGAACAATGTAACCCCATTTATCCATCATATTTTATTCAACAATATAACTTTTGCTCTTAAGAGTACAATCAATATAAGATACATATGACAAAATATATTTTAAATATAAGAGAAAAACATTAAGGCATTTCAATGAAGGAAGTTAACAGTCTTGACAGCATGAATGATACGATTAGTGTTAAATTTTTTGCTGTTTATACCTCTAAGGCACTATGGCATGATCGCTTCTGAAACCACATAAAAGACTTTTAGGCAACGATGGACAACTTTCCACACTTACAGTGGTGACAACATGTTGGTTTTCAATGTGGTTTTCAGTGCTGTGTGTCTACAGTGTACAGTGTTTCAGCAATAAGCCAGAGCAGACACGTGGAGTCATGAAAGGCAAAGCAGGTAGTGAAAGATTTCTCATTCTGCCAAAAAGTGTGGTGGCATTGTATTAACACTTTAATAATCCCCCGTGTCACACATGAAGCAGCTACAGGGCAAAGCACTGTAATTATGTTTATCACGCAAGCCAGCCTGGTGCCAGTGTGACTTCTTGACTTGGACCGACATTAGAAAGCCCAGCTGTTCCTCTGGGGAATCACTGTGGCACCAATGAGCGGTCAATTGGCCAAGGTGTGTTATGAAAGCTGTCATTTCCTGTGCGAGTTCAAACCTCTCTGTTATTGCCTCTGTGACCGAGGGTCTGTGAGGATGGCATCACAGAAACGCATAAACAGCTCAACCACATCCACCGAACCTGGGGCAGAGAACAAGCTCTTTCTCACTCTTTCCCTTTCTCTCCCTCTGTGTTTCACACTTTCACTTACTTGCATGCATAAACAAAGCCGGGCGTACACACACACACACACACACACACACACACTCACACAAGCATCCATGCACACATATACACACAGATTTGTTACTTTGGTATGTACATGACTAAACCCCCTGTGAGTAAAGTCAACGAACATCAAGCCTGTTGTCATACAAAGTTTAGAACTCTCTCAACTCACAGGCGAATTCCCTCCCTTTACACTTCTGAACTGTTCTGGACTTCTCTGGAAATTATTACTCATGAGTAAAACTATACAGAAACTTGCACAAACAGTGTGGCGCAGCAGTACTAACCCCTACAACATTTATCAACAGAAGCTGTGATTTACAAGGTCTGTAAATTATTTGTATCAAAAGCTGCTCATATTGGATATTTATCATGTACATTTATATAGAAAATATGATTTTTCTCTTTCCTAAAACAGAGTGTTTCACTGATGCACGCACAGGTTACTGTAAGCAGTTCTGGTCTGAACAAAGTGATAAAAGTAGGTACAGCTGCATCCAAAATTCATCACAGTTCGGATGTGTGTCCACTAGGCCTCTTTTCCTGAGTGCCCCTGCTCTGTTCCCAATTGTTTTTAGTGTGGAAGTAGTACCACTACAAGTGAAAATGCTGCATCCAGCATCTTTCTTATGTCCAATTCGGGCACATAAAGTAAAAAAAGGTTCAACTTTAAAGATGAAAACTTTTTTATTGTTAAGTGCTGTGGTTGAAACACAGTGCTTGATTCCTCAGGACACTAAAAGTCTTCATCACAATGCTTCCCGGCACTTTGAAAGAAAAAGATGCCCAGTGGTCACATTACAGCATGGACTGGTCTGTCATGAGCAAGCCTATTGGAACTGCTGTGCTACTGTATGAGTCTGGGACAGCCTATGTTATATGTTGTATGCATGTATGGTATGAAAATGTATGGTATGTTATGCTGATACAGGCATCTGCTGTGTTACACTGCTATGTTTGCTGAAACAGACTTATGTGGGCTGCTGGGAATTGCGGCGCTCAGAAGGCGTAGGGCCCGACTATGACGGTGAGGCGCAGCAGTGAGCTGGAGCGGTAGTTCATGGTCAGATGGTGAGTGACCATCTCCAGGTCCACAACATACTCCCTAGGGCCTGACAGAGGCTTGGTTAGCACCAGCATGGCACTCACATTGCTGGAACGCTGCAAAAAGAATACGATCCGTCACAGTACGTAAGCATGGGAAAACAGATTTAGATTTTGATGCAACATTAGTAAGATAGAGTACATTGGATTATTACTGAAGTTATTTGCCATGACATTTTCTACAGATATTCATAGTGTCCAAAGGATGAATTCTACTGACTTTGATTCATGCTCCCCCTCAGGATGATTTGCAACTTAGGTAACCCCCCTGTCGTTTCATCTTTGCAAAAACTAACGGCATTCCCATCAGCCTCAGCTGTAATTTGCTAATTAACAAATGTTACCATGATGACAAGCTTAACTCAGATGGTGGCCCACACCAAATGTTCACGCCGAGGCCTCCGGATGAGTTAATCTGGCCCTGTCTGTTGTATCTGCAAACTGTGCGTATTTGTAATGCATTTGTACTGTATTTTTCCCTATCTGGAATAAAGAACCTGGATTTTAAGGATTTTAACTTATCATCTTCATGTTATTTCACATTCCTTGATTCTGAAATATCCACTTGCTTTTTGACAAATGTCTAAATACATAACTGTTCAATATGAAGCATTTAGTGCAACGATAGTGCCAATGTGAGGCCTAACAGAGCCGCCAGTATTGCTGAAGACTCTTAGCCAAATAATACAAGTATCATTTGTTGATAAAATATCAAGTTGGGTAATTATACGTGGTGGAGTCAGGGGATAATAATAGTGTGAATATGTGAGCAATTCAATGGATTTAGTTTGAAACTGCAGATTTTGACAGCATCACGACACTCTAACAGTTTAGCATTTAATCTTAACCCATTATCACCTGTTACACCTTCCCCCCCGATTTTCATGCAACACAAAAAAACAATTCCCATCGACTTACCCGCAGGAAAAATTCTCCTGCCTCATTCCCAGCTTTGATCCTGAAGGTGTTGTGAGTGTTGGCGTACATGTTGGTCGCCTGAATCTGGAATATGTCCGCTGGCACAGTCCGGTCCGCCTGGATGCTCATGTATTTGTAGACAATTGACGGCGGGAGACCCTGGCACTCAGCCTGAGACCGGCAGACACAGCGGCTGCAAACACACAACAATTATGGCAATCTCTGTGAAACTGGCTGCACTGATGAAAGTGAAACAAAAGAATTGGATCATGTTTACTGACTTTTCAGAAGTTTTGGCGTAAGGCGCCTCGCAGGGGTTTCTGGGATAACAGCGGAATCCTCCATAATAGTTCCAGCACATTTCATCATCTTGGCAGTTATGGGTCCCCGTCTCACACTCATTTATGTCTGGTGATTGGCAGAGCGACAGAGAGAGAGAAAAAAGTATTGAATAGTCAAAAATAGCTGGACGACAATACTAGTATCCCCCACTTCCAAAATACACACACTCTACATGCTTCATCAAACAGAGCTGTGAAAACACAGTCAAAGGTCAGTACGTTTAAAGTTTGGGAATGGAGTTTCATGGCTGTAGCTGCATTTCCAGCAGCTGTGGAGATGCAAGGAAACACAAGAGGGAAGCCTGCAGACCTGTAGTCAAGGGAAGCCCCCGATTCAACCCCACACAGGCCTAACTGCAGCTCTTTCCCTGCACCACCATGAAAATAACCTCATCAAACGTGCCCTAAACCACAGGGCTATTTCTGGCACAGCAACCTGGATTCATCACCAAAAGGTCCCTCTGACACAACCGGCCGGATTCATGGCTCCCCCTATAAAGCCTGCACCTGACCGAGGGGGAGAGGAAAAAATAACAGCTCACCCTTTGAGCGAGCCCCGGAGCTTCAAATAAATCCACTTCAAGAAACCAACATCATGCATATAAATTCACAGAGGTGGCTAAGCAGGGCAACACAAAGTTGCTGTGTTTGTGTTGCCTAACCTCTGCATTCTTTCCATGACAGTACTGGTTGAGAGTGGCTTTCACTCCTGCTCCAGAGGTAGAATAGTGGGTGATAGCAATGATCAAGTTCCTCTGAACAGCTCTCTTCAAAGAGTTGAGGAAATGGAGGAAGGGAGAGAGAGGAGTGGGCTTGCTTGGGAACTTTGTTGTGTGTGAAAACAGAGAGGAGGGTAAGAAAGATAAATAAACAAACTAAGAAGGGATTAAAAAAAGATGGAATGATGGAAGGAAAAGGGAGAGGAGAAAGGAGGACTGCAGTACCTTGACACAACCTGTTTCCCTGGAGCTGATATCCTTCTGGACACTCACAGGAGTAACTTCCTGGGCTGTTGATACACTGGTACTGACACATGTAGCTGGAGAAGCTGCATTCATCAATGTCTGTGCAGACAATATGCACACACACACACACACACACACACACACACACACACACACACAGATAATGCATATAAGTTTAGTGTTTACAAACATCAATTTTTCTGCCATGGTTTATCTGTGTATGTATATATGTATGTGTGTGTTCCTCTGTGTGTATATGTATATGTATGTGTGTGTGTGTGTGTGTGTGTGTGTGTGTGTGCACCTTGGCAGGAGACCGTGTCTTGTGCCAGCTCATAGCCCTGCTCACACTGGCAGAGGAAGGAGCCAATCAGGTTGTAGCAGTGGTGCTGACAGGGACTCTGCACATCACATTCATTCACATCTGGAACACAAAAGCAGATGTTTTACATATATGGATATAACAAGGATAATACATGTATCCTTCCAGCTCCAAATTAACTGGTTTAAATAATCGGTTTTGTTTGTTGGATCATCTGACTTGTTTCTTATCCCTACGTCAGTGTTACAGTGTTGCCGAGTTCTCTGGGAGAGTACAATGTAATGACGATGGTTAGGAATGAACACTATGTAAGTAAGACCCAAGTTGTAATAAACCTGGAATTATACTTTAAGAAAGAACAGTAACTATAAACTATTTAATTGGCTCATTTATTTCCCTTAGAAAAGTTGTACTTTGGCTTCCCCACTAAAGGTCAAAAGCAGGAAGAAAGACGCACACACACACACACACACACACACACACACACACACACACAAATACAGTATGCACACCTTCAGCACAAACACATCTACATGTTTCAGCACAGCTGGGAGCCAGTCATGGGTTTTCATGGATTTCTAAATATATTTCAGAGATAAACGGCTCTCTATCACAGCACAACATTTCCAACAACTTCCTTCACTTCAGCAGATTTGCTGTGTGGGTTCAGGTTCATGGGCAATCTCATGATTGCTCTGAGCTTCCAGGCATAAAAAACAACAGCTTGTGTACCATTTGTTGTGTTAAAGCCATCCCTGACCTTAAAATATCTGCATCCTGAGAAAACCGAGGAATAAGAGAAACAGTGTCAACACTAGACTTTGGGAAGCTAAACCTGAGCGGGCTTCCTCTGCTGTGTGTTACAACGCATCTTTTCACATCTAATCGATTATAACTTTATTTTGTTATTATTATTATTCATGTATTTGTATTAACACTTGTAAATGCTTTTTTGTGTATTTTTATTATGTTTTCAAGTCATCAAGCCACTATTTCAGTCCTGCCCAAAACATCCTGAACATGAAAATGGCAAATACTGTTTTTGGGTTTAACTCCACATTCAGTACTACATTGTGTTGTGTAACTACATGTTTTCATTAACTTTTTTCTAACATGTATAATGTGTTCAGAAACAAATCTCTGAATTTGCTTTACACAGATTTTAAAAGTCAGCTTGGCAACTGAACAGATCATGTGGATATCCACAGCAACCCAAAATGTCTGACAAGCTGCCACTGAATAACAAAGCATTGAAGCAAATTTGTTTTTATGATTCGATGTTGTACACACAAACACACACGGACACATGAGTACACATGGCTTTTCCGTGACTTACCCACACAGCTGTGGTTGTTGCTTGCCAACTTGTGACCCGCGTTGCACTCACAGTAGTATGAGCCCTGCGTGTTAACACATCTGTGCATGCAGTAGTGGGTCAAGGCACACTCGTCTCTGTCTGCAGGACAACACAAACACACACACAAGTACGGGAGATTAATGATGATACATCGCAAAAAGTTTTTTTTTTAAAAATTTCAATCAGTTGATAAAAGACGATACAGCAACCTTTTCAATAGGCTTGACAGCTATTTAAAAAAAAAAGTGTTTTGCATCTGTGAATGACAACAACTCACCTACGCAGTGGTCTCCGTTCCTCTGGTAGCCTGGAGGACACTGGCAGGTGTAGGAGCCTCTGGTGTTGTAGCACGTCTGTTCAGGGCCACAAGTGTGTCTACCTGTCGCACATTCATCTATGTCTGCAATAAACACAAAAACACACACTGAGAGGAAGCTACACCAAGTTAATGCCTACTGTATGCAGGAACACGTGGCAGACAAAGCACAGCAACATGTCTGGACTGTATGTACTCTGTGATCTGTGATGTTTGAACTGTTTTCCACAAACAGCAAAATCTGTGAGCGCTGACACCATCACATCACACACATGGGCATAAACACACATGTTCACACAGGGAGCAGGCGATTAAATAAAGAGGGCTTTTATTCAGCAACTCCGGGTGAGGGGGAAAACACAGATCATATCTTCTACTAACAGGACAGCTTTTTGAAAGGGGATGTGTGTGTGTGTGTGTGTGTGTGTGTGTGCTTGTGTGTGTGTGTGCTTGTGTGAATATGAAAGAGAGAGAGAGAGAGAGAGAGAGAGCTCAACTGATAAGTCATGTGCTTTCTGCCTTAACACCCCACACACAAATCCGGACACATTCACTTTCTACCTCTCAGTAACTTAAAAAGTTATATAACATGATAAGCAGTAGTTTGATGTTGGTATAAAAAGCTTAAAACCACAAATTAATGAAAACCATTTTTACTTCAGTGTAGAATATTTATGCTGTAAACAACTCAGCAGATTTTTCACTGACAGACTCAAAAGTTACCCACTCTTTTTAAATTGATGTCCAGAATGTTTCAAATTAATGCTACTGTACATATAATTGGCAGTGTAATTGTTGAGGCGATGAGGTTATGACTTTGTGCCAATGTTTTAACAATTGGTTAAACCGCCAAAAACTACTTTTTCCCTTACGTTGTTAGTTAAGTTTTCAGCAGAATTTCTTTTTGAATTTTCCAACTTGGGCTAAAACACATGACACAGCAGTGGAAAGATTCTCCTTTTTATGTTGATCCTGCAAACATGTTCTCAATTTTAGTTTGCTCTGAGCCAGAGCCTCTTCAAAAAGGCTTTTCTCACTATAACCCCCTCACCACCTTTTTTTCTGAACTTCTATCTTTCTCTCTTTCTCTCACACATACACTGCAAATACGCCCATACTGAGTACTCTCACCCCTGTGGGCCCACCAGCAGTCCTCTTGGGTGGTCTGACACAACCCATCATATGCAGACAGCCAGTGGGCATCAGTTTAACAACATGACAGACAGTTATCCTCAATACCACACGCACACACAGGAAAGGAGGGGGGTAATATAACTGCATTGTGATTTGACACGTGCATAGCCTAACAATAGTCAGAAAACCCTGACTGGAAGGTGACTGGAAAACCTAAAGCTGCATCCTGTCCTCCCTTGCTGACTGTGCTTGTTGTATTATCGAACCTGCAGGGTTTAGATGCAATCAATGCACCTGAGACAAAGAGTTTCATACTCATGAAGCCCCTAATCATAAAGAACACACTAAGATCAAACATGTAAAATTGATAAATCAATTAAAATTAGTGCAGAAAAGTCAAACTTGCTGCTGCACAGATTTCTTCAACTGATGTTCCCCTGGAAATGTTTCATGGGATGTGGTCTGGAAAGGATCACGCCCTTCCCTGAGCGCCTTGTATGCCAGTCCCACAGCCAGCACCGTCCAGTGGGACTGGTGCTGGTGAGAAATTGGCTTGATTTGCTACGGAAGAGCCTATGAAACAAAACTTCTAAAGAAGGTAAGTTGTCTTCACTCCTTAAAGGAAGGAAAGGCAAGAGGGCTGAAATGTGCTCAACTCTGTGGGGGCAGAGTGATAAGATGGGCTCACTACATTAGGGACAAAAGCAGGGCCTATCAAAAGGTGCACCTGAGAGACAACAGGTGCAAATTGCATACAGAGAGGAATGCACAGACAAGGCTTGTTGCTCACTGACCCGCTTAGTAAAGGACAAGATAAAAGCAGTGTTGTTCTGGAAAATCTACACTCTGATGTGGCTTGAAAGGATCTGGGAAAGTGCATCCGCAAACCAGCACCAAGTGTCAGTGAGAAACCGAATGCTTGGATTCCAGCAGTATCACACTATGGGATACTGACCCACTTGCAAGAGCCCAAAGGCTTCATGACATGTTAAAAAAAAAAGCCCTGGTGCATTGGAAGGTCTCTGTCGCTGTTGGTGGTAAACCTGGGGCATCCAGATTCAACCTCTTGGGTCAAGCGATAGACCCAGCCTGGATGGGGACGGTAGATTTCCCCATGTGGTGGGTAAGGCCACAGACATGCAAGAGCATCCACACTCAACAGTGTTTGTTTTTGCATTATTTGTAGAGATTTGTGTAGGTTTGTCAGGTCTCATCTGTTAATACTGTCAAACATCACCCCTTCAATTCATAATACGGTATATTCAAGCCAATATTATCTGGCAGGTCACTGACATTTTCATACTAAACACAATGAGGCGAAACCACTTCACATAAAAACAACCTATCTATGCTGTAGTTTGAACATGCAGAAAGTTACAGGTTGATTGTTGCAGAAGACAACAATACAGAGGCCACAGTACTGTATTGGCCTTAACCAGGTAGCTACAGACAAGGTGAACCACCAGCTAACCATTTCAAGAATAACAGGCTGATGTGCTTGTCAGAGAAAAAACTGGAAGTGAAATCTTGTATATATACAGTACCAATGAAAAATTCGAATGAATGTCAACAAATAGTTGGACAGGAGAAGAGTCAGAAGCCGGGATCCAGTCCCTCTGAATCACAACCACGCCTTCTTACTGGAGGTATTTGGTGATTCATTGAGACTGGAAATGCCCTGCCTTCTGGCAATAGATTCAGACAACACAAGTCTGAGATTCTTGATTCCTGATAAAATAAAGTCTATGTACTAACAATGACAAGCATGCTGATGTTTAGCAAGTGTCGCTGCTGTGACTGGTTGAACAGTGCACAATCCATTGATGTAAGCAATTATGTTCTTGGACAGGATTAGTGCCAGTGCAAATAGTTTGACCAATTGCGGTTGGTGCACTTCAGACTGAGTTCTGGACAAAACTTCTGGAGCCAGAACTGCTCCACATACAGTATGGCTTCAAGACCTGGGATAGCACTCAGCTCCCAATAACAGCACTTTTTATAGTTTTGGGCCATTGTTGCCAATTAGAATTATATCAGGTGCACTTGGACTGACTTTGAATTACCAGGCATGAGTACGACAACATTCGTGCGACTCTTGGGCAGAGTAGTCTTGTCTACCTGGGAGACTACGTGAATCCTCAAACAAAGTGTCACTGGTGCAGGGCTGACATCTGCGGCCGGATCATGCTCCAACACTCTCCCGCATAAGGTTTAAAAACCACGAGCTATAAGAGAAAAGAAGCAACTGCACCCGGCTAACTGTAAATTGTTTAAATGGGAACAATGCAGTGATGCTTCCTAAGAAGTTCTGTGTACGGAAAAGTCAGAGTCATCCTCACTCCCTTCAAGAAAGTTTGGAAAGCTCTAAATAGAAGCATATGTGCTGAATCCAATCCAAAGGTTCATTCACGGGAATATCTTGTGGTAACTGCTACTTTGTCACTAAACCTTTAAGAAGCTGCCAATATAAAGTTTCAAAAGGTTTGTGTGTGCGTGTGTACAAGTGTGTGTGTGGGTGGGGTGGGAGGGCATCCCACGCTGGCTGGCTCTTAGGTCCCATAAAGCCTCAACAGCTTACCACATGCAGCACAGTCCGTATAGTTTACACAGGAAAACAGATTTTACTGCAACAAGCCATCAAATGTGATGATGTGTTGCGTGTGGGGAGAAGTGACTCTGTTCTCTGAGGTCAGATTTTTATTTTTCAAAATTTATTCAACACAGCTTACAAGTTTCCTCTAGGAGCGAGCCTGCTGTAACATCACAGGGAAAGATAAGGCTGTCCGGCAGAAGAGTGGAAGATGTGGAAGGAAAGAATGAGGAGAAAGGGTGGAGGCTTTTTTTTTTTTTTTAAACAAAAAAAGGGCTTTTTAAGATTTGAAGTTAGATTTATGGCCGTCTGTGCATACGTGATGTCAGAGTTAAAAACTCCTTGCTTTTCAGGGAGATTAATTCTAAATGTCTTGTGGGAGGTGGGGGAGTAACAGGGATGGCGGCAGCTCAAAGAATGTGAGTGTTTGTGTACGGACGAGTGAATGTGTGCATCAGAGGTACTGTCTGCGGTGCTCAAACATGAAGTGGCCTTTTTTGCAGAACTTACAATGTTTTATGGAATGGAGTGGAATACACTATGAAGAGATGCATGTTTGGTGTGCGTGCATGCGGGTGAAAGAAAATAAAGCATATGTGTCCAAAACGGGGACTAAAAATTGTTTGGCCTGAATTCAGAACAATGTGTTATTTGCTCCAGATTGATACTGACATGATAGGGCTTGTTGTAATTATCACTTGAGAGCATTTAGTCTTGTTTTCACTGAACCACTGCAATGGAAAGCAGGAGCTGTTCCAAAGAACAGTTGGAGCCATCCCGCTGTTGGACAGCATCTCTGTTTCCCTCTGATTATTGGATAATTCAATCTTTGGGAAAGCAGGGGGCAAGATGTGCGACGTTAATAGCCCATAAAATTTCACAACGTCAAATTTATTAGCGTGTCATACACCAGCCCCTGAGCGTTTTGTTTTACTTAACCTCAAACACCTTAACATCACCCCTGCTGACAAATGCTGCACTGCACGATGTTTCATTTGTGCATAATTCTCTCTGCAATGCAGTGTGAAATGCAGCTATCACTGGCTTGAACACGACCTCAGGACAAATGGGAGTGGTAGTGTTTCCCTTTCAAAGCAAGTCCAAACACAAAGCAGATAAGAAATCAAAGGATTCAAGAAACTCTAACCCTATATTCCGTGTATTTCCATCCATATTAGGGCATGAAATATTTCCATGCTTTTGCTATTCGCACCACTCCCAAGATTCCCCTCTCATCGCTCTCATTGTTCAGGAGGAACAGGAGTTTTAGTCATGCTGACACTTACTAACTGATTTGTGAGTTTGTTCCACACTTTTCTAAAGGTCGGGCAGAGTCTTGACATTCTTGAAAATCCGTCCAGTGTGCCAGCTACATTCCCGGCTGATAATAATCCTTCCTGTTACTCGAGAAAAAAGAAGTGCGGAGCAACTCTCCTGCTATTCAATGTGAAGATCAATCGCTTTGCCCACCTGACATGTCAGTAGTCAGGCTGTAGCCATTTATGGCCTTGAAGGAAAATTTGTAGCATGGAAGGATTGAAACCTGTAAACACGGACAATGACAATATCATCAAAATAACAGTGTGATAGTACGAATCAAGAAAAGGAGAAACAGTGTGAGAAACATGGAGGCCTGCGGTTGCATGTGAGTGTCACCCAGCAGAGCGCAGTAGTGACTTATAGCAACCCGGTGTCCCTTTCCATCGTGAGGTAAATGGAAAGAGCAGCACATGTAAGCACATCAGAGGAGGAAGCAGCTGGCCGCTGGACAGGCACCAACCTCAGGGAGAATAACAACAACAACATTAAGCACTTACACCGAGGAGGCACGGCAAAGCTGCTTCCCCCTTGCTCCTCTCTGCCATTGTTGATGTGATGGCAGTGAGGAGCCAACGGCAAACCACAAGCAATAACAGCATCAATACAACAAGGCCAAAAGAGGGGCTGCCTGCAGGATGGTTGGATTATATTCACAGAGCCTGAAAGATACACTACTCTTCTCTGGCAGCATTAGGAAGCTGATGAAATACTGTCACCATGGTATGCCCATTAAAACACAGCAGGGCTGGATGTCAGTCGCTAATGTTTATCTTAGGATTCCTCATGTAATGTGTTGATTTTGTTTTAGGAAGTTATTGCCGAAATTGTTGTTCTTGATTTATTGATTTCTCAGATCAAGAGTTTAAACACATATTGCCATAGAGACGCTGATGTCCAAATATATCCGGATAAAGAAAACTTCTTTATCAGCAACTGAGGAGTTGCAACATCAACAGGTTTTCTGGCACAGTCTAAACATGGAAAGTGAGTTTTGAAAGCCAGAAATGTCATCAATGTTGATTCACTTGTGTTGACTTTAAAACATGACCAATAATGGAAGTTTAAGGCAGATAGTGATATAAATAACTAGTTAAATAATCTGCTAATGGTAATGATTTATTGCCCGGTATGCCTTTTTTTATTATTTAACATAAACACAAAAGATAAGTAAAACTGTTTGATCAGGACCCCCGAAATCTTTTATAAAAGAACTGTGACCAAGATACTGAGAGGGATATTTTACATTTGTATAATAAACTTGTTTCTCTGGTGGACAAAGTATGTAATGGCAATCCTGTTTCAAAATTAACGCAAATATATCTTTGGCATATATGTACTGACATTTTCAAGATATGTGCAAAAACTGATAGTTGTGATAAGCTAAAATTGAAGATAATATTGTCTGGCCGATTGATCTGTTGAGCTCTAGTTGACCTCAATCCTGTCAACCTATTGATATAAATAGGTGTTACAATGGAACAATCGAAATGTTTCTTTAATGAATCTACAGCGATGCTAACAACACATTTATGTTGAGATACTTGAATCCGGACCAAGTGGCGGGCTGACAGACGGACAAACACTGCCATCCCGAGAAAGCATCTACAATTCAAAGGATCAAAGATCCAACACTAGTTGTTACAACTGAAACTGCAGTGTAACAGGTGCAATGAGCTGGACAGTAAAATCATAGGGCGGTAGGACAATCTCATTGTGAAGACGTACTGATGCAGGACGGTGCAAATCATCAGTCTGAGAACAGGTGGGAGACAAGAGCTTAGCTGGTAATAGGAGGGTTCAACAGGCACAAAGGTGCGCCTCAGGTGTCTTATTCTTTGAGTAACCCTAAACAAAGTGGGCCGTTTTCATCAAGCAAAGGCTTTGTGTTTGATCCCACTTCCTCCTGTCGAGCAAAACAAAATCATAGCAGAATGTTTTAAATTAACATCCTGTGTATCCAGTGTCACATTCACCTCAGTGCCTTCCTTCTCTGTGCAACATTTTCCAAATCTGTGTTTCTTATCTTTGATGGATGTTTGGAAGAAACAAACACTAGCAGGATAACATCTGAAGGAATTTCCTGAAAAACTGTAATAGCTTTCTGTGTATCCTCATCTTTTTACATTGTCTACGGCTGAGGCTTGTTTCTTCAAGTGCAGACGCCAAGATGAGACAACAACAAGTGGAGCAGTAAAGTATAAGCTGTAAAGGTCAAATCATGAAGCAGCGTCACGTTGTGTGCTTTGCAGCCACTGGGCTCTCACTGCTTGTTCTGCTCTCTGCATTCCTGCTCCTCGCAGATCGATCCGATGCTTATCTGTCAAGGTGGTGAGTAATTCTTACCATCACAAAAGATGGGAGCAAACGGAAAAAACAACCACCGCTGACATTCCAGAGATATTCCTCCCAAGTGCACTGCATCTGCGTGGAAAAATGTTATTGCATGCACTCGACCTTGTTCGGAAAAGTACACAAGTTCTCTGTCACACAGGGCTTAAGAGCCTTAATAGAACATATTTAGGAAAGAGATTTCCAGCCACTTGCAGGTGAAGAGCATCCACACGTAGCTGAAATTAGTCAGGCATGTAGGTGGTAATGTGGCCTACATGACCTCAGGAAACCAGACAGGTAAACAGGAGTGGCATGTCCTTTCATGTCCCATACTGCAGCGCATGAGTATCTAATTTAGAGATGAAAAATAAATCGGCAGCAGCTGAAGTATGTAAACTTGAGAGGAGAATAACAGAAAAATATATGACATTATGGCCAACATTATATGCCTGAAGTCACTGAAAGTATAGTTAAGTAAGTATTTCTGAAACGGGAGTGTGTGCTCTCAAACAGTGTTCGACTGTAAATGAGAATCATAAATTAACTGCTTTTCAACTTTCATCAGATTTAACGACGGATTCGACTACTTTTGATGGACAACCTTCATTTCAAGGAGGAAGTGATCTCACCTCTGCTGAAAATAAGAGTTAATATGCATACACAAGACTACAGCAAGCCACTTGTAGGCATCTCCCGGCGGTAAACACAGTAAGTATGTGTGTGTATGTTTGGAGGGTGGGGGAGCCCATGGAAATGCGAGGCATCATTAAGCTGTCACACGTACAGCGAAGGTTCATGGCTTCTCTGAGTGGCCAGGCTGGAGCAGGGCGCCAACTTCCCCTA
Organism: Lateolabrax maculatus; assembly: GCA_031216445.1. Taxonomy (NCBI): domain Eukaryota; kingdom Metazoa; phylum Chordata; class Actinopteri; order Acropomatiformes; family Lateolabracidae; genus Lateolabrax; species Lateolabrax maculatus. Next base: position 12,018,905 of record CM062209.1, read on the forward strand.
TGTGTCACTGCAACAACACACACTTAGGCTCGGGTTCACACTCAGGGCCAAGGGGCTTTATTGCCCATTTGCAAATAGTTATCCACATGGGAATGAATATTAAAGCTACACTTAAAACGAAAAACATCAGGGTGAAGTGAATTATGTAATTTGTGGTTTGTTTCACTTTTAATCAGCATAAAGAATAGTAATAGAAGCTATTTTGTTTTACAATTTAAGTTGTGCTCTGGAAAATTGGCTTCATTTTTTCCAGAGCATTTCGCTGATCTCTCTACTATTCGCCACACACTCAGCAGTAAGTCACCAAAACAACTCAGCAGCGGCACAACCCATGACGTTGGTACAACCTGGCTTGGTCAGTGCTCCGGCACTTCTGTGGTTTTTTTTTAGTCAGTGTCAGCCTTTCATCTTCCCCTTTGCCCTACCTGACTCGGCACTCTGGGTTTCCTCCTCACAGTGGTGAGTTAGCAGGGAAGGAGCCTGATGTAAGCGCTATTTGATACATTGAGGTTTCCCCGCATCGAAAAGTAATGGGAATTCCTTCGGTTTTAAGATACGTAGCTGTGCAAAAAAAGCCACTGTGGAACAAAAAAGAACAAAAAAGAAAAGACAATTCTGTGTCCGAGAACAATTGGCTCATTGTGGCGAGTTAAAGGTAATCACAGAGAAACCGGAGACTGATGTAAACAAAGATTATATCACTCTCCCAGCAGAAATATACGCCCACGTAACGGCACGAGACGCCTTCCATTTAAAACTCCAGTCATTTCAAAAGCAATAACACTGACAGCAACAGCCTATCTTTGTTTAGCCCATGCACTGAAACGGCACGCCAGCGAATGAATAAGTATTATACCCATGCCAGCTTGCTTATGTGGTTACTTTAGCTGATATGCTGCCATGTTTTACACTGTAATAAAACCTAATTGGGTTCCAATTCAGAGAAACACATAAAGCACCTCACACATATCTTTGCCCCAGGTGTAAAATCAAATTTGTTACTTTCACTGGAGCTCAGCGACCGCAGGCCTCACCACACAGCCACTCACCACATGCCTCTGCCTATTGGCAGGAGGAGCTCCTAACCACTGAACACATGTACTGCATGGCAATGCACTTTGCCTGACATTGCATTTATACAGCTAACTCTACACGTCCACTCCCACCTCCCCCCGATCTCCCACCGACCACGACACATGGCAAACTAAAAGCTGTAAGTGGGTTCGAGTGATTTCAGGGGGGCTCTCTCTCAGGTGCAGCTGTGAGCATCTGGCACAAAGCAGCAACGAAGGGCACCAGTGTGTGTGTGTGTGTGTGTGTGTGTGTGTGTGTGTGTGTGTGTTCGAGTGAGTGGGACAAAGAATGAATCTTTAAACCTCTCCCCATTTGTAAAGATCAAAGAGTCTTGCTCAAACACCGGATCACACCCACACAGTCTTGCGCAGCTCCCAAAACTGTTGGTTTGAAGGCTATATGGGAGCACACAGCTCGCCACAACATCATCTAAAAATCTCCCTCGCCTTGCGCTTGAAGCAGAGCGCCTCGACACCCGAGAAAAAAAAGAAGAAGAAAAAAAAAAAATTACATTTGAGGAAGAACCTGAACTCTTGCCAAAAACATCACGCTGCGAGCGACCAAAAGAGTAGAAAACATGACATCACGGTGAGAAAAAGCGAGAAGCTTGCAACACATCTGGCAGCTACGCATGGTTGAGCTGTTGACGACTGTCGGACAGATGGATGAACAGTTCACCTTTGGAGCTCTGCTTATTGAGGCTCTAAAGTCGTTAGCGAGTAATTATGAAATACCTACGGAGCTCTGCCAGAGACACATTCAGACACATTCTTCCACGCAGCAGCAGCGCATCTGGCCAAGTACAACACAAGCGTACAACTGATATTGAGGAGATAAAAACACACCTCATCTCGACATTTACACTGCAACGGGCACAGTGGGATTCCAGTCTGCAACCACATTTCAGGGCCAAAAGTCAAATCTTTAATATTGTGGAATTTAAAAAAAAAAGAGTCTCTTTTGCACTTCTAGACCATATTTTGTGTGACACCTCTGCTCCTGCTGACAGAGTCCAATTTCTCACCTGAGGAGCTTGTCAACACCACTTGCTGAGATAAGAGGAACTGTCTCCATGTGTTGGTGTTAAGCATTAAAAAAAAAAAATGAAAGGCTAGTTTTTCAAGGTACTTTGATGCTTCTCCGTATCATCTTGTGGCTGAGCGGAGAGGGGGAGGAGTGCCTGGGGAGCCGCTCTTACCTCTGCAGAGGTTCTGCTCGTCTGCAGTGAATCCGGTCGCACAGCGGATGGTCCGGCTGGACTGGTGGACCCTCTGGCCGCCCGAGCCCGTCCGCGGGGGCTGGGGCTGGCTCGGCGGGACGGCGGGGACGGCGGGGACGGGGGGGATGGGGTCCGGCAGCGGCACCTGCTCGCCCTCCTTACTGATATAGATGACGGCGCTCTTGGGCAGGCAGAGGTATCCACCAAAGTGGTTGATGCACTGCATCCCTCCTTTGCAGGCGTCGTCTAACAGGGCACACTCGTCGATGTCTGACACGGGGGGAAGAAAGGAAGACAGCAGATGTGGCGATTTATGCGCTGGAATGATTTGAATTGGGTAAAAAGACAACTCATAGGAAGCTTGGATGAAAATAAAAGAAAAACAAAGTCAGTGTTAAAACCCATTAAGCATCAAAAGTTGCACTAATGTGTAAAAGTTATTATTTAAGACGACTGATCATTTCTCACCTCTGCATTGCTCTCTGACTCTGTCATACTCATACCCTTCTGTGCACTGTGAAGGACAGACAATGATTACCATGAAATGATTCATATTTTAGTGTCCTTTCCTGTAACGACATGCCATAAATTAAAAAAAAAAACATCAACCCTTTTCCATCAGCAGAGGTACAAGGTGTACCTCTGCAACTACACAGACGAGACACTAGTTGGTTAAAAAAAAAGAAAAAAAAAAGAAGCAATCTCTGACTTACGGTGTAGGAGATGGGCTCCTCAGCCTCCTGCGAGAGGACGTGCGTGAAAACCGCACAAAGGCACACGCAGATTCCCAGCATGTCGAGCGAACGTCGGAGCAGCCCTGTAACGAGATGCAGAGGAAGCAACTGGATAGAGCGTGCGAGATCATTTTTTCGCTCGACAAGCCTACACGTTTTAATACCAGTTATTACATCATTGATGGCATTGCTTAACGAGTCCCAACATCTCCCGCTGCTGGCGTGATGTTTGCGTTGGCGCCGCTCCAGCTAAATCTGCGACTTCAACTAAGTGAAGTGTTTTTGTGTTTTTTTTTTTTTTTTTTTTCCTGCTGTTTTTTCTCCAAAAGGATTAGCGCGTAATACGCGTAAAGATCGTGCGTAAACATGCCCGCTGGTGTGCCAGTCGGCGTCGGGGGAAAAAAAAGGCGAACGAGTTAACCGGCCACGCAGAGCTCGTGTGGATTGAAAAATTCTGCGGGTTTTTTTTTTTTTTTTTTTTTTGTAAACACAAAAACACATCCCGACCTAACGAGCTGACCAATCAAAAATATGACGTGCGCCTTTTCTCGACTCTGCCTCGGTTCAAGGCGAAAAACACGCAGTGCCGCTGCAGGCTTCTCCTCGCCGTCTCCACGTTTTGCGCTCCCGGCCCCGGCTCGGTGTGTTACCTGTACCTGAGCGCCGTGTGCGGTGTCATCCCTGCGGACGTACCTGCGATCACCTGCAGATCTCCAGACCTCCGACCCTCGTGGCGCGCTGAAGGAAACGTCCCCCCGGTCCGAGTTCAGTCGCTGCGGCTCCGAGTGCGTGCGCGCTGCAGGCTGCTCTGTTATTCTGCCGGCGCTGCGGTGGATTTGTTATATAGTTGTCGGAGTGCAAGCAGCACTTGTGATGCACATGCGGCGCGTACAGTACGACATGCTGGGGGGGTGGTGGTGGGGGGGGGGGGGGGGGCGGTGTACCGGGCAGGTTGAGCTCCGGGTCTGTCTCTCACCGGGGTGCAGTAAACCATCAACAGGCTGCAGTGGCTCCCTCTATAGACTGAGGGCCAGTGATAAAAAAAAACAAAAAAAAAAAAAACACATAAACAGGTAATCATCAGAAGAAACGGCTTCTGATTATATTTCTGCACAGAATATTTCCATCAGCCTAAGAAACCAAAGTAAACAGAATTAAGGTTTACGCTGTTCCTCTGTGTTGGCTCACATGCAGTAAACATTGAACCTAGAATTTACTGATGTAATAACACACACTATAGATTATTCAGTTAAACTTTAATAAAATGTGTCCTTATTGTACCAGTGATATTTTAACACTCCCATAGTGCGTTTGGAGTGATTCGGACAGAATCAGGAGCCATACCTCGTTTAATTTGTATAGGCCTACACCATCTCTGTGTGTTATTTTAAGAAGGAGCCTCCATAACATTTGGGGTTGCAACATGCAGACCGTGCCATGCTGTGATGGACCTCAGTGCCTGTGTATATGTATATGTATATGTACAGTATGTGTGCGCAGCAGGTGGAAAAATCAAATCATGTGTTGAAGACCTCTGTCAGCAACCACTACATTAGCCTCCAATACATTTCATGGTGTTTACAAGATGCCTGCGCTTCAGGAACATCTGCTGGAATTGGCATGGCTTCCCGGATTTCCCATGGGTGAAGACACAGCAAGTGATTGTGTGTTTGTGTGTGTGTATCAACAGCTTGCTGATACGAGTGGATAGAACCGGACTTGGCACCACCTCCTTTAATGCTGACCTCCTGACCTTTCCTCACAGGGTGTGGATGACAGGGGATTGGAGATGGATTCTGCATGGTGCCATATCCTGTAGGTGCAGAGACAAACTCAAACTTTTCTTGGCAAAAGGCAGATTGTTCTCTTCCAAGACACAAATCCAGCGTTTAATCTTTAATGTGAGTATTTAACTTGTAATCAGTAAGAGTCTACCAGGTTAAACACATTAAAACAGGGAATTTAAGAGCAGAGTTCTGATCCTGCGCTGTAGATATATTCACATCGGCTCACATGATGACCTAATGAACAAATACAGAATATGGCAAATTAAAAAATTCTAGAATATGAAAAGGACCCAAAAAATAACTGCGCAAAAGCCTTTAGTCTTCACTAAATGTTTATTTGACTTGGCAACCTATTCAACAGATGCACAAAAAAGGCAGCGGCATTGAGATAAAGCACTTGATTAATCAAAGACGTTTTGAAACAGTTTATGGGAGATTAATAGAAGATTTTATCCAGGACTGATGAAAGAGAGGATAAGAGAACATTCCCCTCAGTCCTATTACTCACTGGAACCAAACGAGACAATCGTGCTTGCAAATCACAGAGGCAAGGCTGAAGTGGGTGTCCCCCCCGTCCCGGGAGCACCTCTAGGTGTGAGAAAGTTTCCACAGAAATATTATTGAAGTCAAAGTGGATGATCCTTCTAACAATGATGTTTCAAAAGCATTGGTTTGACAGTACACTTGGACATCTGTGCAAAAATGCATTAAAACAGTATTTGTGCAGTTAAAGTTAGCCTGCAAGAAAAATGAACTCAAAAGACCCAGGTGTCCCATTTGGACTTAAGTGAACAAGAGGGGAACATAATACACCAGACAGCATGAACATACATTTAAATGTAAGAGTGATAGATTGGACCTTAGTTTAACACAATACCGCTTTGAGTTTCACAACATCTCTGTGATCATTAGCCTATTACCTAATCCCCGAGCCAACAATGGTGACTAACACGCGCGCACGTGCACACACACACAAATACACCCTCCCCTTCTGGGGTAACCACATGGCAAGTATATCGCTGAGAATCTGTTCATTATTACTTTTTAACAGTCTTAAGAGGTATAATACAAATTCAAAACTCATCTAAGGGCTAATACACAACTGAAGTACATTTTTCAGGGTGTAAAAACAGCCAGAACTTTGTGACGTTTCTTTCGATGCTGAAGGCAATGCATCAGGTACTGTTGGCTATTGAGCATCAGCCAATCAGTTCCTGATGCAGTATCATCCACATCAGAAAGCTCTTCCTTCACCCCAACATCACTGCAGGGGCAACAAAAGCTGAATAGTTCACAACACATTTTGGTGGAGGAATGACACAAAAATAACCCAAACTCAAACTCATAAAACAACCCATTATTATTCTTTTCATTCTACGATAATACAATAGCCAACACTGTACAGTACACATCATTGTAAGTCAAGATGGCAGCAGAAGCATCTGGAAAGTGAATTCATGCAAATTCAAAATGGGCATGCATTATGAAAGAGCTGCAAGAGATGAGGCTGCACTTCAAAAGACTGTCGAAAAGAAATTTTTAAAGTGGGGAAGGGGGATGCGAGAGGAGGAAGAGCAGACAGAGAGGGTGTCTGTGAAATGCGCTTGTGTAATTGCAGTGACATCTTCATTGAGAGCCCTCCATCTCTTTCCTGTGTGCTCCAAAGGGCGTCGCTGACGCCGGTCGATGGGGAAAGCAGCCGAGGCGCTGTGTTTAGCATAATCCCAGAGGCCATTGTGAGAGCAGCTAGTGAACGACTCACAGTTGCCAGCTGAGATTTCACCAAATCACAGCAGAACACAAGGAGAACGGGATGAGACAGGAAAGTCTGAGGTGGAGGAGGGGTAAGAACCCAGGCGACAGGAGTACTGGTAGTAGTAATGAAGAAAAAAATGCAGATGTGTCAAATTACATTATCTGAAGAGTAATATTTTGGAAATATGCACACAGTTGTGGGAGGGTGGCTGGGTAGTTGTGGGATCAGTGTTTTGGTGTTATCTGTGGTGAGTTTTCAGCTTTCACAGCATCAAAGAGGCAGAGTATAAAGTGTGAAACACATTTTCTTCCAGGTGGACAGCACCTGTTGGCCCTTATTCAGGCCTGTAATTCATCGACCTTCCCCTTTTTCTTATTCTAAACAATCACTAACTGTTTTGACTTTTAACAGTGAGGCATGAAAAGATTAAGCAAAAGTGTCACATGGTAACATTTCTTCTATTGTGCAACGATCATTACCTTAAGCTAGAGTGTGAAATCCTCTTTGATCACCGTTCAGGTAGGCAGACAGTTTTTGAGCCAACCTTTGGTAAACAATTTGGTCTCCTCCTTACATGCTGCAGGAAACACTAAGATGAAAATTAAATGTATTGCTCGTACAATACAAAGAATTCTTTATAGTTTCAATGCTTTTTGATACAGATATTGGAGATAAAATAAAGATAAATAAAGTTTTTTTTAAAGGTATATTAGACAAACTGCAGAATCTCTCCAGGTGATTGTGAAAATATAAAACACCATCACAGTTGCCTGCAGAGATTACTCAGTCAGCCCTTAGATTCCTCACTTGTGTCCTGTCACACTCACCTCACTCGTGTCCTGTGTCTCTCTCTCTCTCTCTCTCTCTCTCTCTCTCACACACACACACACACACACACACACACACACACACACACAGTGGTGGTACGTGTTTTATCCATAAGAGTCAATTGGCAGCAGACGGTTAACACTGTTCAGGATAAAGACCAAGCTTTGACACCCCCCCCCCCCCTTCCAAAAGGTCCTTGGTTGCCATGGTGACAAGGCCAAGGCACGTGCCTCCCATTGTTGCTCTGTATCCTCCAGGGTCAGCCACACACCCTGTTAGAGGTCAGATGTCATCCAGGCCTCTCACTTAGGTCACCACTCACCAGCCTTTGACCCCAACAAACACTGAAACAAATTGAGAGATTGGAGAGTGAGGGGAAGACGAGATGGAAAAATTAAACATATTTACTCAACAATTCTCTGTGATCACATGACAGTTCAGGATATTCTGACAAACATATGTATTTGTTGTGCTTCAGGCATTTTGAGCGAAGATTAGCAGTGTAGTCCGGTGTGGGCAATGTACAGTGTGGTGGAGAATGTTACAGTATGTCTCCCTCTTGTGGTGAAGTATGAAGCTTTGAAAATGTCCCATTTTATGTGGAATTGATTCAAAGAGTGGCACAAAAATGCAGAATATGGGGCATTGTGGTGGCCTGCGGGGTTAAGACTCATACTATACTCGTCGTAGGAAGTGTTGGGTCTCTGCAAATAATATCTTAAAGTGTACGGTCTAGACCTACTCTATTTGAAAAGTGTCTTGAGATAACTTATGATATACTTTGGCGCTATTATAAATAAAACTGACTTGACTAGACATTCTTTACAACCACAACAACCCCAATTTGATTCTAGTCTACTACGTTTGTTCCATGACATCCACTTTCTTTCCCAATGTTTCTTGTCTACATCTACACTTTAGAACACCTAATGAAGGGAAAAGTGCCACAAAAAGCATTATGTCATATTTATGCATTAACTGTTTGCACTGGTGTGTCAAAATATGAGATACAAATGATACTGAATGGCCTTTTATCATTGTGTGTTTTTTTTTAAACAATCACTTAATGCTGGATCCTAATGAGGGTCATGCATACATTTTGCTAAAAAAGCCCCTTGACCCAACCTAATTATGTTTAATTAACGAAACACTATCAGCTATTGCAGTTTAACTGACTAAATCAGACATATGTCCACACATTTCTGAAAGTCTTTTGCCAGAGGTGCCATCTTTTTTATTGAGCCTCGATGCATGTTGGGATATTCAGGTCATCGAGTTGCAAAGTGTTGCTCGGGCGTTGACAAAAGAAAAATCTTAAGTTTATTAAACGGAACAGGCTGACAGTCCACACTTTGTTAGGCAGTGAATGAACAGAGTGGTTTTGACAGGCCTAACCTCTTAAGCTTCGGGTCCCACTGAGCTCGGCACAGCTAGAGCTAAATGCCATCTGTCCCAACATCATGAGGCCCCCCCAACCTGTCCCCCAACAGTTTAGCATAAAAATCATGCAACACTGCTATTACGGAAAGATAGAAGATATATTCTACTCATCTCATATCAAGTCCCTAAAATAAAAAAGTAATAGCTCCTCTTCAGTAAAGGCTTTTTTTTCCAGTCAAACATTTTAAGGCTGTCCAGGTTAAATGCTTTGCAAACAATAGCCGTACTTCTAATCCACACAATTTGATTTTCAAAAGGAAACGTGCACGGTATACGCACCGTTGATAACCGCAAAATACCTTTCTTTGAAGACTTGAATAAAAGTTGCTGTGTGTTTTTTTTATTTAATAAGTTTAGTGACCTAGTTATCTTATGTTGTATCTCTCCTTCTGCTTACACCTGTAGCCTGGGTCTTGGGCGTTTACTAGCTCTGCTGTGTGATTAAACTTGAATATAAAAGAGCAGAACAGCCAGAGCACTGAGGGGGGGAGTGAGGAAAGACTGAGAAGGAAGAAATACTCAATCTAAGACGATACTGGGGACCCCTTGAATAATGTCATTGCTTTACTATGACTACAAATGCAAAATGAGAACAAAAGTATTTTGCAAACACTGTTACACCAACCTCATATTTTACCATTCATGGTTTTTTTCTTTAGATAAAGAGATAGCTTGGGGTTTCAGCCTTATGTTGGGAAGGTCAAGATCCTGCTGCACATTACTGGTCAAACACTGACAACCTATTCAAACCAACCATCATTGTTTTCTTCAGTTAGTGTCTCACTGTGACTCATCAATGGCTATTTCAAATTCAATTCTGAACAAATTAGTTTTTACGCTTTACTGACTTCCACATACAGCCCTGAACAATAAAATAATGATATCACCATATGAACTTTAGTCTTCATCCTTTCACAGTGTTGTCTGCTCCGTTAGCTGTCATCTAATGTTAAGAGCAAAGAACGACCTTTGTGCCCAGTAGCCAGTGTGGGTGCTTTAGCACTTCATTAAGGCCCTGGACCTTCAATGTACAAGCAATTGTCTTCCTCTAACAAAAAGACTGACGCATTGTATCAGTTGGAGGTAAATTTATCAAAAGGAGGCCGATACAATGGAGAGAGCAGCCCAAATTATGAAACAGGTCTGTAAGGGGCCTCCTGGTGAGCCATATTGTACTGTTTGTTGATGGTCCAGTCTTGGCTGAACGACATGGGGAGAGATTCAGATATTGAAATAAAAATGATGGTTTGTGAAAGTGTACACAAAAATGTACAATGTACACGTTCGTAAATGTGAGTGCATGTGCAGTATGGTGTGCAGGAGCTGAAAATGATGTGTGGTTGTATTTGGGTATATGAGGCCATGCAGAGAAACACAGGCAACCCATAGACTGCTCAGGAGGTGAACACTGGGTAAAAACAATTGGGATCTCCATGAACTGATGTGACATGTCTGTGTGTCCCAGCTTTTCCGTTAGAGAAGCCCTACTATAGAGGTGAAAGAAAAAAACTGAATGAAGAAGGGGAGGGAGAAAGGGATAGTAGGATGAGGAGGGGGCACAACGAGGTCTTTGGCAAAGTTAAAGGCATCAAACTGCACACGTTAAAATGTAAGGACAATACCATGCACATAAAAAAATAAAAGGTAGATGTGTATTATATGAAACTAAAGTGAACATGTTATTGTTTCAGTGATTAGTCATGTGATACATTTCTCAGCGGTCATGTGCATTCATACACCAGGATTACTAATCTTTAGAGCTGTAATGATTGCACAATTAATCAATTAGTTGGTTGACAGAAAACTAATCAGCAACTATTTTGATCATTGTTAAAGATAAGTTTAAGACACCAAACATTCTCTGGTTCCAGCCTCTCCAGTATGACGGTGTGTTTTATCTTTTATATGACTGTAAACTGAACCTATTTGGGTTTTGGACTCTTGGTCAGACAAAACAAAGATATCTGAAGACATTTCCTTGGACTCTAGGAAACATTTCTTTTGGTATTTTCTGACATTTTATAGATCAAGCAATTAATCTAGAAACTAATCGTCAGATTAAATCAATCATAAAATAATCGTTAGTTGCAGACTTACTAATCTTCCCTATATAAAAATGACCTGCTGGCAGACTAACATTCCCTTTAATATAAAAACACTTCTCTATAGTACTGTGGAGACCAGTTTTAATTTGCCATTCACTGGGACTGGCAGCCATTTAGCCCCTGCACTGCAGTCTCAGATGAAATGGGCCGATGGCACATCAGACTACTGACTGTCCTGACCATATTTACATCCCATCTCGGTTATTGGACGCATAATTCCTCCTCACCTCTCTTCAATCTTATGTCACACACACACACACACACACACACACACGGCTGACTACAATTATAATTTCATATGCCCCAGTGTATCAGCCACCCGAGCAATTTTCTGCCATTTAAATGTGAATTTATGTCTCATGTAAATGAGTGGGGAGTCGATTTAGAACCATTGGAGGACTGGCCTTTTCCCAGGGAGCATTCTGTTATAGGCCTCTGGTCATTTCAAGGTCCCTGTTCATCACCTTGATTTAACAGACAGCACCGGCACTGAATGAGGCCTCGCCATCTTGTCAACTTCTCTCCTTACCTAAATACAGTATCATCAAATCTTACTAGGGGAACAATCGAATGGTGCAATGCAAAGCATTTCCCCAAAAGAATTCTGCCCTCTGCTCTTAAATATGGGCCTCATTTATAAAATAGTTCCCTGAATCAAACTTGAATTTAATCAGTTCCTGTGGTATGATAGATACACATTATAAATACACAGGAAAAAAAATTGTGTAGTTAAATTTCATCTATATTTATGATCAACTTGCCTCGTAAACTTGAACACTTTTCACTGTATGTAAAAGTTATCGTTTGTCATGTCTAAGAATGGACCATAAAGAGGTTTCTATCGAGCGCCTCTGTAGCTGAATGGTTACAGTGCATGCCACATTTCCACACGGTGTTACATGTCATACCCCCATCTGTCCCCACGTTTCCTATTCGCTTCTTCACAGTCGCTGTCTGATAAAACTAAAAGAGAGAAAAAAAAAAAAGGTTTCTCTAATGAAGAGTGTTCTTCGCTTCTCACTGAGCTGAAGGGAAAACACCACAATTCTGATAGTGTGGTAACTTACACTGTACCATTGTGTGGGTTAACTACTGTATGCCTTTGAAGACTGAAGAAACTTTATTCATTTCTAATCTTACAAAAGTCAGCTTTTTTAATAACTACTAAATTATGGGTTCCTGGATAAGTCGTGACTTAAATTTGTAGTTTAATGGTTTCATGAGCGAGGCTGAAGGATTATTTTATTTCTTTAAATGGCATATTTTCAATCCTGAGGATAACACCCTTGACAAAACATTCTAATTAGTGCATGTTTCACAGGGTCAGTTATTGGCTGTTTTATTGACCGCATCACAACATAGCAAGCAGTAATATGTGACCTTTACAAAGAGCATATCTTGACAACCCGGGCACTGCATCACTTCAGCAGGACCCCATCAGAGGAGGGCAGGTTTCTTTCATTCATCTTGGGAAAAAACATCTGTGGGTGTCTTAATAGACACTCCTACCCACTGCACAAGACAGTGAAATATTTTAATTCCTTTAATAACTCATCTCAATTTCTATTCTATTACTCTACACACTGAAGTGGCCAAAATTAAATCAAAAGACTCCTTCCACATTTAACAGAGAAAGAATATATTGAACCTTTATGAATAGTTTTAGGACAGCGGGGAAGATTTTGTCCTATTTAAGTACTTGCGTATGGTGTGCTTTTTTTCCACGTTAGTAAGTTAGCCACTGTTGTAGTTCAGGAGATAAACATGAAGTGAACCTTTCAGCTGATCAAACTATGTCTGAAAGACAAGACCTTGACCACATGATCGATCACCTACTCTTATCACAACAATAACCAGTCCACCTGCTGCTTATCACACGCACTCTCCAGAACAGTCGTACCGCCAGTAATCCAGCCAGAGCAATACTCATGTCTTATCCAGAACCCAAGGTCTTAACGCTCATCTATCAAATACAGCTGGCTTTTGCCCATACCATAGAGCTATAGTTAATTTTATGGTGTACTAGCTTAGTTTAGATAAATGTGGTTTAAATGGTTAACTGTTTAAGTTTTTAAAATGATTGAAAACTGCAGATCAGAGAAGCAGAAAAGACAATATAAACAAAAAAAATTACATATACAAAAAGGGAAACCACAAGGCGATGATATTGGTCAAACATAAGGACAAAAGAAGTGTGCAGTTCATATGAGTGTGAGGCACACAGAGCTCTTTAACAACTGACAGCAGGTACATGCAGGGAAACAAGATGCCAAGCGGGCTTGGAGAAGCATTGTTGTGAGGGTAATAAAGGCAGTAGTTGCAGAAAGGAAAGGCCTTCAAAAACATATGTTGCACTTATACTGTTTACAGTATGTACAGTGGGGAGATTCTGCCATGCAAATGCAAGAAGTGGCCCCCTCATCCTTTTATTTAGTATATTTTTAGACAGTGTGGAAGCCTGGAACATTACAGACTTCACCGTGTGCACATTAGTACTGCAACTAGAGAACCAAAACCTGATAGAAACAGTGTATATGAATGTGCACGACTGTGTATATGGGGCTGATTTATAAGTTAAACCATAAATTTTCACCGCTTGTCATAGTTTAAAAAGACATGGCACCGCACAAATGTGTTGCATGAGATACGGTGGAGGGTTAAGACAAAGTCCAGAAAAATGCAGTGTTGCAGGTAAAGTGCTGTGTAATTCCAGCCCAGAGAAAGGACTTGAGGGACCAGGAAAAGAGCAATGCGGCTCACCATGCATTTGTGATTGATGGTCTCTGTCTGTGCAATAGCTGACTGAGCAACATGTACATCTCTCTTATTCACACACTTAATGGCATGCACACATCCTACAGTGTGCTCAGTCTGACATATATGCAGCAGAACCCATATATGTAATGTGCATGTGGAGCATTAAGGTAATACACATGAGGCCTGTCATGGTGGCTCGTTTGGCGAAGGAACATACCATGTAACTACGTCCTGGGATGTCTCTCTCGTCTTCTTACATCCCCTGCTCCCTCCCGTTGTTTCTTTTTCTCCTTTTGCGGTACACTGTTGAATTAAAAAGAAAAAACGGGGGGGGATCTTTAATCTTTAACATCCTTCAGAAATGTAATGTAATGTGCAGAATATACTTATCATTGTACTTTGTTGATTATATAGATCAACAATACTGCATACTGTATGAGCATATTTCCCCCAATCCTTGATCCTGTCACGTCTCTGTTGTCTGGTGCCAAGACATGTCTGGTCTGGCGTTTGGCCAGGCTGGGCTGGTCGCCACCACAGCCCCAGCAACCTAGCAGGCAGACCTAGCTTAATGCTGACACATCGCTAACATCAGCCAGGGAGTGGAGACCTCTGGGAGATGCTGAAACATCAGCACAACACCATTTCACATTTACAAGGAGGGATACACTTGCTCATCTGCACTAGAATTTAGGAAGAAGTCACAAGTCATTGTGACCTTTAGAGCCTTAATAATTACATGTATTTAAAAGATACCCATGAGGCCGGGACGATGTGTATTGGAAGAAAAAAAAAATGTGGAAATGCACTGTGAAAGGCCACACCCACCATGAATAAACCTATGCTTATTCACACAAAGTCATCATCAACTATTACTATTTTTCCCTTATAAGAAAAACTGCTCAAAATATTGATATAGTCCTTGTTTTCAGCAGTTTTTTATTCAATGCAGCATCGTATTGAGGGCGTAGCATGCAAGAGATCCAAACCCATAACACAGATAACCAGACTACATATTGGACAAATTGGTACATTATATAAAAAGACAATTGAAAAAAAACTTAATCTTAATTTTTTTCCCTAAACTAACATTTAAGGCAATAATTAAAAGGTTACAGAACACCTGATTCCTGCAACATATAATTTCTTCTTTACAGGCATTTTAGGGGGAAATCAACTGAGCAGCGGTTATAAAAGTAGATGGCATTTACAAACAATCAGGATCTCAATTAAATGAAGTGGGTAAAAATTACACAAAGAATGGTTAAAACCATCACTGTATAAGCTGGAATAGTACTAAAAACTGACACTACCCAGCTCTTTCACAATACGACATTATTTTTGTTAACATGTGTATGATTATAATGGCTGCCCTTTGTGCTTAGCAAGCCATGCAAATGAGACTGGCACAAACGAGCATGTGTCATCGATATGCGCAGATATAACCAGGAGTGCCACTGATTGATGATGCAAACCTTCTCCCTATTGCCTTATTTGTGACCTCTGACTCCTCACCCCTCGAGGGGTTAAACTTATTACCCTTTGACTTGGGTGACCTCAGCTGTGAAAGGAGTTAGATTGAAGGATGACCACAGCTTAGGTCCTATTGGCCGCTTTCTGACCAAACTGTGGCCAGAGGGCTGACCATCCAAACCCTAGAGGGATGTGACCCTGGCCCTGCCACACGCTCTGTGGATAATACTATTAACAGGTCAATACAAACCTAAAAAAAGGGGGGAGAGAATGCTGCTTTAACCTAAAGGATGAGCAGAAGAAAGGGATGAGGGGGATATATTGTGGAAGGAACAGATTTGCAGGATGGATTTGGAGGTTATTTGTCAGGTTTGTTTGAGCAAATGGTCACCAATTTGATTTCCAAACAGGGATGTAATACCCTGAAGAACAATAAGAGTAGGGCTGTCCTTAAAACTTCAACATTGTTAAATATGGTAATTTACAGAGTGTACGGTCATTATTGTGTCCTGAACAAACAAGATAGGAAAGTGAACCAAATGTCTTATTAATTTAAGAAGTTTTCTGCAAGCATTTTAGCTTAGTCATCCCTGTAAAATCGTGATAAAACTCAATGTCACATAAAATGGAAGATATGTTAAATGTAGAATTATAATGAATGTAGAACTTAAGATATATAGAAATAAAATGTCCATAGTAAATATTTTTTGCAATATCTTAGGAGCGTTACACTGCACCTACATCTCCAGTACGAGCAGAAGAGGGGTGTATTGGGTGTTCGCCAATACAGCACGTTACATGCAAGACATGTGCTCGCTCACACACACACACACACACACACACACACACACACACACAATAGGATTATTAGCCATTTTTGCTGCAATCTCCCTTATTTCTCTCCCTCTCTCTAAAGCATATAATCTGGTTCAGCCTAATAAGTTTTTATATGACACAAATCTACTTATTTATGATGAAAAGAAACACAATATGCAGCATGGCCACAACTCAGCTGAGTAATAGTTGTTTTTTTTTTCTTTTTTTAAATTATGTTACTGTTACAAATGCTGGGCAATGTGACAACCGTTAACCAACTAAAAAACCTCCCAAAATTCATTCTGTTCACCTCCAGCTCGTTCACACCCACCATCATCACTATCACACCCAAAAACCACAATACTCGTGCTGTTACTGTAAAGACGCTGCCATGTATTTATACTAGACTTGATTTGACTAAAAGCCTCTACCCAAACATCATGAATACGCATATAGAGGGTGTTTGCAGGGCATACATAATGCGCTTTGTCTCCCTCCACCCTTAAGAGTTGAGCACCAATAAAAAATAAAATGCAAGACTAAATAATGCAACAAGCAGCTAAAGCCAAGACCCCTTTAAAATTAGTTTTGAAAAAGGATAATAAAAATTCAAATAAATAAATAGAGCTGAAATACATGTAGCCAATTGAATCCACTCTACTAAAGTTGTCAGACCTGCGGCGACAGTAGAGCTTGTAAACAACCATGCAAGCGTGCATTCAGCCTCACACAAACGCACATGCTGTCTCACCCAACATATCCACATTAGCAGCACAGGCTTACAAGATTACTCTGAACAATGAAGATAGGAAGTCTTCGAGCGTAGAAAGAGAGAGAGCAAACCAAAGAAAACTGAGAAAGAATTGGGATAAATAACAGAAATCAAAAGAGACGAGGTTGAAATAGTACCTTCTAAAGCATCCATGTGATGAGAGAAGGGTGGGACACCTGCAGAACCTTGCATGGTCTATCCAGAGCTCTTCAGCGACTGCTTCCTCTCGGAGCAGAGTGTGTGTATGAGCCAGAGAGAGAGTATGTGTGTGTGTCAGTGGCTGAGGGAGGGGATCCTACCCCTCCTCCTTAGGACTGTGCCTCCTTAACAGGATGGAGGGGTAGGTGGGGCCACTGCAATAAAGCAAATACACACACATACACACACATTTTTCTATGGTTGTTATGTCCTCGCTTCTCTCGCTCTTTCCCGCCTCCACACTTCCATCTTTCTGTGTCTTTCCAAGACTTGCTCTCAACCTCCTTCCTTCGCGGACTTGCTCTCATTCCTCTTGCCTTGTGCTTTCCCCTCTGAATCTCAGTCTGTCTGCAAGGCTCTCACACTCACCCTCTACCATTCATCTCCCACCCCTCCCTACCCCTTGCCCCTATCCCTTCCTTTCTGACTGTATGGTAAAATTAACATGCTCCCATTAATCTGGAAAGTGGAGGGACATATGCTGTTTCTGGCTGGTGGTCCACAACCTGCTAAACTCCTGGTGTGTATGTGTGCTGTGTGTGTGCGTCCCGTCGGTCTACAGTTTCATAATACTACAGCGCTAAGATTAAGCAGGACAGTCAGAGAGCATGGTGTGTTTGAGAGATGAAAAGAGAGGAGAAAGACAGCGGGAAGAGGAGTGGTGCCACGATCAACAGCAGTTAAGCACACTTTAACCTTTTACAGTTCTTCTTGCTCTGGGTCGCTGTGCCACCACCCCCCTACTCCCTTCTATCCGGCCACCAAACACAAATCCTATCCCTACATAAATCATTCCCTTATTCCATTGGCCACACGTTACACTGAAAGTATTGATTTTTTTCTCCCCCCCTGCCGCAGCACTGATTGCAAGGAAACCCTTCACAACGGTCACAAACAGGAAGTGGAAAAACAAACCACGGGTGTATTTGGATTGACCACAATGGCGGATTCCGAAGCTTTGGTCACAACACTGAAGAAGGGAGAGCTATGCTTTGCTGCACATAGCACACGTGATGGAAACCCCAAGACGGCATGTAAAATACAAATAGAGCGGACAAATCACAAAGAACTAATCAGTAAAATGTAATGAGCAATCGATACTTCAACAGGGGAAATTTGCAGCCACATTATCCTCAAAACAATCCAGGGAGGATCAGTACTACAATAGGAACCATTACCTACATCTGTATTTCAATATTTCCAAATAACCTTTGTGAACCAAATCTGATATCAGTCCACAAATATTAATATCTTAAATTTGTCTGTGGCCACGTAAAAACAACTGTAGTTTTGGAGCTATAAACACACCTTTCAAAGGCGAGGACAAAATAACAGCAAATGAAACTCTGGTTTTAAATGAACCACTGTCCTTAGATTAAAACTGACCATCACAGGAACAAACGCTGCCGTTTCCATGACAGCACAGCTGAGGATACTTTGAACTCTGACCTTGTACTCCTGCCTGTGCTCTGAAGCGGTGACCAACCCCAGGGTCAATCAAAAAGAAGGTCTGCAGGGGTCAAATGGTAATGACCCCTCTCTGGTTACGCAACCACACCCGTATCAACCTCCTCCAAGAAGCATCTAAGCATCATTCATCCTAATCAGAGCAGTGCACCCTCCAGGAGTACAGGGTGATGCTGCTTCTGTATAATGAGATAGGCAAAAGTCTATGTAATGATGTATGGAAAGTCAAGAGCAAAAAACTAAAACTGAAATACAAAAAGATGATAAACCTAAACAAGAGATGAAGCATTTAAAATAGTGAATTTGAGTGCATTCTTAGAGTACATTGATGCGTTAATACTTTTTTTAAATTATCTACTTTTTAGTATTTCTCTAGAAGAAAGTTTGATAGAATACATTATTTCACAATGATGTACTATAGCTTGGAATTGACGAAGAGGGCAGCATGAGGAATATGAGCACCAAAATGTAATAATGGTTGAAGTTATACATCAACACGTTACGCACTGAAAAGCCCGACTAGGTACTGTAGGTGAGAAGCAGCAGTGAAGTTATAAAGAAGAATGGTGTATTATTTAATAGCAACATTTTTCCAGTGAGGTGCATTTGCAGGTATACTGGAAGCCTGTGATGAGTCAGCACAAAATAGAGAATAGTTTAAGAACGGATGGGATAATAAAAGTCAGATCCATCAACAACGAGGTGGGACAACTGTCCAAACTACCAGATTTGTCTAGTAGTAGTATGTAGTTAAAACACATCCCAAGAGGAAGAGGGGATGATCTTTAAGAAAGGGTGACACTGTCTTGGGGTAGAGAAACTGGGTTGGAAGAAAAGGGGGAAAGACAGATGAAGGGGTGGAGGGACTGATCAGAGGGGTGCCAGACACAAAGAGGCCAGGCCATGGCCGGTGGCACGCGATGGGCAGATTAACCAGCGTTTCCTCCCCTAACTGAAGCATTAGGACACCTGACTGAGTCCCGCCAATGGCAGCCAGCCAAGGATTTGTGGGGGGGGAGACAAGCTGGGGCTCGCCTTTCAACACTCAGGCTCTTCAACAACACAAAGAGGGGTGGGGTGGTGTTCGTGGGGGAAAAAAAATTAAAAAAATAGGGGGTGATGGGCTGGTGGCTTGGAGTGGGGAGGGGAGGGGGGCTACAAGCCTTACCCCTCACCATCTGCTGCCCAGGCTAAGTGAGGACAGGGGTAGGGCCAGAGTGCGGGGTGGAGTATGTGAGCGCGTGCACTGAAAACACACGTGTATCTGCGTGCACGCACCTGTTAGTGGGTGGGTGGGTGAGTGGAATGGCAGATGGACAGGGCATACTCCTGGCACCGGAGCTTCGATGTTAGTCATCCCACGTTTAGGAGTATCCCCCTTCCCCCACATTCCTAACCCCTGCTACCTAATCCACAGTGCCAGCCAATTCTTTATGTTTTGCTCAGTTTGATTAAGACATCCATGATTAGAGACATTATGGGCTGGGTGCAAGGGTGTGTGTGTGTGTACCGCTTATCCATGCGGCTGTTTACTGTAATCAAAGCCAAACAGACGCAGCCCCTTTTGCCCCAACGCCACTTAACTCCTATTTTAAACAACTTAGACACATTTTATCAGTCACTAATCCTACTTTATTTTTATTTTATTTCCTTCCTTCTCTTGCAAGAGAAAGCAAAATTTGGTTGCAAGAGGGGAAAAAAAAAAAAAAAAAAAAATCCCCTAAAACTGTACTATGAGATATTTATAATACACCAGTAATGAACTACTCCCACTTCCAGATCATGATACATGTACAGTATTTGACACACTTTTCCCTCTACACTGTGTTTATCATCAGTGAGCCATCTATTAAAAAAAAAAGAAAAAAAAAAAAAAAAAAGGGGGTCAGAGCGGCAGACAGTTCAGTCTTGCTGAGCAGTAATCTGAAAATGCCTGTAATCCTCCATACAGAGTCCTTCTGGAGACTGATTGTAATGTTGAGGTGTAGCCTCGTCTCCGTTTAGCAGCCATGTGTCTGACCACGCTTGACACGCAACCAGGGCCTTACAGCTGCCAGGACACACACTGGGAGATGAGGTACAGTAAAGCTGGCCCGGTCACTCACTGGAATAATTATGCCATTTTTTTTTTTTTTCTCCCCCGCCCCTATACAATGCAGAGTGAGTGCAGGTCACTGAACTTATTCAACTCCGTGTTAGAACAAGTGGCGTATCTGAGGGCCATGGAAATCACTGGTTTGTGGACAGTATATTAATTAATAGGAAACATTTTCTGAAATTTGAGATGAACACACAAAAAACACACTTCTCGGTGTGAAAACGTTTACTTGGCAACACCAGCGCCGGTTATTACGCAGTCAACATTTCTCTTCAGTGAGCTCACGTGAATTTTCCCAAGGGATTTCTGTCACGACGAAGTGGCACTGAAGTTTCTGAAATAAATGGAGAAAGGAGTGCTTCCTTTTAAAACAGTTTCCACATTAACACACACACAGGCCGGGACAGAGGAGAGTCACTGCCCTCGTCGCTGTGTGCGTGCCCGCTCTCTGTGCGTGTGGAGCGGCAGAACTTGCCTCGGGTTCAGGGAGGTGAACACATGGTTCACCGGCCGTCGTGTCGCTCGTCCTGCACCCGGTTCGCACAAGCTGCACTTCGAGGATGTAGTTTAATCCCGCGACCACCTGAAAATAAAAAACAAACAACAGGAAACAGCAGGACTTTAGACATTAGTGGCGTCGGTTTACGGTCCGACTCTCTACCTGAATTTCTGCCGACGTTACGTTCGCTATCTGGTAGGCGGACCGGTCTCCGGTGTTGGCTCTGCTGAACTCCGCCGCGGCGAACCGCGCCGCCGTCAGCACCGCGGCGCTGTCGGCCGGGACCCGGCGCGGCTCACCGGTCATCACTTGTCCCGCGGCGAGGAGCCGAGCGGCCGAAACGAGGACACAAAACACCGCCAACATCCCGGACCCGACGCGTTGTTGTTTTTTTTTTTTTTTTAAAGTAGCTGCGGAGACTCGCGGTTGTGGCTCGCGTTCAGCGCCATGTTAGATATATATATATATATATGTGTGTGTATATATGTATACCCGCTACAAACACACAGCTGTTATCAATCTGATGATTAAACCGTGGACGTCTCCTCTCCGACCAGAAACTTGTGTTGCGCGGCAACCGCGTTGCTAAGCTGCCGTGAAGCTGGTGCCGCTGGTGGAAAAACAAGCGTGTTGATGGACTGAGAAATGTATGAGAAACAACACGGGATGTTTATGTGTAATATATATAGAGCAGCGACTCGGTCCGCAGTAACTTTTTTTTTTTCGGGCTACATAAACAAAAAGTGCACATGATAAAACATCATCAAGCACAGGTTGGGCTCCACTGGATCTTTAATTGAAAGAACATTGTTGGCATACAGTCAACCGTCCCACCATGGTTTGTATCAGTCCCACACAGGGCGAAATTTCATGCCAGCACAATTCCGCTCATAATTCACAGAACTGTTTAAAAAGACAAAGGAAATATCAACAAAACACAATATTTTTTTTCACACTGATCAACACAAAAAGTGCATTATCTCAATATAAGCAAACAAAATTAACAAAACCACTCCCTTAAAATACCTAAACCATCACCAGCATAGCCAGTGTTTTTAGAAGTCACACATGTAGGCGGAATGGAGGTCACCTGTGTGTAATCAAGAGTGATTTTCCTTTAAATATTTGCCCCATTTTGCTTCCCAGGCAAAAACTACATCATGAAGTCAAAGGAATATTCTAAACCATTACATGACAAGGCTACTGAAAAAGTAACCGTCAGGGGAATGATAAAACAAAATTCTCAGGGCTTTGAATAACCCCTGAAATGGGGATATCAAATAGCACTGCTGTAGATCTGCCCTGAGCAGCCGGTCCTCAAATCCGTTTGAGTCCGTGTGAGAAGGGCACTTGTGTGGCAGGTCGGCACTTGTGTGGCAGGTCAGCACAAGGCCTGCTGCGACTTTAAAGCTGATCATACTAAATGCAGTATTTGGTGTGAAACACTGCACATTAACAGAAGCACACCATCCCCGCCATGAAGCCTGGTGCTTCTCTGCAGCAGGGCCTAAGGGCTTGTGAAGGTATAGAGTCAAATAAATGCAGCAAAATACAGAGGAAGACCTGCTTCACTCTGAAAAACAGCCAGTCGAGAAAAGATTTTCTAACTGGACTACTAACCCAAACATAAAGCCATATAAAAGTCCAGACGATAATCAATTTGAAAATGTGTGGCAGGACTTTTATAATGGCTATCAACTCCCTGTGCATTTTGATAGAGTATGAGCATTGAGATCCATTCATATGCACTCAAGCCTGTAATTGCTGCCAATGTTGCCTTTACTTAATATTAAATTGAAGAGTCAATTTTGCGATCTTAATTTTTTATTTGGTTTCATATTTTATTTGGTTTCATAATTAACCCTAACCCATATTTTGAACCATTTCTACATATTTGACATTAATGACTTTTTCTTGGTTATTGCAAAAAAAAAGTATTTGTGGAATATTTGTTGTAACTAAGTATATGCCAAGGATCCAAGGGTGGTGAATGCATTTTACAGGCAATAAACCTTTTCCTTTCTGTCTTCTTTTTTTTGTTGTAATTTATCATTTAAAATTGTAATTTTCTGAGCAGTGAATTTCTGTACCTTGAGTAACACAAATCACTCTAGAACAAGGTTAACAATAAATGTCATTGCCTCACAAATTAATTATCCTTCATTCCACATAAGCATCAGAAAATATAAAAAACTAAGATTTACTTGTTGTCTAGTGTTAGTAACTGATTTAAAATACTTTTTGTGTACATAATTAAGAAAAAAGGGTCTGTTTACATCAATTCCTACCAGGGGTTTAAATTGCAGATATTGTGTCTTTGTAAATCTCATCATATAATATACTGTGGGTTGTGGATTTGTTGCAAACAAATATCAAGGAATGTCTCAAGCTCAAGTTTGCAGAGTCACACTGACGAGAGGATCTTGCAGCCAGGGAGCAGTGATGGGGGAGGCAGGAGGAGCATGGTGCTGCTGGATGGGCAATGGGCCCTGGAAGACATGGGGGGGAAACGGGGATTACTGGAAAGGAAGCAATTACAGAGTTTGTTCTTTGGATTTGAATTTAGAGATGCTGTCCTAGGAAAAAAAGACATTACACAAAAGACATTCCTTTGTTGTATTTGAAAGCATTGGTTATCCAGAATCCCGAGACACTGTGCAGCGTGGGTGTGAGACAGCATACTGAAGGTGGGTGCAGGGTTTTTGTTCTGTGCTCTATGAAAGGATCTCTTCATGGCCAGTATGGAAATGAGGAATATTCTTCTTCATTATTGATTAATTTAGCAATTATTTTCCATTCGATTAATAGTTAATTAATAGTTTAAAATAGTTAAAGATTCCTATTATATGCCAGAGCCCAAGGTGGCATCTTACACTGTCTTGTTTTGTATGGCCAGAATAATTTTCTGTCAAACAACTTATTGATCAGTGGACTAATCGTTTCAGCTTTAGAGTACAGCAGCTAATAACTCTTTCAATGTACATATGGGCATATTAATACTGTAATGTAATATTAATGACTTAAATATCTTAACCCATTGTTGAATTTTTGTAGAAAATACAGTTTTCAGAGATACTAAATACAGTAATATATCATTTTGAGTCACTGGCAAACATAAATTGATACACACTACAGTACTGTATATCATGGGTTGCCATTTACAAATACTCTGAGTATTTTACTAACCATGATTCAGCTTAAATTACTCACAGGAACAAGCCGATACAGAATATCCTGAACAGTTCTGATATTTGTGTGTTTTTATATAACTTTGAAGCCATTGAAGCTTAAGGACAATGTCAGGATTCTTAACAGTAAACAACAATTACAGTTCATACATAAGAGCAGGGGTGGAAAAATATTTACATTTGTATTTAGGTATATTTATTTAAGTTTTTACATAAGTAGAAGTAATACCACACACACACACAAAAAAAGAAACTCAATTTCAAGTCTTGCATAAGTTTTGTCACCAAAATGTATTTAAGGTATCAAAAGTAAAAGTACTGTAGTCCTGTCAGTGCTATATTATCGGATCATTGTTATTGATGCAACATGTAAGCAGTGTTTTAATGTTGTAGCTGGTGGAGGTGGATTTAATTTCAATTACTTATATACTTCTGGAAAGTTTAATCTATAACAATGTATCACTTTTTACAAACTGATTATAGGTTTTATATGCAAAATCTTAATTTGTAGTAACTATAGCTGTGAAATAAGTACAGAGGAAGAGAAAAAATAACGCCATAATATTGAATAAAATGTAATGGAGTAGAAGTATAAAGTAACTTAAAATGGAAATACTCAAGGATAGGACAAGTACTTCAAAATGTGTAATTAAGTAGCGACAGTACTTGAGTAAAAGGCACAATGAACTGCAGTACTTTAGAGTACCACATCACACATGCAGCTCTTTATTTACTTTACTTTATCACTTAGTTTACTCTGTTGGCAGCAGCTATCAGCTAACGTTACCGACATGTTAACTTTAGAGGAGGTTGGTTGTGGGACGTTGAACACTTTGAGGCACAAACGGAAACCCTTTGATCATGAACATCAAACCTACGTTTATCAAGTTTTTCATTCCCGATATATTTTATAATAAGAAAATACATAACATACCAGCGGCAGCCGGTAAGCAGCCATGATAGGACTCCGCTCTTCTTCAGTGCGCTGCTCACTACAGTGTTTTACGGCAGTTGGCAAATAGCAAATGGCGCATTGGCGCCCCCCACCGGCTCGGAGTCTGAACTGATATCCAGGGGAAAAAAATGGTTTACAAATATGCTTAGGATATAATATTACTTCATGATATACCCCTCCATACAACATGTACACTCTAGTGATTAGTAAATTGAGGTTTGGGACATTTGAATCACCATAAAGAGGTACCAAGAAAAAGCATAAATACATTATAGAAAAATTGTATCCAGAAAAGCAGCAAAAAACATTCCATATGTTTAAATGTATTAAGTTAAAAAAAAAAAAAAAAGTGTATCTTTATTTGTTTCTAACTGACAAAACAGTAAATGCCGAAATAATTAGCAGAGTTGGTATGGCCTCATGTGGAGAAAATGGGGACACGGTGAAGTAAGAGTATGTCCGCTATTCTCTAACTACACTTAGAGTGAAATGTACTTTACAGTTTAAACTCTTTTCAAATACTGTATGTAACTTATGGCCTGGACAGATCTGTCAGTGTCTTCACACACATCCTTATTTAGGAGTAACCATTTATTTGCCAGCTGAGAATATAATTGAAATAATGTAAACTATTTTCCACATTGTAGTTGTTTTCTTTTTGGATATTATTTCACCCAAATTTATATTAACAACTACTGTATTTCTGCATGTTGGTCATTTTGCAAAAAGTTTCAAATGGTGTATATGCAAAATGTAACAAAATAATGAGTAAGACCAAATATGTAAAGCAATTAAATAACTTAATAAATTCTAAATAGAAAATCTTAAGATCTATTTAGACAAAATGAAATTAAGTTCTTTTTATTTAAAAACAAAATATAAACCACACTACACTTTTAAAAATCCTATTTTCTCCTTTGTACAGAACATTTTAGTGTTGAACAAGCATTTTTTTTTAAATGGCCACGTGAACAATCAATCACAAAACAGGGAAATCAATTCATTGGAAAAAATCATGTTTCATAAATGTTTCTATTCCTGGAAACAGTATGATGTGAACCTGTTTTCAGTAAAACTAAAACATCTGAACGCATTTAAAGGGGGTTCACTCCAAGCCAAAAGAAAACTTATTTTGGTTTGAATCTACACAACACAGAGAGTGATTTCTTTTTTAATCTATCATGACCGCTCCATAAGAGCAAAATACATCCATCAAATTATGCTTAAAAACAATCCCTTGGACAATGAAGGAATGTAGTGCTGGTACATATTTTTCTCATGTCTGGCAACACCAGAACAAACACAAAAACAGAACAAGTTAAAAACAGAATAGCATCACCGACTGAAGAAAACAACAGAATGACTTGGATTGAGCTACATCCATAAAATCTTTAGTTATGTAATTAGGTTTTGCTTCTCAGACAATTATCTGGTCACATTTTGTCAAACAAGTCTACCATGAGTGTTTTTGGCACAAAATGTAGCTGTATTATTAGTATGATGATATGTGCACTGCATTAAATAAGTAATTCAAGACAGTACTTGGGCTGTTTAAGTTGTGCTGATATGAAGAACTGGCAAAATGCGAACGATCATTCCCTTAAACAACTGTGTAATATCTGCAAAATAGAAAAATGTTGTTCATACTTACATCTACAATAACCATTCATGAAACCATAATGTTGAAACCCGGCTGCTTATTTTTCATGGGGTAACTTTCCATAAAGTATCTTCACGTCGCACCTGAGGCACCATTAGCAAATCCTTCAGAATCATAAACTGCATTCAAGCTTGTCCAGTCAAAGGAAATTACGGTAAATAGAGAAATAGGTACCAGGATTTGTCCTAGATTTTACTTCCTCTCTTGACCCAAGATAAAACAGCCTCAACAGCAGCTGCGTGGTCACACCACATATGCACCAACACTAACATCTGAAATTAAAAAGTATTTGGTTTTTCAAGTACAAAAAGGTCTCCACCTCTCCATAATACACATGCACACACATACACTCTCCTTCCTGACAGGCTACTCCTGCAGCTATTGGCTATAATGGCTTTGCTGGTTTGGATATCATTAGATGGGCTCTCAGTTTGATCCCCTAGTTCCTTAAATCTACAACATGCTTAGTGCGCATGTTGCGGGGCAATGGGCAAATATTGCCCCTTAAAATGAAAAAGGCCCAGAGTAAAACAACAGAATACAGAATCGTCCTATTTCAAGATAGTTTTGTGTCTCAATAAAACTTCTGCTGCAGAGCAAATATTAATGGTTACTCTGATATTTTTAAGATTGTCTCTTAACACAATCTCGCACAGAAACAGACCATTACTTCATTACTACAATCTGAAATATTTCCAACAAATTTCCATAGCTCATATACCTCCTTTATTGGTATGCGAAAAGGAATGAAGTAGTGTGCAGTGGGATTTAAAAAGGGATCAACTCTGTGATACTTGCCTGTACAAAGGTCTAATTTAAAGATATTATGAGTGTGAGCGGTGCTGTGGCACAATGAGGGTTAAAATAAAAGATGACCTATTGAAAACCGGAGTGTTCACAGTTATGTTAGGTAGTGCCGCACTGCCCCAGCTGGAGGACGGTGAGGGAAACCCTGGTTTGTACACATAACCGTGTCTTCAGTCAGTATGAAGTCCATTAGAACCACTATGTGTTCCTACAGGGTGTTATTCTCCGGGGAGAAGAGAGCTGCCAGGCCCAATGCGTCACCGCTCTGTACATCCTTGTCTGGCTTTGGCTTTTTAAAGAGCGATGGAAGATTCCGGATATGAACCTCCTTCCTGAACTGCTGGCACAGAGCTTTCTGTTGGCAGGGGACGGAGAGAGGAGAGGTTAAAACAGAGCTATCCAAGATCTACCAGAAAGAATTTCATTAGATTGTACAGCCCTGTTGAGCTGCTGCACATTTTTTGCTGCAGAGCACAGGAGATTTACAACACAGCCAGAATCACAGTGCTGAGTAATGACTTGCACTATTAGCCCAGTGTCTCTGGTCACTTCTGATGAGCTGCCTACAGTGAGCTATAAAAGAGAAGCACTGCTCTCTAGTGGCTAAATGTGGCATTACCCCAACAGTTCCTGCAATGAGCTTCTTGAACTGGTCTTTCCTCTTCTTGTCTCCAACTTTCTGGGCACTGGGGTCCATGAGCCTGTGATCATACTGGTCCAGAGCATCCACATTGATGTTTGGGATCTGGGTCATCACTGCTCTCAGCTCCATGTAGCGAGGGCGCTAAGACAGATGTATGCACAGGCAAGGACATTAAAAGAGCTGAATTCTCAACATGCATCTCCACATGAATAGAAATTATTTTCTTTGTCATACGATAGTAAACTGAACATATAGACAGATAAAACATGCAATATGAAGTTGTCACCTTGGGCATTTTTCACTATTTCCTAACATTTTATAGACAAAACAATACATTCCATAACATCTACAACTCTTAAGAAAAATGGACCAAACAAAAGCAGGAATAAAGTGCAAACATGGCAGAGATTGCTGCCATTAGCCTCACCAGGTTTTCATAGATGAGCATGGCCAGCTGAGAGAGGGTGGAGTTACAGACCTCATGCTGCCCATGAACCTGAAGGCCCCTAAGAACACTGGTATAGAACCATGTGACCGCCTCAGGAAGAAGATTACCCCCTACGACCTGAAGAGACACAGAGGGGATGTGGGAGGAAAACTTAATATATAGAAATTTAAGCCACCTTTCAAGTCAGTGTTAATTTAAATGTGTGAATTAAGAAGGGGTACATAGACAAATACGTCAGGGATCAGAAAAGGTTTAAATGAAAAGACATTTAAAAAAAAAGTGTAACTCATTGAAATAAAGGGTGCCATCTGATAAGTATCTCTCTATTAAGTGCATTACTTCATGAGCTCCTGCTCATGGTCTTTTCACGGATTTGTGGACACAAAATAATTACAGAAAGACAGACATTACAGCATACCTTTTAGGAAATTATTAAATATATAATGTGAAGTGTGAAGATATGGAATGAACCCAGAATGAAACTTGAATATACTGAATGAAATCATCAAGGCGCTGGGCGCCATCCTGTGTTTTCCATGTGAATATTCATACAGTTGCTCACAGTGTGTCACGGTATGAGCAAGTCCGTACAAAATCTAGTCACGCAATTATTCAAAACAAACTCTATCGAGGCAGTGGTAGAACAGCAGCTCCCATGTTCCCGAGGTAAAATTACTGTTTTGACTCTTTGAAGAGAGTGATATAATGGCTATTTCTAGCCTGGGAACCAGACAAATCTTCAGGCTCATGTTTTAGTTGCTCTGGCAGATACATCTGGCCCCTCTCTCACATTCAGACAGATTTCCTCAGAACTGGTATGTGGCGAGCCAATCGCAACCGTTTATCTAATATTAGGAGGGTTTTATACAAGGACTGACAGAGGAGCACCATTGAGGGATCTTTGTAAATAATCAAGATGGCGGCCGCCAATGCGGAACGTTCCACGGCCGGCTACAGCAGCAATATTAAAACAGACTAGATGGTACATTTTTCTCTAAAAGAAGAACAAACAATGGCACTTCAACTTTGTGCTGATGAGAAATGTGCATTTGCTGTACTTCTGACAGGACAAATCATCCGATAGGATGGCATTTCGTTGCTCTGATTGGTTGTCTGCGACCATTGATAACTCCTCTTCAAAAATGAAGAGGTTCCAGACTAATACGCATTTACAAATTAGTCTGGCGATGCCAGGCTGGGCTGTTTTGGTTAAAAAAAAAAAAAAAAAAGGATCTTAGCCTTTAACAAAAATTCAAATTCTATTGCTTATGTTTTGGGCCTTTCCAAGTGAACGGGAGAAGATTGTAGATCTGACCCCAATGCTTACCCTCATTTAAACTTAATTCTAACCTGAACCTTAAAACCAAGTCTTAACCCTCAAACAGCCCGTTGAAGTACACACTACCTGCCGCAGAAGGGTCCAGCAGACCATGGAAGCAGTGCGGTGACAGTTCGTGGTGTCCTTCCACGAGAGTGAGGTGAAGGAGAGCGTCAGTAGTGTCATGTAGATGTTCTGGACAAAGAAAAAACAAGTGTACATTCAGCATTTTCATAAGTGACTATGCTGTCCTATGTATGTTATATGTCTTAAGGCTGACCTCGTGTTTCATCAGGCACTTTCCCAGCTCAGTCAGCTCCTCTGTGGGCTGGGCAGGAGATGCCGTTTGCACTGAATCCATCATCATGTCTTCTTCTACGAGAGCACATTTCAAGCAAAAAGATGACACACTTGTCAGAGAGAAAAGAAAAAAAAAAAAAAAAAAGTACTACTTATTTTTTTGTAATTGTGTAACTTTGACTCTTACCATCTATTTCTTCCTTATTTGCTGCTGGTTCAGGCACTTTTCTGGAAATACAGCTCACAGCTAGAAGAGAAAGACAATAAAACTTTAAATTATCACAGGAGTTGTTTAGTTTGGAGTAAATACTATTATTATTACTCCTTAAGAATAAACCCAGGCAAGACATTGTTAGTCACACAAAACTAATCGTATTGGAAGGAACACAATCTTATCAATATGTAGAGTCTCAGATCCATCTAGGGATTAAGGCAGATATTTGCACTTTCCTAATGAAATCTAAAACCATTTTTAGTTTGTGTAGCTGGCAGAAACTCAACCTTACCATGTGACTTAAGTGCATTAGCAGTATTAAAGAATAAGCCCTGAGCTTCACTTCACAGTGAGTTTAGACAGGGACATTATATTGCTATCGTAAAACAACTGTACTATCAATGCAATAAAAATAATTCACTTTTGAAATATATTTTATTTTTAATCAATACTTATGCCAACAGATTCAAAGTGTCTGGTACAAACAGTAATACTCCAGCTCATTTAAAAATAATCTGTTTATAGCAACACATGGGATGATAATATTCAGGTGATAAATCTTACATTTATCTGAGGCTTTACTACACCTTTTATATGTTCATAATAAATTTCTAATTCTTTGTAACACAACAACTCCCTGTACTTGTATGGAAATGGCAGCAATTACTAGAGAGGCTGAAACTTACAGAGAAGATCCAGCACCTCCCTGGTGAGCAGGCGCACAAGCTGCTCCTCCAACATCTCCTGCGTCACCTGGCTCTCCTGACACACCACCTCCTCCTCCTCATCTTCGCCACTGAAAAAACAACAACCAGGCTACCAGTAAGTCCACATATCCAATTTGTAGCTTAGACAAGCTAAGCCCTTCAAAATAATTAAACATACAGTATACTCAATAGATGCTTTAGAATAATTGTAGAAGAGTGCTTAGCAAAACTTTTTTTTATACATTTTAACTGCATCAAGATTAAAATTGTTTTTATAGAGCTTTTTCTTTTACATTATGATCCCTTGTTCTTCAGATAAACCAAATTATGGAGTTATTGTGTGAATTGTGATTTGTATTTGGGGAATTCATGTTTAACTTAAGTGGCCATAAGTATTCAAATGTTGTTTTACAACAGCCTCCATTGTGACTCAATCATTGCCATCCCAACGGAGGACCTAAGGGAACTACCTGTTTTTTAAGTACATGCTTCAGCTGTAATTTACAAGCATAGATACAATGTATACACAAAAACACATACAGATATGAACACTATCCTACGACTTACTTGACAGAGGTCCTCTGGTTGATGACCTGCCACTTGGCATTGAGTCTCTGTCGTATGAAACAGAAACACGGCGATAAGAATTGGCACCAAAATCAATTGTGACTGAGTAAATACAATGTCTAAATCTAATGGTGAGATTAGAGATGAGTGTTACAGAATGGAGTGTGGAGATCCTGACCTGCAGCATGTAGGCGAACAGAGGGCCCAGCAGGGGGCAGAGCAGACTGTTGTAGTACTCCTGAGGACACGATAGCACCAACTGCCTCAGAAACACCCGTGCCACTTGTTAAGGAAATTCCATGTTTACATAAAGCAATAGCTCCATCTAAATGTACAGTATATTGCCAAACCGCTGACTGAAGCCTGGTGATAGGAAAAACTGGCAAATCAAATGAAGCATAAGCAAATAAGGATATGAATCATAGGCCGAAGTCTGTGGTCAGGCACATGGTCAAGGGAGACAAAAGCAGAGCCAGCTATTTCTTCAGCCAACCTCTCAATAGTGTAGAATTCCTGCTGCAGGGACAGACCCGCATTTCCCAGCACATGGAAGCTACAGAGGTGAAGACAGCAGAAGAGGAGGTAGAATTTAATTGGTAACAGCATGTGAGGTATAAACAATATAAATAAAACTGGGGGAAACTGCTACAACAATTCTCACCAGTTGTCATACAATGTGGTGAAAAATCCCTGCATGCGCTCCAGGTCAGTCCTGTACACAGGAGAGTCATAAATATCCAGAAGATGCTGAGAGAGACCTGGAGGAAGCACATATTGAACAGGTTTAACCACAATCCTTTCAGACAATGGCTCACCATGGGCAAAAGGCATGTCCAGAAAGCTCCTCTTACCAAGAACCACATTTCTCTCTGCATCCATCACCTCATGGGCCCTGGAGAAGGTCTCACTCAGACGAGCTGTGTTTTCTGGAATGAACAGACTGTTGTGAGTCCTGTAGTGAGGAGTGAAGAAAAGACACTGGTCATTGATCTGTATATTAGCAGGAATTATTATTGCAACACTGTTAGACACACTGTTAACCCTTTTACACCAATGACCCAAGTACATGTCCCACCCAAATAAAATCAAGGTCAGACCCATGTAATGTAATTGAATGTGGCAAAAAAAAAAGTCCCCACTTACTTCCCCACATGGGAAACATGGCTGAGCAAAAGTCTTTGGTATAAAAAGGAGTAGTACAAGGTAGTGTCATCCCACAGGCGTACCTGATTAGAGCCAGGAGGTTGGGCAGCAAGACCAGAAACTGGGCAGTGCAGGGGTTTCTGTAGATGGGAGCTCCAGCGGGAGTGTGGCCCACCACAAAGCCACCAGCTTTGGCTTCTTCAATGTCTGCAGGCCAGCGTGCCCGCTTCACCACCCCCAACATGGCATACAAACAGAAGCTCAACTAGGGGAAGGTCAGAAAGAAGGGATAAACACTTAAATAAATGTTGGGGATTGATTTAGGGATTTTCTAGGGGTAACAATATGGCTTGGTTTGTTGGTCCACTACTTTGGTCCAGACTGAAATGTCTTAACAACTATTTGACAGATTGCCATGAAATTCTGTACATCATTCATGTCCCAGCTCATGTCATCGTCGGGTCAAAATTATTTTAATTTGTTCAATATTTTGATTTATGACTAAACCCCTGCAAACCCGATGACATTCCCATGAGCCTCAGCTGTACTTTCTGTGTTTCTCTGTTAGCATGTTACCACACTAAACTTAGATGGTGAACATTTTACACCAGCATGTTAACATGCTCACAATGAAAATGTTAACGTTTGCATTTAGCTCAAAGCCCCGCTGCACCTAAACACAGTCGTACAGAGCAGCTAGCATGGGTGTAGACTCCTATTCTTGTTTATAAATAAAATATAAACTCAAAAGTGCCTTAGAATTAGAAGCCAAAAAAGTGTTCTTCTCTACTTGTGTGGCAAACAAGTTAAATTAGGTCTAGAGTATACACTTACCCGCCCCCTGTTAAGGCCCGTTGTGTCTGTATCTTTACTTTGCTCAGTGACCACCTGATCAGCCCCAACAAAGGACAGGAACACGGCAGGGTCCCCCAGCACACTGAAACACAAAGAGATAAGTGTCAATTATCTATCATGACATTAGAATACATCACGTACAATTTGCGGGAGATAGAAAGAATTCAAACGCACTGCCTCATCTCATCTGAGGTCCATTCTGCAACCACTGAGGCCATCAGTTCATCAAGAAAAGCCTTCTGCTTTCCAAAGTCTTTGAACTGGTTGCTGATGAGCACCAGAGCTTCCATTAGTGAACATTTCTCCATGTGAGTCAGCATGGCGTCGCTTGAGAACAGCTTCTTCACGTGATTGTAAAACATGTCAAAACAAGGCTGGAGAGGAAAAAAAACTTGTCATTAGTATGGTGTACTTCCAGTACATAATTTGTACATACAATTCAACAACTAAAAGTGTAATCTATGTCATGCTATTTTACTTAAACTGGGTAACAAGGACATTTACCAAGATGAACTGCGGGTAATCCCTGCAAATTTTGATGATGGAAGAACAGGCGTGCCTCCTCACGTTTTTTACAGCTCGGGTACGAGGTGCCTGAAGACGTCAGTTGGAGAATGTATTTTTGAGTTTTGGACATGAAAGATGAGCAAAAATGCAAATATTTGGTTATGTGAAGGGAACTCACCTTATTTTCCTGACCAACCTCAAATGTGATGGCTTTAAACAGCTGCAGGGACAAAGAATAAAATACTGTAAGGTCAATGTTAATGATAAATACACACTAGTTATTAGAGACACTGTTCCCTTATGATTTGAACATAATTCAAACCTAAATATCTTCAACAACCCAAATCACCACATCTAACCTTTATGAAACAGTTAATATTCATATCATGCCTTTCCTTATGCCTGTAGGTATAGACACATAAATAATATGTAGTAACCAATGACAAATCAGCTGACCTTGTAAAGGACCTGTGGCACGAAGTGCTGTCTTCGTGTGGCAAATGGGAAGAGGGCAGAAACATTGGTGAGCACACAGGACAAGATGAGCGGGTCTCTAGTGTCGTAGTTCAGCACGGCCTGCAGCAGTTCCATGCTCTGATCTATGGGTAACTTCTACACAGTGAGAAGCAGAAGGAGGGGACAAACCTTCACATCACTATAATGAACATTATGTTTCTTACGCAGTTTTGTTCTGTTACTTCACATTGTTCCTGTTACCTCCTCCTCCAGATTTTTGAAGATTTGTGCGATCATACACTCCATGAAGACGGTCATTGCATCCCACTGGACCACTGATGGAGACAGGAGGGAGCACAGGCCTTCAGCAGTCTTAGCTGGTGAGGTACAGAGAGAGAAGTCAAGTTAATTTGTTGAATATTAAAATGTATGACCATCGACATGTAAATGCAACTTTGGGGAAATTTCTTGCTTAGTATAACGAAGGCCTTAAAATGTAATGGTCAGAAGAGTTCACAAACATGCATACACATTTCTACACCCGAGTCTGCTGATTGAGCTGTGGGGCTTTCTCTAACAAATCCAACCAAGCTCTTTCCAAGACCAAATTTGTTCCATGTTGCTGCATGAATTGACCAAGTCCACCACAAACGCAGAGAAAACACCAACCCAGCAGCAAACCAAAACACATCTTTAAAGAGTTATCAATCCCCTTGTCTGATGCTAAATCAATGTGTCAAGAATGAGAACAAACACTTACATGTGGTATCCCCAGTATCGATAGGGCTGGCGATCTGATACGGCAACCATTCAGCTGCTATCTGGAAAGCCTCGAGAGGAACAATGCGACATGCACTCCTCACCACCTCTCCCTGCTGTGCCCGAAAAGCTGTTAAGCATGAACATACACCATTAAAAACATGAAGGGATAAAATAAAGTGCTCTGATATTAAGTGAAGTAAAGCTGAATCCATAATACTTACAATTAAAAAATGAATTGAAGTCCTCGTCGCTGTCAAAGTCCACACGGGAGTACTCGCAACTTGGGTTATCAACTCTAGATGGAAATCCAGTCTGGAGAGAAAGACAATACTTTTAGTAACACCCTGCTTGGCTTCAATGCACCGTATCAATGGTAGCACTGACATCACTGTCTCACCTTGACTAGGTTGATCATAGACGCTCTGAGGTATTTGATGGCCATCTCCACAACAACGGCGTCCTTCGAAAGACTCTCATGCCTGAACAAAGCTCCCCAAGTAGCCAGAGTGGACGACTTTAAAAACTGTAGTTAAAAAAAAAAAGAAAACAAGAGCGATCAAACACAGCTGAAGGATTCATATTCTACTGATTCAAATGCAGTCTTTATGTCAAGCTTTCATCTGTAAGTCAGTTTGTTTAAGTCAAGCAAAAACAGTGTCATCTCACCTGACTGGAATGTATAGTGAAGGCTAAAAAGGCTTCCATGTACTTGCTGAGATTTGCAGGTACTTCAACCTCTACATCTGAACCCTGTGGGCAAAACATGATATTTCTCAATGATCAATCATAACCACAAAGTACTAAAACATGCTTCTGTGGCTTTATACAACATGTGTATGTGGATCAAGTTCAGATAAAAGACCATGTGAACACAGGAATTTATGTGTGGCCAAATTAGGATAAACTCACCACTAATGAGCAGAGCTGGCCTCCCAGAGCACACAGGACCTGACACAGCCTCTTCAGGAAGATGTAACGCCGCTCCACCACCTCCACTGCTCTAAAGGAATATATACACACACAGAAAAATATAAGTCTCTGCCACATGTACTGGATAAACGTAACTTTTAACAACAGTAGACAGATGTGTCACATTACTTACTGTGATTCAGAGGATTTCTTACATATTGCAAGTCCATCTGCTGACCTGTAACCAGACAGACACAAACCATTCAATAACAGTGACAATGGTAGGTTTCCGGCAAAGAAAGGTGATGGAGAAGAGCAGTTGTACTCACTGGGCTGCAGAAAGGATGTAGTGGATGGCCACATCATCAAACAGCAGCATGAATGGCTTCCTATCCTCCAGCTTCCCCTGTGGCAGAATTACACATCATGGCTTCTCATTGCTAATTTATGGTAAACTCTCTAGGTTATAACTGAGCATTCTGTCGTGTGACTCATCTGACCTACAGTTCTATAATTAATGATAAGGAAGTTTCATATTGCACACATCTAAACGTGGTCACAATAGCACAATGCATTCAAGTGTCAAGGCAATAACCATACAATTAAAAACTTTTATGGGCTTATCAATATATCCAATCTTTCAATTTTGTTGATGACATTTTTAGGAGTTGTAGTGGAAAGAAAAATTGCAAAATTGGTAGGTTTGTCTAGGAATTCAGAGGAAAAGACTCTTTAAGATATCATACAGTAGTAATTATGTGACACACACAAGATGATGGGATTGAAAGATATTCTTTTTACATCTATCAGACAAGCATTATGGCCTTTCAACACATTTTCCCTGTGACTCACCTTCCGGCTGATAGCAATGAGCAGACACTCAGCTGCCTCCAGCTGCAGTTCCGGTTCACTCAGCAGCAAACACAACATCTCCAGTAGATGACAGTTTCCGGAGGTAATAT
This sequence comes from Lateolabrax maculatus, assembly GCA_031216445.1. NCBI lineage: Eukaryota > Metazoa > Chordata > Actinopteri > Acropomatiformes > Lateolabracidae > Lateolabrax > Lateolabrax maculatus. Next base: position 12,056,329 of record CM062209.1, read on the forward strand.
GCACCAGAGACACCCAGTCTATGTAGCCTGCAAGTGTATTCAGTGTAGCCACAGCGACTCGACAGTGAGCTCTGGCCTGTGCGTGGAAAAATTAAGGACAAGAAAGGGAAAATGGAGGGAAAAGACACCAAAGTAATTAAAGTTATCAAGTTCAGAAGAGGTTCACATAAGAGCAGAGATGCAGTGATGTTTTCTTACCTGCAGGTCATGTCCGGGTGACCCTTTCTGGATTTAAAAAACACAAATCAGACAAATATTACAGTCGCTTCACTGTTAAATGTTTCCTTTGAGAAATAGAAAGGAACCAGACTGAACATTTTATCTTAAATCTACTTATTTCTACAAAATAAAGAGACCCCACTGACCAGTTTACGGTAGTCTTCAACATTAACGTGCAGAATAGCCATCATGAAACTGAAGATGCTTTCCATGTTTTGGGTGAGTGTTTGCTGGATGTCTCTGCGTCGCTGGGTGGGCAACGTCTGGAAGGTGATCACATCCTCCGCCAGCCTCAACAGGATCAACATCACCAGCTCCGTCTGTGCTTCCTATGAAACGCACAAGTGATTTTAGTTTGACTTTAGAAAGTCCATGACAACTGGATTAAAGGAATGTATTTTTTGCTAAAAATATGCTCGGAAAGGCCAAGAATATAGTTTACACTGATAAAATCATCAAGTGGAAAGCCAGTTGTTTAGACATCTAACAGTGGCCAATTTGACACATGAACATGAATACGACTATTTGCATGCGAGTTATTACGTAATCTTATTCAAATGACATGCAAGGTGGCAAAAGGAACGACTGATCTGCAATAACAGAACGTTTCCCGCACTGTATAAGTTACTCACCCCTTGGCTGGTGAGAGCCTCCATCTCTTTCAGCATATCTGGCCAATGTTGAGGCCATTCTCTCTTTATCATTTCCACTATGATTCGTGACAGGACATCTTTGACGTGGCTCTCCTCCTCCAGGATGGAATGAGTGCCCTGATAAGACACAAGACAGGTATCAGAGAATGAGACAGACTCTACGTTTCATCTGAACCTTAAGACGGACAGTTACGTTGTTACCATTCCACTTACATTTGCCAACAGCTGCATGGCGCACTCCTTCAACTGGACTTTCTCCTGTTGTTGCATGTTGTTCCATCGGAACCTGCAAGAAAAACAAGGTTTCCTTCAAAACGTTCAGCTTTTTGGCATGTCATTCTTTGGTATTCTTGGATCAATGACCGAGTTACACTGACTTGATGACGTGCTCCAGGATTTGCAAACCAAAGTGTCTCACTACAGCTGGCTGGGCTTTGTCGGCTAATTGTAAGCCACATGGGACACAGAAGGAGCTGGTCTCTTTAAACTCCTCACAGAACTGTCGTGGACAAACAGAGCTTGTTATATTACAGATATCAACCTTACAGATATAGATTATACAGCTATATATATATATTTATATATATATATAGCTTTAAAAACAATACTTAGAACGGTATACATGTAACGTGTCAGTGTCAATAAAGCTACAGCTACAGCAACAGCTGCCTCAGCAACATTTCAGTAAGTCAGCCAACCTGCCAGCTAGCCTCTAACTCATTCAATCTATGTGCGCCGCTGGCATGAGCAACGTGACGTTAGTTGGCATCGTTAAACCGAGCTCTGACCCTCCGCAGGACTACCAGCAGTAAACCAGTGACACCGTCTCTCTGAGTGGCTGAACGTGAGCCGACAGTGGATGAGGTGGTGAGGTGATAATCATGGCAAACACCGGCTAGCTCGCCGAGCATCTGGCCATCATCATCATCATCATCAGTATTATTATTATTACAAACGCGGCTATCGTTAACTTCTCGCAAACGACCTGTAACGTCACAATCCGCCAACCCCTGCTGACGTTCAAAAAAAAAATCAATGGCTTTTTTTCTTTTTTAATTGAGCCGCTTCGTTTCCACTCTCACATCGGCTCCAACGAACGACAGGCGCCGCTAGCCAGCAGCTAGCCGAGCGAGCCGTGGCGGCGCTACCTTCAGGGCCTCCAGCCGGTAAATCTGTCGCGTGTCCGCGTCCATCAGCACATGCACAGCCTTGATGAGCTGCTCGCACGTGGCGGCCACCTGGTCGGCCATGGCTTCAGGCAGCGTCTGGCACACCGTTAAGGCAGAAGGCGAGGGGGCTCCCTTATGCAAAACCACCTGCACACCAGCGAGCTGCGTGCGCTCAGGGAGGTACCAACGTGCACAAAATGTGCCGCCTGCGCGCTTTGAGCCTTCGGCTTCGCCGTTGAGAGGGGATTCTGGGAGTTGTAGTCAAAGCGTGTTTTTTTTTTTCTTTTTCTTTCTTTCTTTTTTTTTAAATGATCGTCTATGTGCTGACAGAGAAATTACTTGTGAGTTAAAACAAATGTCTCATTTAAGTCTGAAAAGACTTTAGGAAATAAATGATCATATGAATAGTTAAATTATTCAATAAATAGTGAAATTATTTTAAAATTAATTAAAATGTATCATAAAATGTTATTTCATTTTTTTTTTTTTTTTTACAGAAATTACATTTCATCATAGATTTTATAGGTCCTTTTGGGGGGGTCTGTAGTCCAAATACAGACCTCCCTGCCTCCCTGTCTTGTATCATCTTAAGTGATCTGATGCATACTGTTGCACAACCGGTACCATAAAAAAAAAAACTTTTTATATCGTATAAACATTGTTGGAGGGAGCCTGATATTTGAAGTCTTTTAATGCCAATGATCTGCTACACTCTAATTGTTGTGCACATAACTTTTAATTTAGAAAGATTTCGAACGCAGGACTTTCACTTGTAGCAGAGACTTTTGTTTTTAGCATCTATAACTTAGGCATAAAAGAGTACTTCCTCCACCGCCGGACAAGCCATTAATGAATCTGAAATGTGGACCCGGTCGGGCTGTGAACGTGAGAAAACTGCTTCCCACTTCAACTTTAGCTTTCGACTCGTGAGACACGAGCAGAGTGAGACCTCTTACTTCTGTCCGAACCGACTCGCCTGTCGATCCCTTACTTCTAATGTAAGTTTCATGTGCAGCTTGTTGTCCAACTAAATGATGTCAACCTGTAGTGAACCTTTATTGAAATGAGTTTTTATTTCGTACAACTGAGAAAAACAAATTGTCGCTGTACGCCGGACACGTCTAGACACTGTGTGCGTGTGTGTGTGCGTGTGTTTTTTTGGGGGGGGGGGCAGTTCCAGAACGGGGGCGGAGCTTGAATTCCAGAATGGAATGAGTTTCCTCCCGATACGTCACTCTGGGATAGGCTGCGAGCTGCGGAGCAACGCTGTCAGTCAACTGGGTTTCGGGCTGGTTACCTACACGTCCTCGGGTAAGAAAAAAAGCCACAAAAATATCCAATAATTACCGCGTACATTTATAATTTGTTTCAAATGTAGTTTACTCATAAAACGTGAGGGTTTTTTTTTTTTTTTTTTTTAGCAGTGCCGCGCGCCCGCGACGGGCCGTTTTAAAGTTCTAAGCGATGCTCGCTCAACTACAACGGAAACTTTAGTCGCGAAGGCCTTGTTATCTGTTGCAACAGGTCCTGCGACACGGGATACAAACGACATTAGTGTGTGTTATGTTTGGCAAATTTCGGTTGAATTTGTGAACTGACGATGTGTTGTGTTTTTTTTTTTTTTTGTTTGTTTTGTTTTCTTTTTCAGAACGGGAGCCCCGAGCAGGAGAAAGTAGCCTTGCCCGTCGCGGGTTCAGGCTCTGGGATTAAAGTGATCGTCAGTCGCGCAGCTTTCGTCGAAACCGCCTGTGGAGATTCATGCTGTGCTGGTTAGCTAAATGCGGTACGAAGCTAAAATGATGCCGGTGAGTTCGTGTTTCATTTATTTCGCCAGCGTTACAAGTTTCGACGCTGCCCTGTAGCTCGACGTGCTCTTTTCGATGTATCTCCGCGCCAACCCCGCATTGTGAATTACCTGGGCATTTAAATTGACGTGGCAAGTTGATGCGGTCGCTACTTTGTGCCAGTGCTGTGGCAGCACAGGCTTCTGTTGCGAAGTTTATCATCTGTGACAGCTGTGTGCGGGTGATCGCTGCATGTCTTTATAATTCATTTATTGGCTTTCTGGGATATTATTCTTTATATTTAAACCAAGTCCCCTGCGTCACAGTGCCTTCTTATATCTGTTTTGGGACAGTTGACATTTACCTGACACGATAGTCATTAACTTCACTGTAGATGCTTTTAATGGTTCACTCTATGCTGTTGTGAGCTTTGTTAGTATGTACACATCCATCCTGCCAAGTGGCTGGCATTACGCTAAACTCAGCTCAGGACGCCTGCCATGTCATCACCATCACCACCATCATCATCCTCATCAGAGGTCCATTGCTGCAGTGCAAGGCTTTATGTCTCAGCACTTCTTTGATGTGTACCCAGGGCAGCGGACTGTAGTTTTCCTGCCTGTGCTCACTGTAGGGAAATATTTTTAACAATGTAGTTTTACTTCTCTGTTGCGACTTTGCCTGCCTGCGGTTCAAAGAAGTGATGGCTGGATTGGTAACTAGTAAGCACTTAACCCAGCTAAAATTTCTAGAATTTAGTGACCTGAGAATGCCATGGCTAAATAGGGGTTGCAACTAACAAATACTATCAGGATTAATCTGTCGATTGTGTTCTTGATCATTGCTAATTCAATAAAATGTTATAAAATAGTAAAAATTGCCCCTCACAATTTCCCAAAGCCCAAGATGACATATTAATATCGTTGGTTTTTGTCAGACCAACATAAAGATACTCACTTTACAACGATATAAAACCAAAACAGAGAAAAGCACCAAATCCTCACATTTTAGAAGGCGGAACTGGAGAATGTGTGGCATTATGGCTTGGTAATTGACTTAAATGATTAATCTCTTATCGAAGAAGTTGCCAGTTAATTTTCAGTTTATCAGCTAATTTCTCATTAAACTAATAGTTTCAAAACTAGTACCGTTTCACCACTAGTTGCCAGTATATAGAGGGAAGGACAGTCATTATCTGAGCGTCAATACTGTAGTATTTTGTGTTATTGCCTCAGCTTCTCTGGTTACTTCATAACCTTTATGTCTTTGATGAACAAATGTGTTAAGTCACATGCTGTACAACACACAAGTACACTTTGTTTACAACAGTGTTTACAATCAATGGAAAATCCAGTGTAATCCTCTGTGGTACTATGCTCATGTCTTACTAATGTTACCAGTCTCTGCTTAGACCTGTGCTTCCAGTAAAACAGCTTTATCAATGAATTAATCATCTTAGCTGTGGAGACAGTCATTCCTGGCACATAGTCATTTGTTATCACCCTGCTCCGTTCTCTTGGACACAAATATAAATTGTATCTCTTACAGGTTTTAATACAAGATCTGTTTCTTTATATTCCACATGAGACCTTGGTAACTACCCCTGTTATCCCGATTCTGTCACCCGAGAATATATCTGTTTTTTTTGTTTGAATGAGATACAGATTCTGGTGTTTGCCTGATAAACACAAAATGGCCTCTATATAGTCATGTCTGATGCGAGGTATTGTCTTATAAATTACACCAATAGACCATGACCCTGCTTGCACAGGCCAGAGGCTCGGGGGTAGTGAGAATGTACTGTCGTAATTGCTGGCTGGGATGGTAAATAGGGGGGTCACTGTTTCCTGAACACAATGAGCTGTAGGGACTCTTTAACAGCGCGTTGTGGAGAGCACATTGTGTGTGTGCCTGTGCTCTGGCAGCACCCTGATAAGGGATGCTCGTCCTTTTATTGAACCAAAGCACGGTATAACTAATTTACCCCAATTCAGTGTAAGCTCTACTTTGACAAGTCTTTGTTCTGCAGACACTTATTAATGCCACATTTAGGTTTGAGTTCTCTGTTAGTTTATTGGCCCATATTTCATTTTGGTGTACTTTTTGTCAAGATAAATTATATTCAGTGGCAACAGAAAAGAACAGACACCAAACTTGAAAAAAAAATGTGTTAACTCCAGTCAGGGAAAAGGATCTGCATGATTTTGGATTTCAAATGTTGCAGGCATAAATCCCACACTGCTGCTCCCATAAGAGTTGCTTACTGTGTAGATTTTAAAGTAGATAAACTTTTTGTGTGCCTGGCCCGCATTATGTAGTTTTGCATGCTTTGATCGACACATCTGTACCATGTCTCAGTTACACCGCAACAAATCCCACTGTCGCTTGACTTTATGGCAGTGTTATGATGGTGGGAAAATGAGGTGATGATCTGGGAAGCCTGATCTTGCTGTGTGTATCAACAGAAACCTAAGTAGGCTTTCTCTGTGGCCAGCACAGGCTTTGTGTTTACTCTGTGGGAGAGTATGCAGTGGTTACATAAGCAGTCACATCAGTGATAGCCAAGGACATTCAAGGGCAATGTTTTGACTTTTATCTGAAGAAGAAGAGTTATCGGGATGAGTGTATTAGTTGAAAAGAGCAGTGTGAAAAATACAGTAGGCTTGTAATAATACTTTGCTCCCAACCCAGCAAGCTGGTTACCTATGTTAAAGTTTTCTTACTGACCACCGTCCGTGGCTATTGGCGATTGACTCTGCCAGTCGCCAGTAGCCAATATATTTGTCCAATCCCCCAACCCTAGTACCCATCTTGGAATATTGAGTAACTCACATCTGTGAGGAATCCAGGTGAAACGTAGAATTACACATTAAAGTGGTACAACTCCAGAAAGACAAGGAGCGAGAGCATTGTGACTGCATTGTCTCAGGTTGAAACACTAGTCTGGCCATGGGGAACAGGGAGGCCATGGTTCAGAAGTGTACCCAGGGTGGTCTGGGAATCAGCCTTCTTGGAAACTTGTGGCCTTTTTTGACTAAATAGTCCCAGGAACTGAGGTAAAGCAGGAACTGATCTCAGGAACTAAGTCAGGAATCAAAGGCTCATTTTGTGCACATTTGTTTGCACTTGTGTCGAGACAACATCATGGTCAGTGTTTCCCATTAATTACCTAGACTGTGGTGGCTTGCTGCAGTCTAATTTGTCCTGCCACAATTTCGTAATGAACCAAAAATATTTTTACACATCAACTGGTGGGGTTTGCCCAATAGATTAAGCTTGGTGGGTCATGGACGACCACTCTGTGTCCGAAGATCTCCTCATGGGAGCTCTCCCTTGCGCTGGCTGGTCCACGCTGGGCGCACATCCTCTGTGGTGGTGCACCCAGTCCGACTCTAGGTAAGCTGGGAAAGGCCCCGGACTGCCACCAGGGCGGGGACCGGCTCACTTAAAAGGCGTCAGGGGTTTGCAGCGATGTCCGCAACCCGCCACACATCTTGATACACGGACCACGTCTCGTATACCATGCTGTGTGTGTGTGACTGTTTGAACGTCATCACCATTCATTTCTACTGAAAAGGATTACAGCCACATTTTAACATTTTATTTGAGTTCTGATAAAGTCAGAATTCTGTGATGATTATTCTCAAAATTCTGACTTTAAACTCAATCTCAAATACATGTTTCAAATTTGGCCCTAATTCTTTTCTGTACATATCTGTTAAACCAATATGTTTTTTTATTAAATTGTTTACTACTGCACAACATTATTTACAAGAGCACAAAGTTCTTCATAGATCTAACCTCTTAATTTTGCTTTCAAAGTACACCAGATTAATGCATTTAACTTACTTTACTCTGCGACTCTGATGCTTGAATGAATGTTCTTCTGCCATAAAGTTTTGTTTAAATGTCCAACATGTACGCTTATGCATTCCTAGTCCTAATATTGATGCTACTGGAAACCAGTACCTGCTGCTGTATGAGTAATACCCCTGGCCCAGGGACTTTTGTGGGGACAGAAAAAATTACCTCTGGTCACAACGTGGCTAATGTTCTTGAATCCCAAAAAAGGTTCTTAAAAAAATTTCCTGCAGTGGAAAAGGGCTTTTGTGTTCTCACTACCCACTCTTCTGCTTCACCAAATTCTCTTTTGCATATCACAGATTAAACACCACAAAGTGTGTGTGTGTTTTTTTTTTTTTAGGAAACCAATTAGTGTGTCTGCCACATTTTTGAATCGGTACCTCTTGGCTTGTATTGTCCCCCATGAGATAAGTGTTAATAAAAGCTAGTCTTGCATTCAGTAAATTCCCATACAACAGCTGTTTTTCACAATTCTGTGAATGCTTCACTTTTCAGTCATTTATTTAGGCTATGTAGCAGTTTTAGGTTATTTAAGTCTGTGTATATTATCTATAATAGGCTCCAGTTTGCTGACTGACTTCATCCAACTGCCGAGAGGGCTTGAAAAAAAAATAATACATCCTCTCTCCCTTCTGCTTAATTTTGACTCCCATTTCCCTTATCTCCCAGATAAGCACAAACTAGGAACTGTCTCATCACGTAGACCAGGAATGGAGGAATATTTCGAGAGTGCAGATTATAAAGTGATAGGCTAAGTACTGCAGTGCAGACAGAGAGAAGAGGTTGTCCTGATCGAAGAGTCACAGCTCGCTGCAGCTTCAGTGTGTTGTAAAAGCTGCTTGTGTTTTTTCTAAATGTTGCAGCTGAATGAGGCTACTGTGCGATCTGATTCCCTTTGCGTTCTGTTTGTTACCCCTGACCCTTTCTCCCTCGCCCACTCGTCTCCCTAATGCAGCATAAAGAAAGTGAGAAAGAGTGAAAGAGAGATGAAGAAGAATAATGCATAAAGCCATTAGGGAGTTTTCTGCTGCCTCGCCTTTTTGAAGGACTGCTATGCTGGAACTGTGTCAACTTTTGAAGCTGTGGCAGGGAGGACCGAGACGCACACCCAGGAAGATGATGCTGCAGTGTCTTACAAACTTGCTGTAATCAGATTCAGAGGTGACTCCCTCAACAAGACCTAGTTGGTTTATTCGCTTACCACAGCAATATCTGTAATTGAAAGAGTGTGTGGACAGAGGGCCTAGCAGCCCTAAGGTGAGACCCCTCCGGCATGGTCAAAGATAGGGCCCCTGTTATCTTCTTCTGCTGTCACCCTGCCTTACACTGTCCATTTTCCCAGTTGTCCCATTTCTCCTGTAGGCATTTTATCAGATGTTGTGTATGTATGGTAGTCAATCCCAATGTATTATATCAAGCCTGTCTGACACTCTGCCTTATTTTATCTGACTACCTCCATTCTCCTCTGAGGCAGGAATGTAGTTAAAACTTGCTGTGCTATTCAGAAAGTGTAGATGTCTAAAACTGTACTAGTTTAACTTGTTAAATTCATTAACACACTCTCAGATATTGTGCTCTTTTGTCTTTGGAGCCACTGCAGGTTTCCCAAATTGGTGTCAATGTGAAATTGTTGTTCAATTGTGAATCCAGCACACACTAGAATGATTTAGCTTCACTTGACAGCAAAGTTTTTCCTACTAAGAAATTAACATAATTGATTCATATTTAGCACTCTTTTATCAGCAGGAGGTTGTAATCAAGTCTACCTGGGACCACAGCGACACAATAATATGCATGGGTTTGCAGGTTCTCTGACTCACACAACGCTATGACAAGCTGGAAATATAGTTTATGCTACTAGCCCAGAGAGAAGTAACCTTTTCTTTACCTTACACTCGATAGTGTAGTATGAAAGGCTATAAAGGACAATGAACAATAAGTTATTAGCATAAATAATCTGACTAATAGATAATGAAAACAATTTTGTTGCAGTTCCAGTTTGAAACACGGTGTGTAGGAAAAACAGACACATTGGCAAATTTCAGCTTTAAAAGAGAAAAACAATATGGACCCAAACAAAGGTACTAGTACTGTGAGAACTAATTTTAGTAGAAAATCAGTTACTTGCTGATGTTACTGGGAACATCAGCAAAGATACCTAATTGGATTTTTTTTAAATACAAAACTAAGATAATGAATGATCCCTGATGTTACAGTGGGCATTTAAGTTGTATTGATATGAATAGTCAGTGAGAGGATGGGCTTTCATTTTCTAGTTATCCTGATATTGCAGAGTAATTCTATTACTGTACAATCCCTTGCAATTTGTCTATTCCTGGAAACGGGAAACTGCAGTGGCAAACAGTTTTGATCTTGTCTTAACTCAATATGGGACCAATTGCATTTAGACAATGATCTTAGAATTGACCCTCACAAGGAGAGAGTTGATTGTCAAGATGGGACACAGGGACTGTTACGCTACTAGGCCTGTTTGAAGTAACATCATCAAAGGATCATTTTTCAGTTTTTAATATTCTCTTAACCTGTCCTTATACATTTATTTTTTATAGAGTGCTGCAGGAAGGAGTCCTAAAATCCAGAAATTATTTGGCATTTTTGGTCCATGGATTTGATTGTTTTTTTGGTTAGATGCCTGAAATAAGGTCTGTTGTTAACCCAAGCTCAAGAGAGTTTAACATTTTGTTTTATGACATAAAATACGTCAGTAAATACCCCGCTCGTTCATTTTTAAGCTTTTACATTAAAAAAGGCGGTTGCTAACAAATGGCTGAATGAGACTACAGATTATCGCAGACACTAAGCGTCATCACACCAAACAGTGAAACTCATCTACTCACTAGTTCGCCTTTACAGACTCTAGTTGTGTTTATACTCGCAGTTTTGAAAAGAGGTAAATGCGCAAAATCAAATTACAAGTTGGAAGCTTAGTGGTGGTGATATTGAAATCATGCGACCGTGGTGTACCTCGTTTATAGCATAACTTTAGCTTTTTACTTCTGGCAATTGCAATTACGCTTCAAAAATCAATAATAAGATTTTCTTGCTGAACGAAACGTGTACGTATCACAAACTAATCCAAAATCCAATGGAAAAATCCCTTTGGCCTTATGTTGAGGAAACAAGGGCTATGCTAACTTCCTGGTTGGCCAACAATAATAAGTCATCCCTGCAGCACTCTGTTGCTGCAGTGCACATGTTTGTTATCTGAATGATCAGTGGGAGTGCCACACACACTAACACAGCATTCCTCTCTGTAATTGGCTACGAGTACAGTGTTGATCTTTAAACTCAAGTCATCTCAGAGTCCTCCATCTAAACAACTGGAGAGGCTCGAAAAGCTTGTTCCCCTCAGGCCTCCAATCAATAGCATCTGCTTCAGGGCCCCCCTGGCTTTAATAGGAGAAGGGATCCAAATTACACAATAAAGAGCCAAATCAGCAACTTTTATTGGCTGTAGGCTTTATAGTTGATATCTTCAGCATACAGTATATTGGAGAATAGCCCTGCACCTCCGTACGGGGACTGCAGCTTATTTAACTTCATACAGAACAGTAACATTGACAAAGAAACCTGTTTCCATGCAATAACCCAGAACTGTTACAGTATATCTCTTTGTTTTCCTTTTCAACAGGGCAGGTCAAGTACGTGCTGCCAGCTGCAGTCACTCTCACTGTTAGATGTGTTCTTATTACAGTGTCTTTTTGTCTGAGGGTTTGATGTTACAGCCTTTCATCCCTGAGAGACACTCACACACTCCTACCTGTATTATTGTATCTACAACAGATGTTCTTAAGCATGTGCCATTGACCCTCAGGACTGTGTAGTTTTTACCCAAGTTACTACAGTACCTAATTGTATGGAGTTAAACACTTTAAACTAGGTACTGAACAGTGAAATCTGTTAATGAGAATGAACAAATGCATACTCCGGGTCCTTGGTTATCTAGAAGGATATTCTCTCTTAACCTTAAGGCATAGTGGCTGTAGCTGCAGGCTATTGAATTTAAGCTTACTATTGTAATACTGGGCCAGTAGTCTGTTGAAAGGCTATATTTTTATATAGCGGATTAACTTAATCCCTGAGATATAGCTCCAATGACCTAGCCTTATAGCTGCTTTGAGAATATCTTCAGTGCAGGCTGCAGTGTTAACAGCCACATTTCTTTGCACTGGCTGTAATTGTCAGTTTGCAATTCTGAGCTGTCACGCCAGTCCCAAACCCTGGGAGACAGCTTTGACTTAGCTGACGCTGTGATGGAATTAGAAATCTATCGCTATAATAGTGAACCACAGCCGAAGAGGCAGCTCGTCCCCTTCTCCTTCCCCAGGGCGATCTCTTTGCCCTGTCTCAGGTAGGAAGGAAGTGCAATTCAGCAGTTGCTTCTGTCATCCACTCTGATAGACAGAAGGCAAGTGTAGCACATTTTTGTCAAACGTTGTCATATACAGTTTTTAAATTGGTACCCCTCAGCTCCCTGGTTCTGTAAGGCGTTGCTTTCTGGTCATCTTTTGTGCTGCTGTTTTGTTTTGAAATAGGCCTATCAGGTTGTTATTGAGCTGTTTAATTTTATGATTAGTTGTATTTGTGAATGATTAATGAACTCTCAGGTTGTCTGGCTTATTCAAAACGGGGAGTCAGGGCACTCACCTGTTTGTCTAGGTAGACCACTTAAGGCAGTCTTTTTACCCTTTAATCAAGCTCTCAGTGATATTGTGTACCATGATAAACATTGTTTAAGAAATATCCTTTAATGAGTACAGTGATAGGAGATTAAAAAATAAATATGATATATTTGTGTTATATTGTGTATATTATTTTATGTATATGGTAAGTTGTATACTGTATAGCATTTGTGTGCATCCTAGCCCATAAGAAGTGGCCGCATACATTAGGTGGATGAAGGTCAGTAGCAAAATGCCAACTCATCTAGATTGGGGCTAAGACTAGGTAGTGGTGGCTCTGGATCATTAACTTTAGTGCTGAAGAGAATTGGCTTTCAGTGTAGGCATAGCCACTCCCAAGACTCCATTCCCCTCCCATCAGCGTCTCTGTCTTCTCACTCTCTTTCAATCCCGCTCTCTCCCAACCTCCACCCCCCTCACTCTGTTGTCTCTCTTTCACTCTCCAAATATTAACAGGGTCATTTGAATGTCCTACATTGCTGGAAAGTTGTGATGATGTCAGCTGCTCTGCATTAATCTCAGAATGGCTTTTTTGCTAAAAGCTGATTCATGAAATTGATACCAGTTAAGGATTTTTTTTAAATACCTGCTCTGACAATATCATTGATTATGTCAACTGATTTTCAGTTTAGTTCTCAACTACGTACCACAAACAGTAAAAGTATTCTTATTAGCAGACAGGAAAGGAAAAGTCTTGGTTTTGGCTTTGTTCTCCAGGGTGGTCTTCCGCCACAGAGCTGTAAGGTCTTCTATGGCCAGTGATGAACACAGGGGAAATGTCTGTTTACAGCTTTCTGTGCTGTAGATTACTGACAAGGATGACTCACTGCTGATTATCTCTATTGATCGGGATCTTTCATTTACATCCCTATGGACCAAACCAGTTGAATCAGGTCCTCTGAGTCAGACCACTAAAAATGTTGTATTTTCCACTTGTTTATTTATCTGATGCTGTGTCCATCTGCTGCTGTAACAAGTGAATCTGCCCAGTGTGGGTTGAATAAAGTCTTGTCTTACCTTATCTTGTTTCCACCTTGTACATCATCACCGGGAAACACAAAGCTTCTCTGATTGTGTATATTGCTAAGATTTTCAGAGAAAACGTGTCACCTGCCCACACGCTCAGTAAACTTCATTGGGAGAAGAAAAGGGGAATAAAGGCACTTATCTTAAGGGTGTTGTACTTTTGCTCGGTACACCCCACAGTTCAAAAGCAACCCAAATACTTTTGTTTCTGCACCACGGCTGCAGCTGCTCTGTATGCTTGCACCCCAAGCCCTTTGTGCTTGTGACCCTGCTGACCTGATGTTCCCACCATTGCCCCTGTAGACACAGCCGTTCACGGCAGTATAACAAGAATAGAAAAACCTGACAGTCTAACCTCGAGTTTTAGGACACAAACACTCCTATTCCAACAATTATACACTTTCCGGGTTATTCTAGTTCTTCTCTATTGTAGCACTATTGAAGTCACTGTGAAGACTTTACACTCTGCCAAAACCTGGGTCAGAAAGGTACAGTAAGTTCTAGTGCCATGCCATAGGTTACCTATGTTGTAAAATTTTATTACGGCCTTATCAAAGCTCTCACTCCCGACATGTGATAAGATTACAGATTGTTACATATTCCAGCCTCTTACATCTGTAAATGACAGAAATTACACAGAGACACTGTTTTCCCTTTCATGTTTACTGTCAGTGTTTGTATCAGTTCATATAAGTAAATTTGACATTTTACCCTCAGGTGTGTTTTTTTAAATTATATAGTGTGTGTGTGTGTATGTATATATGTATATATGTATATGTGTGTGTATATATACACCCAGTATAAATTTTGATTTGAGAATTTCTTTGAAATGTTTGTAAGCACTACCGCAGCTATCATAGTTGTGTGACAGGAATGCCAGCATTTGGGAAGCTTACTGCTAGACAGCTCAATTTTCTGCTCAGTTTCAACATGTTTATTTTTTTTGCTGCAGCAGCTGAAGGATTTCACATTCCACTTCTATCAGTGACAGCTTCATTGAGATAGTCCATTTCTTTTTAGATAGTCCCAAACCAGTCTCTACCATCTGTCAGTCACACACTGACATACAAATCCAGCGTCTCCAGAGTCCTCAGTGGTCTGCTTGGCAGGGGTATTTAGTGTGTGTGTGTGTGTGTGTGTGTGTGTGTGTGTGTGTGTGTGTGTGTGTGTGTGTGTGTGCTGGGATAGAGGGATCTCTCACAGTGGTGACAGCACTATTTAGCAGTTAGATGGCGCAGGGTGAAATGGAATTCTGGGAGCTGGCCTCTGATTTCTCTGTTGACACAGAGGAATGAGGGCTGGGAAACGGATACTGCTATCTGTGGCTCCTTTAAGACATGCAGCCCTTTGTCATTAATCTGACGGCAGTTTAACATGTCGGCCTGATGTCTGAATATGCACCCTGGTCACTTTTACTTAAAGTCATGACGGTTCAGACATCGGTAACATTTCTGTTTGATTGAATGCCGTCAGATTATCATAAAAACTGCAGCAGCACAAGGTGAAACATGCGGAGAGAGAGATAAGATCACTCGTTTCTTATGCACAAAATCTGTTACACTAGGAAATTCTGTGAAAGAGCCATTTCTAAGTTGTTCAGGAGATTTTTTTCAGATCAGATCAGTTTATAAAAACTGGTTTCCCCGACCAGAGCAGAATAGACTAGAAACAATCAAATGACTAAAATTGTGTAAAAATGTATCAGCAGTTTCACTGTTAGAAGCGGTGGCGAGTGTCCTTTGGGCTCACGATGGTCATTAAGGCTTGGCAAAATAAGTTTTTAAATCCATCAGTGATGCAGCCGGAGAGAGAACAGAAAACACTCTTCTTCCTCGCTATCATAACTTTGTGAACTTGCTGCTGCGTTGCTGTGCTGTCTGTCTCTCCCTCTCTCCCCGTTCTCTCTCTCTCTCTCGCACACTAGGTGCCAAATATTACACACATTCTCTCTCTCTCTCACACACACACAAACACACGCACTGAACCATAGGGAAATAAGACACCAATTACAGATGATTATTATGTTCACTCTGCTTCTATCAAGGCCACCAGGATCCTCTATCTTGTGTTATTTAACATCTCTATCTAATCTATATGCCTCTCTTTTTCCCTCCCGCTGTCCCCAGATGTTCCTGACAGTATACCTCAGTAACAATGACCAGCATTTTACCGAGGTTCCCGTTACCCCGGAGACGCTTTGCCGGGATGTGGTGGAGTTGTGCAAAGAGCCGGGGGAGACAGACTGCCACCTGTCTGAGATGTGGCGCGGATCTGGTAAGTGACAGTGCCAGTTCACCCAGTGTTGTCTTTATCCATCTACACACAAAAGAACATTAGACTTTCAGTCACATGCTGTTTGTGAAATATGGCTATATCACAAGGGACAGGAGTCGGTGTGCAGACACTTGTTTGTCTTCTTCCTTTAATTAGAGGCTTTTCTGAAGTCGACCATATATGGAGATTAGCTGTGTGGTCAACTGTTAGGTGATTTCTGTTTGAAGGGCTTATCTGTTTTGGGTCTGCAATGCAAATTAAGCTGAGCCCATAATCCCTGCAACAAACACAAGCACGTAGACATCTCCCACATCTCTCAGGTGGGGTGGGTGGGGGTGAGATTTCATGCCTTCCCCATTTCCCCATCTCTGAGAGTTGGGAGGTATTCAGAATCAGAACTCAAGGAGCCAGGCTTCGTAGCTGTTTCCATGGTGATGCAGCCATAAGGGTGAAGAAAGTGCCAATTATTGTGTTTGAGTACTTCCACAAGTAGTCTGAAAAGAGACTGCTAACTGCTATAAAGATTGTCTCATTTCTCACTATAGACCACTGCTGACTCTCCTTGAAAACACAGCAGTGGCATTTCTCATCAAATTTATATGTAAAGCTATTAACAACCTACATATTACAGTCATTACTGATTTGTTTTGCAGTCACGGCACTATAATAGATCAGTTTCATTGACCTCTACCTGACTGTAATGTGTCAGTCCATTTGTGTAATGAAATGATCTTAAGCAGGTTGAAGAATACGTCTGAGGAATGGATGATGAGCCTTTTGGCTCAGTGCCAGCCCAAATTATTGACAACACATCACAGTTGTTTTCCCTGAGGTCATTGCTCAGAAAGATCAGCTAGATGCAGATGGCGCTTATGAAATGAATGACGATGGTTGGACAGGATTCACACAGCAAACCTCATGTGTACACATGACCTCCATTGGCATTGGTGTTTTAACCTTTACAAGCTTAATGTAATATAATTTTTCAATATTGACTTTATGGGTGTGTTTTTACCTCACACCTGAGGGCTGACGTATTGTTATATATTCCATCTGCAGAGCGAGCTGTAGGTGACGGAGAGAGGATGCTGGATGTGCTCCAGCGATGGGGACAACACAGGGCAGAGGTGCGCTTCTTTCTGCGTCACAATCGAGCCCCTAGCAGGGAAATGGGTAAGTGTTCACCTCCAATACATACAACAGATAATGAAGCTGACACAAGGGTTTCTATGGTCACTTCTATCACATAAGAGTCATGGTTTGAAATTAGGGTTGTCCTCAGAGAGAAGACATTTGACACCACTGTAGTAAACTCCACATATTCCTGCAGCCTCTAAACCTGCACACAACCACTCTGGCGTTAAGCATTCATGACAGGAAATTTACATTAACAGCCTGTTTGAGGCTGAGAATGGACCAGACCACCTCTCTTCTTACACTACAGAGGTTTGGAAATAGTACTCTTAAGACTGCCTTTATCCAAGAAAGGGTTTTATATTAGCAGGCTTCAAATCCTTGAACAAGCCTTATTTAGCTGTACTATTGGAGGCCAGGCTGAATGCAGGTTGTCCCAGTCACATCGTCATAAGCCTGTTACTTTTCAGTTTTCTTAAGAACACAGAAAACTCTAGTATTTTGGTCGCGGCTATCCTCTCAGCCCCCAGTTGCGTAACTAAGCCCTTTTACCCCTCACAGCTTGAGTCTGGCCCAGGGATTAGATGGCTGTTTTCCCTTCCTGTTATCTTAGCCTGCTCATGTTTTCCCACACTTTTAGCTTAGCTCTGCTCAGTCTTTGCAACAGAGTTCTGTATTACCCTTTCCTGTTACCATATTTTTAGTAAGGACAGGTACATATTGTCTCCTGTTTCTGTGGTGTTCATATTATTTAAGGAAATACTGTTGTGCTCAGTCCTTCCTGTAGTATTGACTCATACAAATGTTGACACTTTCTGATGCTGTGCAGACATGTTCTTTCTCACCAGGTCAGAGGACAAAATGTATTCTCTGCTATTCTCTTATAATCTCACACTAAATGTCATAATGTCACTTATTGAGCCTTAGCATGGTGTTCTGTTCACACACTTAACACTTAACCAGTGCATGTATTTATCATGAATACTGTATGTCAAGGGTCATCTAAAACCATTATGCAAGCTAAAGGGCTTTGGTCATGGGTGAAGGCTTTAAGGTTGGGACCCCTCCCCCTTCTAACCGCGCACGCACACACACACACACACACACGCACACACACACACACACACACACACGCACACAGCTGTCAAATGCCGGTAGCGTGGTTGGATATAAGTGCATTCATGTACACAGACAAGCACATACACAGTTATGGGACTCACCACCAGATAGTTATGTATTAGGTTAAATCCTGATATTATTGCAAGTCACAAAGAGCACCAATCCCAGTTGTTTCCCAGAGGAGCAAAGCTCATTCAGCACTAGGCAGTCTGTTTTGCCTAGCTTACTACTGATCTACACCCTTCTCTGCGGCAAGTTCAGAGTTAAACTAAACTGAGGCTGTCGAATTAGATACAGTGGACTTTGATGTCTGATGGAGTCTTCTATCTCGTTGATTACTCAGGTGGATCAAGGGGCTCAGAGCCGAAGAGGAATGGAGTAAAGGGTCCCCCAGACAGAAGAATGGAAAATGGGGTGAGTTCCTATGTCTTCTTTTTAGACTATTTTATTTGTTTTAATTTATAGTTAGAGCTTCCATGGCTCATTGCAGGTAGAAGATGTTTTGATGCATCACCACCAATTTTTCCATTTGTACTTCATTCCCTTCATGTGGATCATAGATTTGAATATTAACATACATTCTGTGACCTGCTGTGTTGTTTCTTTATACTTAACAACAAGCCAACTTGATGATTTGCTCAAGGGGTACTAATTAATTCAATTCAAAAACACCCTGCAGTGCATAAATACAAACACAAAATGAATCAGTACTGTTGTTGTCTTGTATTAGACCTTGAATGATGTCACGTTAATAGAACTTGTATAACAACACAAGAATAAATGTGTTTTCTTTTGTCCCTTTAATTATCCCTGCCCAGGTGGCGGCACCCCGGATGGACATGACGCTGGCCGAACTACAAGAGATGGCTGCCAGACAGCAGCAGCAGATAGAAGCTCAACAACAGCTCCTCTCTTCCAAGGTGCATACAGAGAAAGTGCAAGATGAAAGGGAAGATTGGGGCTGGTAGAGAGATGGGTGGAAACAGGGGATGAAGAGGTTAAGTGGTGGAGATGAAAGTAAAAGCCAGAGGAGGAGAGACAAAATAATGGAGCAAGATTAAAGAGGGGTTATTAGGAGTGGGGAGATGGTACACAAAACAAAAGTACTAAAACAAATCTAGTGCACTTATGGAAATGATGACACTAAGATAGAGTGCTTGTGGTGGTTGTGATAGACAGGTGAGATGAATTGTAGATGGGTGCAGGTGTAGTGTTTATCATTTGAGAAGCCTGAGACAGCCGCCTGCCTTGGATTCCCACTGTGCAGGACTCCTCTGGTATTTAAAGATCTCTTTTCTCTACCTTAGGACTTGTTTCTCACTTTGTTTTATTGGTGACGGCTGGAAAGGCATTTGACAGAAAACAGGCATGATAAAATTAAATTTGTGGCTGACCATTTTTCTTCCTACGCATTTTTTGGTTCTTGCTGAGGCACCTTAAAATGTTCCCATTCTGCTGATCCAGACATGTGTACTTTATTAAGATAACTTTAAAAACCTTAACTTGTGTCTTTCTCTTTGTGTTTTCCCTTGTGCCTGCCCTGCAGGCTGTAACCTGTGTCCTTGACCCACTTTAGCATTATGATCCAAGCAACTGTTAGTGTGTATGGCTGAGGATAATATAGCAAGCCAAGGAATGTAACTTCAAGCAGTCATGTACACTTGCACAGTCAAATAAACAAACAGGCATTATCATCCGCACTCATCCCTTGGCACAGTTCCAGATAGAGACTGTGTTGTGCTCATCTTAGAACCTGTTTGTGAGAGCTCTGTCAGGTTTATAGCACACTGCATCATAGTTCAAGACTGACAATTGATTTTGAAAGTTCAACACTGTTTAGCTCTACAGAATGTTTTCCTAACTCTTATTTAACCAGGCATGTTGCTATAAAATGCATCCCTTGCAACCTGCAGGGGCAGTTACAGGATGAATAATATTGTTAAACATAGCCCTTTTACTTCTACTGGTCCCTTAACAACATTTCCTGCAGTATGTAGTTCAATGCCTTGCCTGAAGATCCTTTGACAGCTGTTGAGGAAATCATACTCAGTCACAGATTACTCATAAATGAAAGTTAATGTGAATGTGTTTGTTTAATTATGCTTCTGACCTTTGCTCCCTTTCTCCTCTGTTTTGTCTCTCCAGGAGCAGCGGCTGCGCTACTTGAAGCAGCAAGAGCAGCGTCAGCAGCAGCAGGCCTCTGAGCAAGAGAAGCTGCACCGCCTCAGAGAGAACATTGAGAACCAGGAAACTCGGCTCAAGAAGGTCCGGGCCCTCAAGGGGCAGGTGGAGCAGAAGCGCGTCAGCAATGGCAAACTTGGTAAACTCATGGACTGTTCGTGCTTGGAATATTGAATGACGGGAGACATTGAAGATGTGATTTTAAACAGATTAGGATATGATGTCTTTCTTTGACTTCCTGTCTTCATGATATTCTTTGTCTCTCCTTGCATCTTTTTTCTCACCTCCTGCCTCCATCATCTTCACACACCTTCTCTCTATCTATTATTATTATTATTATTATTATTATTATTATTATTATTGTTATTATTATTATTATTATCATTATTATTATTGTTATTTTAATTATTATTATTATTCCCTCTCTCCGCCTACCACTCCTTTTCATCCCCCTCTCTCTCTCCCCAGTGGAGGAGATAGAGCAGATGAACAACCTGTTCCAGCAGAAGCAGAGAGAACTAGTGATGGCTGCGTCCAAGGTGGAGGAGCTCAGCCGACAGCTGGAGTTACTCAAAAATGGCAAAATGGATAACTTCCATGACAACCAGAGCTCTGTGGCTGAACTAGATCGCCTCTACAAGGAGCTACAGGTATGAAAAAATACAATTTCCTTAATGTAATTTAATTGAATGAAAACACCAAAACAAAATTGAGGTCCAAAGACAATATTTGTTTTAAATTAGCACAGATGTTAAACAATCTCTTTTACATGTCCTTATGTCTTGTCCGTTGCGGTGGTCAGCTGAGGAACAAGCTCAACCAGGATCAAAACTCTAAGTTGCAGCAGCAGAGAGAGAGCCTGAACAAGCGCAACCTGGAGGTGGCTTCCATGGACAAACGAATCAGCGAGCTAAGAGATCGGCTGTGGAAGAAGAAGGCAGCGCTGCAGCAGAAAGAGAACTTGCCTGTAAGTATTACCACCACAACAACATAAAAACATTCACATTGTCAGGCCACTATTAATCATATCTGCAAACAAGTGATGG
>CM062209.1:12082500-12122500 GCA_031216445.1 Lateolabrax maculatus
AGACTTGCTCTCTTAGCCCTAAATCTGTCCCCCAGTGGATAGTGGGCCAGCATTGCGCTTCATGTTATTAAAAATGAATGTTCCGACATCAGAATTAGTCATCACAAAACAACAGCAGAAAGGACCCCCCCCACCCCCTCCACCCCCACCTTCCTTAGTCCCTCTCCCACTTCCTCATCAGCCCATGTTTTCCTATTTAAATCCACACACAGGAAGTAAAAGTAACAGGCTTTTTTCAGTCTGTCATGATGTTGCACACAATTATTTCTGCATGGTGAGTTGTTTCACAGTATGGGAAGAAGAGCGATAGGGATGGGCGGGGATGCAGAGCAATCTGCTCTTAGTATACACCCATTCCCAGTTCCTCTCTAGCAGGGACGTTGTGCATAGTATCAGGCAGGCTCCTGGGGGTTGTACTTATCTTTATGTGGCCCCTTGGGGGGCCCCTGCCTGGGCCCAGCCAACATCATGTCTAGAGCAAAGGGAGATCTGGAGCTCTAAGGCTACTTTGTTTTTCTTGTCTTTCGAATGCATCTTCCTCAGAAGCCATGTTCTTGCTTAAGCCTCTGAAAGAGCTGCGGGCTAAGAGAAAAGGTACACACTTGTGTTTTGTGCGTGTGAGCTTTTTTTCAATGTGTTTATTTTTCACCGAAAAAAAGATCGTTTCTCCTGTTTGCTTGTTTTGCTGCTGTTTGTTAAAGCGTGCTTGTTGAGCTTTCTCCTCAGTTCTTTTTCTGCCGCTCTAAATGGGTCAGTTGGAACAAACATATAACCTTCAGTTGAACTGACATTCTGTGTGGATTCTGACCAACCCAATCAGGTCTAGTTCGCAAAATGTGTGTGTGTGTGTGTTTGTTGGGATATTTGCGTAACGCCTCTTGAGAGGGAGCATTTAACTACAGTCTGCAGTCAATACGATGGAAACAAACGATGTTTTACCATCTTTGATGTGATGCTAACCTTGATAGTTGCATCAGCCCTATGCTTTTGTGGCTCATCTGACTGTATATGTCTGCGGACATGCATGGCCACTGGCTGGGTCTTAGTCAGTGAACTAAAAAAAAATTCTAGTTATGAGTAACAAGGGAGGCAAAATGCTACAAAATCCACTTTTCTTTAAAAAATCTGTGATAGTTTGTTCTGTGTGACTTACACGCACAACATAACACACTGCTCTGTGAACTTTGTGTTTATCTCGATAAATGATGGCTGAAGTTAGTTTCCACTATCTGTATTGGTGGTTTGTTTTATCTTTATTTCTATGTAAAATCCTATGGTACATGCTAACATTTCAACACTCCCTGCCTATCTTTTTTCTTCTCTCCCTCGTCTCCTGCGGGTCTTCTAGGCCTTCAGCCATCCAAGCTGGCAGACTGGGGCTCTTCAGGTCCAGAATCCAACACCAACGGTCATGGTCCAGCTTCAACACTGCCACGAATGACCTCTCACTCCAACTCTAACACAGAACAAGGTAAGAAACATAAACACATGAAAACACCACTTGCACATACAGCATTTCTACAGAAACTGCACTGCAGTCCCTTCCTGTAACTATGAAAACAGCAACTGTTGATACGGCAGAACAAAAGCTTTCAAAAGAGCTTTTGTTCTCACACAAAACAGCTGTCTGAACATGAGACGAAACTGATTACTGCCTATGTGGTCTGTGGATAGATGAGATGGAACTGAAGAGGGACAGGAAGGCGCGTCCATTTTCCATGTTTGAGCCAACGGAGGCTCCCACCACCTCCCTCCGCAAAAACCAGAGCAGTGATGACCTGGTCAGGGACGCTCAGGTGAGAGGAAACTAAAAGACACTCCTTACATGAAAAATGAATTGGTCTGATTTGCTTATTACTAGCAGGAATACTCTCCATCTAATACATCTAATTTGCTATCTCCCTCTTCTCTCATCTCCCTAGTCCGCTCCCAAGGCTCCAGTCAAGGTGCCTCCTCCTGTCCCCACCAAACCAAAAGGCCCTGGTGTCGTGCCCTACGGCAAACCAGGCCTCAACACAGGCACCTTCCCTAAAGCTAAGCCTCCCAGCCAGCAGCCCCAGGCTGCCCAGGGCCGCAGCCCTCTCCCACCCTCTCAGAGCCAGACACTCCCGCTGCCCTCCAAGCAAGACACTCCACCTGCAGCCACGGTACGGCCTTTCACCCCAGAGCTGCCCTCCTCCAAAGACGGCAGCCTGACTAAGCCCCAAACCCTAGCAGCCAGCTCCATTTACTCCATGTACACACAGCAGCCTGGCTCAGGGAAGCCCTTCCAGCCTGGTGTGCAGGGCGCTCTCAACAGATGTCAAAACCGCCCCAATGGATTCATCAGTGGTAAGAATATCCAGTTGTAACTTTTCAAATGTAATGCCTGAACAGTGTTGTTCAGGTGTCACAGATTACTGTGGTCATTTTCCTTTGGGTACCTGGATAGAAGACTCAATAGTAGTAGTCTGTTTGCTAATGAACACATCATTTTTCTTTGTTATTTAAAAAGGTATGAATCTATCAAATCTTAACGTCAGTTGAGATGAAAAAAAGGTTTAAAAAAAAAACTATTATCGTGTGGTGTCACTTGAGATATATTCATGGTATGGTAAATCTGCCCTTCTGCCGTTCTCTTCAGCATATATACAAGAAAATATTCACACGCCACTGACCAAAGGAACAGCTACAGAGGCTAAGCCATCTGTTACATCTTCCCTTTACAAACACAATCACAGGCACTCGTACCTGCTGCCTCTGACTGGAATGTGGAAATGAAATGGATCCAGCCTTGAGTCTGATAAATATCATTTTGTATATACATTTATGGGAAACTGGAAAAAACAGGTTATTAAAAAAGAGAGACCCCTTCCACCATTGACAGAAAGAGGTGTAATAGAAGCACAGAAGTAAATGAAAAATGAATTACAGAATCTGAATACATTAGTCTATTTAAAACATTTGCATAAGTATAAATAAGCATAGAAGACGTCCAGTATAATAGGTCAGTATAATAGGTCCAGTATAATTAAGTAACATATCTTAGAATAATCCTATCCTCTGCTCAGTTTGTCACACTGCCTGAGGAGAAAATGCTGTGCTCGCGCTGGTGTTTATCTGGTTGTCATGACTTTGCGAGTGATTGACGTCCTGTCAATTTTTGCAGTTGCTCATCATCAAAGTGAAGAGAGAGCGGACGACTGTCTGTTTGAGTTCAGTGGGGCGGACAGCTCTGCAGAGATGTGTAATTGCGACTTCATGATTTTTCTTAAAATTCTGAGGCAGTGTTGGCAATTATTTTGGAGCGGTGGGCCGCCACTGCAAAATGTATATGATGGAAACCCTGAGCTTGAACTTCACTAGGGCTGCGAGGAATATGAAATGCCAAGTTAATTGGACTGTGTTCTGTCTGCTGAGAACAGCCTCATGGAAGTCATATTTGACAATTCTTCATTGTATAAACAAACGAAATTCGTTCAAGCAAGTAATTTGGTGTTTTCATTTTTATTCTATTAAGCTGAGACGGATTCCAGAGTCTGTTAGCGTTCAGAGGCTGCTGGTGCGAGGCGTGTATGTGCTTTGAATTAATGTTTTTTTGTGTTTATTAATTACAGTTCGCTTTCAGTGTGTTCAGCCAGTGCACGCACACAGTTGTTTCTTATGTTTTAAGAAAATAAATTGTAGGCCTACATATTTTCTAAATATATTCCAATATGTTCTAAATGTAAAAAAAAAAGAAACTTTCTTGTGAAACGGGACATGGTTTGAATGGTTATTCTTGAGAATCCCGTTTCCGAAGATTAATCCCTAGTGTGCAGTGCTTAATGTCTCATAGTTTAGCAAGTTCAAAGGTAAATTACCAGAGCAGTATTTCAAGTCCAGCCATAATTGATAATCCTATGGGGTGAACTATCTTGATCAATGTTCCTGTGAAGCAGTAATTTAGATTTAATACAAAAATGCCATCTAGCATATAGGTATAGAATTTGGTACAAGCAGGTTTCTTTATACCCCAGCAGTATCTTGGTGTAAAGAATGTATTGTTTTTATCTTTTAACGCTTGTTTTTCCAATTTTTGTTTGTAGTGTATGGTAAACCAGTGATCCCAACTGGAGGCTCCCTACATCCAGAGAACCCTTACCTGGAACGCCGCTCCCCTGAGGAATATGAGGTTGACCACAATGGAGCCAACATCGTGGGTCCCGGCCCGTCCGAGGGCCCTCAACCTGAAACAGAGCGCATACCCCGGCCCCTCAGCCCCACCAAGCTTCTTCCTTTCATTTCCAACCCCTACAGGCATCAGAGTGATGGTGACCTGGAAGCCCTGAGAAAGAAGCTTTACAATGCCCCGAGGCCCCTGAAGAAACGCAGCTCCATCACTGAACCAGAAGGTCCCGCAGGGCCCAACATTCAGAAACTACTCTACCAGAAGACCACACTGGCAGCTATGGAGACCACTGTGACTACACCAACCACTCCAAACTATGCTGGTGAAGCGGAGAAGGCGGCGGAGGGATCTGTGGCGCCACATGTTCCAAGCCCTCTGAGTGGTGCAGAGAACCACCCATCAGAGACAGGACAGACTCTGGGGGGAGGACAGCTCCCATCACACACCCCAGGTGCTAATGTCCCTGTTCCCGCCCCTGCTGAACAGACCAAACCACCTTCAGCCATCCCAGAGAGTGAGGACATCGTCCCCCCTCCTCCCCCGTCCCACCCAGCCCCCAGGCCAGATGATGCTCTTTTCCCACCACCACCCACTGCTGGCTTGGACGAGATATTGCCCAACCTGCCCCCTCCGCCTCCAGAAGGCTTCCTGGAAGAGTTCCCCCCCTACCCACCACCCCCTTACCCCAGTGGAGCAGAGCAGGACAGCTTGGGAGAGGACACCTTTAACATGAAGGCACCTGAGATAACTGGCCAGGTCACCCTGCCACCGGTATGAATCACCACCTTAAACTGCTGAATCACAGTTATTATATGGCTCTGTTATGTTTTTTTATGGCTGTAAGTCCACAGCTACATGTGTTTTTAAATTCCCTCACATGTTTGTTTGTTAGTTCCACAGAGGCAGGTCATGAGTTACAGTTAGTGTACATAGTGCTTCTTAATGACCTGCTTGTTAACAGCAGGGACCTTGTTATATAATTAGCTAATCTCTATCAAGCACTTCTATTGTTGCTGCAGAAAATGGGCCTTATTCTGCTTACACTAAGCGGATACCCAACCCACTTTCCCATATTGACCAAGACTCATTCTGTGTTGAAAATAAACCATGTTCCATGTTCTTGTTGTTAAGCTCTTTAAGTGGGTTTTATGGTGAGGCGGCAGGTTTTACTCCAAAAGGGCAAACCAATGAGAAATCGGTGTTAATAACCCATTCCCCCTAGTTCCCTCCTTTTGTCACGTCCATTTAAGACCCATTTGGTTGTATAATCATGGCTTCAGGGAACTGAACTTGTTTCTCACAGTTTGTGCTGATAAACTGGATTAGCAGTGCATTTAGAAATGCAAAACAAGTCCCTCCTCTGCACAACACAACACAGAGGGGACGTTTCCCCCTCAGCAGGACAGACTTCTGGATGAGACATTGCAGTCTCACGTCTTAGATTTACATTCCACTTTTCTGTGTTGTCATGGCTGTTTCAAGATCATTTGTGTGATACACAGTTATGATTGTGTGTTTAGGGAAAGAGGACCAACTTACGCAAGACTGGCTCTGAACGTATCGATCACAGCATGAGAGTGAAGTTCAACCCACTGGCTCTGCTGCTGGACTCTTCTCTGGAGGGAGAGTTTGACCTCGTCCAGAGAATCATCTATGAAGTAAGACATCTTCTTCACAACAAACATTTGCTATGTGTTATAACATGTGCTAAATGTGGTTTCTTTTTTTATACCATTGTATCATAGAAGTTTAGCTTAAAAAAGTACTTGTTATATTTAACTATTTGCTGATTCTCCCTCACCCCCTTGTAATTTCTCAATCATAGGTGGAGGATCCCAGTCAGCCTAATGATGAAGGCATCACTGCTCTACACAATGCTGTCTGTGCCGGACATACAGAGATTGTCAAATTTCTGGTTCAGTTTGGTGTCAATGTCAATGCTGCTGACAGTGACGGCTGGTAAGTTCAAGTTCACCTCTGACATTTATATATAGAATTCCTACATCTGAGCCTCAGACGAAGAAGTCTGAAATGTTGTATAATTAGTCTACATGTTTGATTTTTTTTTTTTAACTCAAATCTGGAAAACTCTGAACATAATCCTGCAGTATGAGCTGGTTAACAACATAAATCTGAATGTAGTGTAGTGGCACCAACTGTAATTACCAATATCCAGTCATAAAATTCAGTATTTTGAAAGTCTCACTCTATACTTTTACCCTATAGTGCTTAGTGTTCCTCTTCACACTTCTAATATCCCTCTTCATTTTCCTTTCTCGCCCTCCATCTGACATAGGACACCTCTTCACTGCGCTGCATCCTGCAACAATGTGCAAGTGTGCAAGTTTCTGGTGGAGTCTGGCGCAGCAGTGTTTGCTATGACTTACAGTGACATGCAAACGGCAGCTGATAAATGTGAAGAGATGGAGGAGGGCTATACCCAGTGCTCTCAGTTCCTCTATGGTCAGTGAAAACTATTTAATACATTTTGATTTCATTGTGTTTGCTGTATGATAGGCTTGCTATGTTCCTTTACTTTTTTCAGTTAATTGTGTCCTGTGTCTATGTTTCTGTTTAGACACAAACTCAATACACATGAGATCCTCTTGTGCTGATTGTTTTTCTGTGTTATTTTAAATCTGTCTACCTTCAGGTGTGCAAGAGAAGATGGGCATCATGAACAGGGGTGTGGTCTACGGTCTGTGGGACTACAATGGTGAAAACAATGATGAGCTGCCGTTCCACGAGGGAGACTGCATGACCATCATCCGCAGAGAAGACGAGGACGAGATTGAATGGTGGTGGGCACGCATGGGCGACACCGAGGGTTACATTCCCCGCAACCTCCTAGGGGTGAGTCATGAGTCATTGGTACTGTGATAATAAGTGTGTTAAGTTTATGAAGAAGCATTTATGTACAAATGTGCATTGTTGACATGTCTTCTTGTTGTCTCTAACAGCTTTACCCCAGAATAAAACCTAGACAGAGAACCCTGGCTTAAAACACAAAGACTCCTGCACATTCCAGTCTGCCAGAACTCTCCACAACACACACATATACATACATACACACACACACACACACACACACACACACACACACACACACACACGTATACATACACACACGTATACATACACACACACATATATACAGGCTTTAACATACTGGGGATGAGAAGGACACTGCTGAAATGAAGAGAGAAGGACAGACCAAACTATATGAAGGATCAACTATGAACTCTTTCTCGCACTTTTTTCTGTATCTACAACAGAGGGATTCCCCCTCACTTATTTTTCCAGGCCACACTGTGTACTGTGTACTTAAAACACTATTGGCATTGTTTTCATTTATTCCACAGTTTTTGTTGTTTTTGTAATTAGTGTCTGAAGCTATTTCTAAAGTGACAGAAACTCAAATGTTGGGATGTAAATGGAATAAGCAGTATTTTGTATTGCTAGAAAGTGATTTTTACACTTTTGAATAGTCTTTTAAAACTTGTTTTATGGGCTACTGTTTATTTTCTTACACACTTGTGGCTCTTCATCACATGAGGTGAATGAGTGGATGATGATGATGATGGTGACGCTTTTCAACCGCTCTGTTACCATGACAATCTTTGGGGGCTTGTTTCTCGTCATCTGTGTTGAGTGATTGCACCTCTGTATAACGTAATGCACTGGAGGTGTAAAGTTTCAGCTGTGACTGCCACTGTTCCGGCTAAACAAATGAGAATGAAAAGATTGGCGGAAAAACGGTGATGAAGCTTTTAATTGACCTATTGCTGTTCATTCTGTGGTCGATGATACCCAGAAAGCCAGACTGCTTTCCCGCATTGGCAGTGGCACGTGGTTGAGATGCCATAGATACTGTGTATACATGTATTTCTGTCACAAAAACTAGTGAAATTTTACTGTAGGAATGATATTGTTATGAAAATGGACTTTCAAACACTTAAGAGGCCCTTTGACCAAGGAGTCATGCAGAATGAATTTTAATATTTTATTACAGTCATTCCAATACAGTGTAGTAATATAAGAATGCAAACCTAATACCAGAAACCTTGACTTTTTGTAGTAATCAGTAAGAGATGACACACTATATTGTAAAGTCGGAAACAATTTTTAAGTCGTGTCAAAAAATAAAAACTAAACTTAAAAGTTAGGAATTCCCAAAACCCAGCTCATCACATATCTCTGTCATTGCAGATGTATTTATTTTTGTTACTTTTTTCTTTAGCCCTTTTGTCTGAACTATAACCACAAATATGTACTGTAGTATTTCAAACATTTACAATAAAAAACTTTGTACTAAATGTATGTAGTCTTCTTGTTTCTGGACTCAAATGCAGACTTTCATCCAATGTTCTCATCATTGTGATAAAGGTAAGTAGAAACTACAAGTTTTAAACTAAATCTAGTAAACGTGTGGATCTTGATGCATATTGTTTTTGTACACAGGATCTGCTGCCCTCTGCTGGATAGAAGGCAACACTTTCACCCCCCAGAGCATGAATTCAAACATAGGAAAGAGTCTGTGATGGGAGCAGGTTACAAAATATGTGAATCTTGCTGTAGAAGTGCTACAGTACATAAAACTAAAGGCTGGCATGAAAAACAATACCTGACCATCATTTTTAGTACCACTGCTGTAGACAATACTGAGCTTCCTGTTAGTCCAATAACTTCTACAAAATGAATTTATCAGATATTGATTAAGTATATCTTGGGCAATCTTTGTAAGATGATAGCTTGTTTTATTAGATAAGTGTTATGTCTGTTATTCATGAAAGAAAGTAATTTTCTCTCCCAGTCTTCTCAGATTGGGAAAATATCAAGCAAACAAAAAGGATGTTGTAGTGGGAATAACACACTCAAAATTTGGTTCGACAGAGAAGGAGAGTACAAATTTAAACCAGTATTTGAGTTACAATTGAAGCCAAATAACTTCATAAATGAGCCTGTGAGTCGGTAGTGTTTGCAGTGTTGAATGGATGTATGTTGTGTAATTAAAATAAAGACAGACAAACTGACATTGTAGCTTTTTGTGGAAACATTTATTGACTTCAGAGAGGAGTTAAGACTTTTTACAATAATGTCTCTGCTGTCTGAGATTTTTGGAGGGACAGCACCCAGCATCTATTAGTGGTGATGTATATTAAGCTCATGGAGCTCCCACATCTATATTTCCACTACTGGTCTGGTGATTTAAATCACTGACCTTCCAGTCATCATTGACAAGTTGAGCCACCTACTTGTCAGCTCTGAAGAAGAAATAATAGTTAAGTCAAACCACTTTCCAAAGACTGGACCCCAATAATCCCTGCTTGTAGCTATATTTAACATAATTACTAAAAACATTATTTTATTTGTTGCATTATAAGTATAATATGGTATGCTATTTTTTATATCAAATTACATGCTGAAATCTTGCCATAAAAGTTTTTAAAAATTACATTTAAAAGAATTACAGCTGTCCATATATTACAGAGTACGTAAACTGTGACGTAAACCTGGGTGTTTTTACTGCGGAATCAAGACATCTAAAATATATAGAGCAAAATGTATTTTCTGGGTATTTTTGCATACTAGAATGCTTATGTGCGTCATTTGCTGTGTTCATTATTAGGACAAACAAGAGACAGGTGTTTTTAGTTATGTCTCTGTCAAAGCCAGCATACATTTACATTGTTAACACTGAGATTGTTTTCTGTCCTTGATGAAAAAGCAGGCAAGACATTAAAAACATGAAATAATGTTCGCATTTCTGTTTTACTTCACTGCCCCAGGACTAAATTATTACAGAATATTTTTGAATAATAACTTGAATTCCTTTTAATCACCTAGCTCAAAAAGATAATAAACAGCATGGCCCCAACAGTGTGGCAAGAAAATGAACTATTTAACATCTAAACAGCATCAACATGAATTGCAGGAAATAGGACAGTCTCAAAAGGAAATAACTGAAACAGTTACAGTAATTGGTGTACCAAATAGGCCTACTGTATGCATTTTTATTTAATCTGTCATGATAATTTGTCAGCCTCCATCTTCTGCAGGGTAAACAAATTACAGAGCTGAAGTGATTGTTGGTGGTGACTGTGTGTGTCTCCAGAACAGGTTCATCGACTTCCTGGGTTAGGAGCATAGACTGTAAAAGAAGGGTTGGGAGCGGACGTAAATGGTGTTTATGAAGTATTTCTTCACGAAAAGCAATGCTACGGGAAGATGCTGCTTGAACAGGACTGAGCGAGTCTACAGCCCTGCCAGGAGCTCTGTGAGGTTGTAGATGATAGTTTCATCCTGAGATGGACATTTCAATCTTAGCCGTAAACGTCAAGCTCTCGGTGGTGCTATAGGATAAGGATACATCATCTGAGAGCCGTGACAAAATTCTAAGCCATCGAGTTTGACCCGCAGGTGGCGCTCAATGAAAAGTCACCAAACTCATTAGGATTCGTCCTCTGGGTACCATGGATGTCTGAACCAAAGTTCACGCAAATTGTTGACCTCATGGTGCCGTTAGAGGAAAAGTCAGGAGATCACCAAAACCAGTAGGATTCATCCTCTGGGGACCATGAATGTCTGAAGAAAGTAACAGTTAAATCTTCCATGTTCACCATCTTAGGTTGTGTTATATCAGCCTCCTCAAATAACACAACCTTTGTTTCGATGTACACAAAAATATAAAGAAGTCTTACATAATATAAAGAAAAGACTAGAATTTAAACTGACTGGTTTGAGAATACAACTGTAGTGATTATGTCACAACCCCTAATGGTGCGCAAATCCCCTGCTGAATTGCAAAAGGAGTTGAGATAAAAGACATTAACTCTGCCCACTGAAAATGACTAACTGCATTCATAATTGATACATACATGCATAATGGATTAAAAGTTCTGTACAAATGAGAGAAGAAAGATCATATGTGGAATGACAGATATCTGCTGTTTTTTCTCTTCATAATCAGAGCTCTCATTGATCTCTGCAGCACACTAGCATGAGCCCTTTGTGCTTTTATGAGCAGTGTGAAGGCCTTCAGGGTGCATCCACACTGATGAAGATCTGATCCATGTTAATACTGTTGCCTTGTGCAATTTAACGACTAAATTCCCATGTATGTCCCCTCTGGACACGTTATTTCATTGGGTTTGTGTATCTCTGGGGAGAGTGATGGAGAGCCGGCTTTCCTCACGGGCACCTTCATTAAATGTTGAGCTCCTCTGTACATAACATCCACATTTACTGGGATATGAGATCTGCTGCACCATGAATCTCACCCAATCTAGAAATGCAAAATATAATATTTTTACCCGAGGGGTCTGGAGAAGAGGAAGAGGAAGAGGGAGGTGAGGAAACAAATTAGGAGCAGCAGGTGGATTTATGTCTGCATGCCTCAGTGTGAGTAATGTGAGCCCTCCACAAGCACCCGAAACCACACCACACACGGTCCCGATGAAGCCACTGACTGTTTTGGAGTGTTAAACTCTCTCAATAATATCTAGAAAATATGTTTTTTCTTTACCTTTAGCTTTGATTGTTGCTTTTTTCATTAGTTTAGTTTTGTTTAGACTAATTGTTATCCATAAAAACTTAAAGCTGCTTTAATCAATATTCTAATTTTAAAAATGGATCACATGGCCTACTACTAAATTTTGGTTTCGCGGCCCAAACTTTTTACTGTTTTGGTTGACTCTCACCGCTCTCATAGTGTTGTTTTTCAGCAGCAGCGAATAATGGCCTACCACTGGCATACCACTGCCTCTTATTGATCTGGGTGTCCCTTGAAAAAGCTCTGATGAACTCACTGTACATTACCTGTCCAGCACCAAGCAGCAGACAGACACAGTTAGACCAAAAATAGGAAACCAAAAACAAATCTAAAAGAGAGTGAATGTTGGACCAGGTCACCTGAAATAAACGAGGACTCCAATTAAATGCACAGTTTTCTCCATACCTGCCAGATGTGTAAAGAGGGAACTGTTTGCAGATATTTGTGTTGTCACTGTAAGTTTGAACTGTTGATGAGATTTAGGAACCAAGTTTTCAGGGGCTTTAAAACGACCTACTGATTAAATTTAAAAAGCAGCATCACGAAATGCTTGACTTAACCCTGTTCTCCCTTTTGCCAGGAGTCATCCAAGCAGGTTTTCTGACCCCCCCCCCCTGCGAGCGGCTCACCTGGCCGCGTGCAGTTCCCGCCGCGCCCGCGAGGTGTCAGTGCGGCGCCGGTCTGAACAGGCAGGTGTCGGGTTCACTCTGAGCGGTAGAGAAGAGGGAAAAAAAAGAAAAAGAAAAAAGAAGTGGGACAGCGATCAGGGAAGCAGTCTCAGCATCAGAGAGCAAGGAGCTGGTGGAAGAAAAAAAAAAAACAAAACAAAAAACGACGGAATAAAACACGGAGAAGTGAGCGCGGTGGTGGGGGGGGGGGCACCTGTGACGGCAGGAGCGGTGGGAGCGGCGCTGCTCTCTGTGCGCGCGGCGCGGCGCGGCGCGGCGGGGGAAAGTCCAGCCGCGGATTATTTTTTTTGCGCTTCAGGGAAACGTCCGCGTCCTGCTCTCCGAGGAACGATCCGGGCCGTGATCCAGGTGAGACACGCTGAGCGCCGCACGACCGCAGCCTGGGTGCTGGGGAATGCCTTCACTCTCTGTGGTAGTGAGTTTATTTTTATGGTTTTTTTTTTTTTCTTCTCCCCCCGTTGTGGTTCCTGTGTAGTAGGCCGTTTCTACAATGGCCCCACAGTGATAGATGTGTTAGTGGGACTTGTTTTTAATCTGCTAAAATCTGTGATAAACGCGTAACAGCCTCTTAAAAAAAAAAAAAAAAAAAAAAGATGGGATGATTTACATCAGATCCAGACTGAATTGAGGTAAGAATGTGCATCATGAATGTGTGTGTGAAATTGGCTATTTGCTGGATTTAAAACACCCAGATGACCCATTAACGTGCCTTCCTGCTTCGTTTTACTGCATTACCGCGTTGTAAGTCACCAGAGGCTGCACTGGTGGAGTGGCTTTCAGTGATCAAAAGAGATGTTGGACGAACTGGGCAACATACAAAGTAAAAGCTGCAGCCTGTGATTCATGTGGAAAACATACGGCAGGATGCCAGCTTTTACAGAGTAAATCAGCCGTGAACACACACTGATGATGTTGAAGGTGCTTGAAGAGCATGATTGATCAGCTCCCCTCCAAGCTGATGGTCTTTGTAACTGTGATCTAATCATTAGGCCTACAGAGAAACCCAGTGAGCCCGCAGATCTACCTGTTTAGTCTTTGCAAATCCAGGACGTGGTGGTGTGGTAAGTGGAAGGAAAAAGCTTGTAAGATAGGCAAATATGTGGGCCTTTTAGTCTTTGTGAAAACAGCAATC
Organism: Lateolabrax maculatus; assembly: GCA_031216445.1. Classification (NCBI taxonomy): domain Eukaryota; kingdom Metazoa; phylum Chordata; class Actinopteri; order Acropomatiformes; family Lateolabracidae; genus Lateolabrax; species Lateolabrax maculatus. The sequence continues at coordinate 12,096,024 of CM062209.1, forward strand.
TGAGAGTAAACTCAGCATGCTCGGTCAGTGAAAAGACCATGATTTCTATCGGGATCTGTTGTCCTGCTGGCTGCATCTGCACTGCAAACATAGAAAAGTTGTTCCATGTTCTTCATCTGTGTTTACACTCTGTTTACCTGATATTGAAAGTCTGCTTCTCTGCAGTGTAATTTTACTATTCTTAGTTGTATCTACTGCGTACATAAAACGTCCGTTGCATGTCTGTCTTCCCTGGACGAGGGATTCCTCCTCTGCGGCTCTTCCTCACGTTTTTACCCTCTTTCCTCACCGAATCGAGGGTCTAAGGACAGAGGGTGTCGCATGCTGTACAGATTTTTGGCTATATAGCCTACTATAAATACGACTATTTTAAGACATGCTTGTTATCTTAAATGAGTTGGTCATGGTTGTTTAGAGTCTAAACGTAAGACTTTGGACTCTAATCTCTCCCAGAGTGGAACGATTCTCACAAATAACACATATAAGCTGTGAGGTTGTCTTACGCACAATAACCAATGACGGCGAAGCTCATTTCAATAATACACTGACCATACACAGTTTTCTGTCTCTTTTGTCTCTTCCGTCGTAATAACTTCAGTGTGAGAGGTCGGTTTAAAGATCCCAGTGTCACATTCAGAGAGTGACGGTACAAAGTATAAAGCTACAGAACAAATAGAGTATAGTTCAGTTGGCTTCCTTTTGTCTGTCTGTGAAACAAGTGTTTTCAGTCTGTCTCCCAGTTGAAGCGCAGTTCAATGGCTTTGACTGTAATCTTTTCTACCATTTATCACACACACACACACACACACACACATCCAACTCAAAAACAGAGAGTTTCAAGTCCTTTGGGACAATTGTTGTCTGTTGATGGAGCTGTCAGCGCAGTGCTCCAATCTCTTCTATTCAGGCAGGTTTATAGACACTTTATAATTGCCTGATGAAATCCATTTCCCTGAATGAATGCCATGGGACCGAGAGCAGCCAGCGAGACCCGCAGGAAGACAGATTACAAAGGTTAGGTCGTGAGTGGCAGAGTCACTCACTGTGATTTCCTCTGGGTCAGCCTCATTTAATTTTTCAACATGTCTCTTTCTACATTTTCTCAAAGTTTTGACTGGTGCGCCCAGTGGCCAATTAACAATTAAAAGCCTCTGCATTTTGGGGTCCGCGGTGCGCACAGCAAGTCAGGAGTAATGGATTTTAGATGACAGAGATTTGGGAATGTCGCAATTACTGGCTCTTTGCTTTGCGCTGCTGGATTTTCTGACAGTATTTTACCTCCTTGCTTTCGCTGTTTTCTCTGCCCTCATTCATATTTCCGTCATTTTCCTGTGAGACATTTCAATCTGAATAGACTCCCCTTCCTCTCGGGATTATAAGACCACATCAGGACCACTGTGACTGACTGACTGAAAGGCTTTAGACGCTGACAGCCCATTTGAGTGATTTGGTGTGCATGAGTCAGATGAATGACTTATAAAGAGCCCCTCAGTGCATCTCCTCTGCCACCTTTTAAGGGGAGCTTTGACAAAGCTTGGAGGGTAATTAACACACCTTTACAGTGTTTGACAGGCTTCAGGAGAGGCAACACATCCTGAGAGTGTGCGACTGAAATAATTGGTGTCCCCAAAGTATATTTATCATACTGGGAAACAAGATAGAGCTGTAAAAACCTAGAAAAAGTAGTTAATCCCAAATGACTACATTTAAGGAACTTAAAAAAAGCAGCCTTGCTTTTACTTTCTCTCCAACTCTGGAAGATTATCAGGTGGTTTTGCATCACATTTCCAGAGCTTTTAGATTGATTTCCAACCTTCAAACTGTTTTTTTACAGGGTAATTTCCCTCCAGAACAGTAGAAATAACCCTTTGCAGAGACCTTAAATCTATCACTGTCAGATATCTATCAAACTACATTTCTGTCAAAGTAATTAACTTTCCAGGGTATTCAGCAACATCCAAGAGTCTAGAGTCAGCTGCTAAAAGGTCATGATTTTATGAATCTGTTGATTATTTAGCGATTAATCAATTCATCTTTTAGTCTATAAAAATGTCACAAAATAGCGAAAGAGACCCATCAAAAGTTGTCAGAGCCCTTTTTGACATTTTCAAATTGCTTGCTGCTGTTTGTTCAACCAAAAGCCCACAACCTAAAGGTATTTTAATTAACAACGAGATAAAACAGAGAGAAGCAGCAAATCCTCACATTTGAGAAACTGGAACAAGCAAATGTTTAATTTCCTCTCTAAAATTGTGAATCTTTCAAAATTGTTGATTCATTTTCTGACAATCACAATACAGTCCTTTCTCACAAGTGCACTACTGTGCAATTTTATTAAAAAGTAAATATGAATAAATGTTAACTGTGATGTGTTATCCATCCCACGTGGTTTTAACCAAAACCCACTGTAGGTTTCTCTCTGCTGAGTTTAGGACTATGGTCATGTAACTTTCCATAGTAGTAGCAGTCCAGGAAAGTCTGAACAGTCTCCACAGGGCTGTTGTGTTGTGGGTGGAACAGTGGGTAGTAAAGGTTTATAATATCACTGTATATGCTGCCCTGTCTTACTGCTACTACCTACTGTTAAAACCGCAGTTTGTAGAGTATCTCTCTTATTCGCACCTGCATGCTGCTGTGTCTGTCCGTTACATTATGCAATGCTCAAGCCAGCCGTTGTCATGGTGTCAGCCCTGAGGGACTGCCGGGACTTTCTTGTAAGAGTGCAATCACATACACTTGGACTAATGGCTTCACTTTTCTGCTGTTTTTTTTATTTTTTTTTTATTGTATCCATGTGTGTGTGTGTGTGTGTCAATAGATTTAGATAAATAGAAGGAACAGGCAGGCTCCACCATAGACGTTCAGCTCTTTAGGGTGCTAGAGGTATGCTTTGAGAAAGGAAAGCACTGAAGAGTGTGACTGTTTACATTTGGAACTGGGAAAGCATTTTAAAGACAGAGGTGGAGTATATTTACAGAGAAGGAGAGAGAGAGAGAGAGAGAGAGAGAGAGAGAGTGTTTCAAACAGAGACATACAGAAAGGGAGTAAGAGAAAGAGAGATGTCACCATTCCTCCAAATAAAATTGGATAAGGTTAGCGATTCTCCACAGGCGGTGTATTCTCAGTGCTGGTGGGATAGTGACACACACACACACACACACACACACACACACACACACACACCATCTCCTCCCACCCCTCCTCTCACCATCGCTCCCTTCACTCCTCCAGAAGAGGGTCTTGTTCTGCATGAACAACATTGGCATTCACATCACAACACACAGATCTTAGAGATGATCATATTTCGCAATCTCTCCCCTCGTGGATTTGGCCCCTCTCAGGTACGTCAGCCGTTTGAACTGGTTTCACACCTTATCTGTCTGGATTGCTCCACATCTCCGTTTAATCCCCGAGTGTTTGCTCGCGATATCGGCACGCAGCTCTGTTTGACAGTCATTGTTTGGTTAATGATATTTTTCAGTCATGTGTTTAGACTCGCCAGCTGCTGCTCACACACTTTGCAGCACGGACAGGCGGCCCCCGGTCTCGCGGAGCGCCACTGATCTACAAAAGCCCCCAATATTTGATTGAGCGAATGCACTTTGTGTCTCTTTCATATCTCTGTCGTCATCCTTGTGAAATCCTCCACATCAGTTTATTTAATGAGTTTGAACTGTGCGACTCAACTTCACCAGCTTTCCCTCGGACTTGAGGTGACACTTTAAGTGGCAAGGCCCACATGCACAGCATTTTGTGTTTCTTGCAGTGTGGACATGACAACTAACACTGTTGGTTTTGTGTTTTTTTTTTTTTTTCTTCCAGGTTTCTTCGGTCCTCTCTACAGCGTGGTGAAAGAGGCTGCCTGCTTTCCTGCCAGTGGTTGTCTGAGTACGCGTGTGTGTGAGTCTGCAGGAGTGTGACAATGTCTCTGTGAGTGCCGTCGCATGCGCTTACACCCTAGTCAGAGAGTGTGTGTCCCGTGAGACGCTCGACGGACATGCAGGAAGCGCGATCCTCTGCGGTGCGACTCCTGCTGCTGAGCTGCTGTGTGTGTGCGGCAGCTGGCTACCCATTCAGAACACCCCTGGACCTGGATGTGACTCCACGCGTCACCGTGTTGAGCAGCGGTAAGCAAAGACACGAGCACGCAGAGGGTTTGGTTCTAAAATCTGTATGGTTTTGAACATTTTTTTGTGCACACATGTCAAAATTTCTAAAATTTTACCCTAAAAATTTTTTTTTGTTAAATGCCTTCGGATGACTCATAACTCCATTAGCACTGCAGTGCTTTACATTCAGACCAGAAGATATCTCCAATCAGAAAGAAACTCTCTTTTCTGTAGTATTGCAGCTGCCTTCTTCCTCTTTATCTTGTCTCAGTTTTCTTTATTTTCTCTTGTCACCCTTCTTAATCTCGTTTATGTGCACTCCAGCTTGCCTCTGGTAATTCCTACACCTGCCTCCTCTGTAAACCATGATTTTGTTTTTTAAATCAAACTGCGATTATTATTAATTTACCTTGTGTGAGTGATGGTATGTAGCCTGAGGTGCACCAGAGACAGTGGCAGATAACTGAAGTGCTTACACTTGGATCCCTGCGGAGCATCCAGGGAGACTGACACCCTCGTAGGTAGTACAGAAGCACCGTAACCATGACAACTGTTGTAGCATGGTGCAAGACTACCGTATACAGTATTTTTCTTTTGTGCGTGTGTGGGCAAGTGTCTCTGTGGGTTCGTGTGTATCTCCTTAAAGCTATTATCTGATCCTGGACTTTATTTGTTGATACACAGACGTGTGAAAGAAATTTTCTCATGTCTCCACTTTGACATTCAGCCAAATTCGCTTTATAAGATCTACTTGTAGAACAACATCCCTCCTCTCCCCTTCTCTATTTCTAAACAGTTGTCCTTCTCATAATACATCACCTACTTACACTCATTATCCGTAATTTTTCTCCCGTTACTCCTCTTGCTGCGAACCTCTCTTGATACCTTTATCTCAGTATGTAAATCATCAGTTACTGCTCGAGCCGGCTCACAGGTCCTCCTACCTGACTCATTTCCCTGCCTGCTAGCCGGTCACTCTCTCATCCACTCCCCCTCCTTTACCATCCATCTCTCTACATTTGCACTTCAGCTCTGTCTCTTTTACTCCGTTTCGTCTTCATTAGTTTGTACTTTTCATGGTTGCACTGCCCACTAAGAATCCCTTTACCTTGCCTCTACGTCTGGTCTTTGTTTCTTTTGCTTCCCTCCTCCTGATGAGAAGACCTCGAAATGCAAACTTCTGACTAATCCCTTTAATCTCTGTGTTTCTTAGCAACCTAAAGGCAAAGCCTCGAAACCTGTATGGGGTAGTTAATTCACACATGCACGCACACGAGCACAGTCCAACACACACACACCTGTGTTCTCCCCTCACTTTTTTCCCACAAAGAAGGTGAAACAATTTGTGGGAGGGAGGTCGTTATGGGTTATTAATTTGACAAGTTCCAGTGCTCAGTTCAGAGGAGCTGAAAGGCTAAAAGCTGACAAAACAGAGAGAGCAGGTTGCGGTGTTACGTCTAAATACCTTTTCATTACACACACTGATTCAACCTGTCAAGCATTTTGAGGTCATCACTCACAGTCGGTGGATTTAACTTTGATTCAGTACCACCCGTTTGCATGTGTAAGGCTGTTATGTCACAGTCCAACGCCTAGGGAGTGTGTTTGTGTGTGTGTGTCCCTGAACACTGTGTGCTGTGCTGATCAGCTGAGGTCCAAGTGTTTGCTCAGTAAATAATATCTTCTGGGCTTCTCTCGCTGCCTCTCTCGCTCTTTTTCTTTCCCTATAGAGTGAATCAAACGTGCCTTTCCTCACATGATCTTGTAAGCCTGGGGGGTTAAATATGCTGTCATATATAGTTAATAAATCTCCCTCTGCTGCGTCACACTCTCAGCAAGGTTGTTATGAGTTACCTGGATCCAGCTGTCGGGCATTGTATGCCTAATGCTAGGATTACACTGGGGAAACGTAGGCATTGTCTCTGCTATAATGCATTGTCTTCACTCACAATGAGACAGGCATATCACGTAGGAAAAGTTATTGTTCCGAACATCTCTCACAGGTAATACTTTTCTTCCTCCTGCTGAGAATAAGGGAGGAAAAGTAGACACCTGATCACCCAGGAGAAAGTCTGGGATGGGAACTGACTGCTGCTGCTGCTGAAGTGTGCAAAGTGATTGTGTTTTCCATAGCTAATAGGAATCTTAATGACAGCTTACTAACCTCCAGAACCATGCAGTCTTCAGGGGGAAGTGGTTTGGCTGAGGATGCAGGAAGTCTGACACCTTTCTGTGAGCTACTATACTCATCAATGGGCATGAATAGTGGCTTGTTTTCAAGTTTCTATGGCTTAACTGCAGTCAGAGCTCCACCCCAGCTGGTAGAGAAAACCTGCTCAACCTTAATCAACGTCAGATATTAAAATTAGACGTTAAACTACTTTTTCCACAAGGCACAACACTGTTCACTGTTTATTGTTGTGGTTGTAACATGCCGAGAGGTTCTTCTGTGTTTATGACGTGTGTGCGTGTGTGCGTGTGCGTTGACAGTGGTGTCATGTTTACCCAAGCTAAGCGGAGTCCTGATTGATCGTATGTTTAGAACTTACATAACTCTCCAGCATCTCATCACGGCAGCGAGTGACTTCACGACATGTCTTGTAAGTGCGAGTGTGTGTGAGTGTGTGTGTGTGTGTGTGTGTGTGCTGCACAGTATCACTCTCTTTGCTGAGTGTTTGTATGAGTGGACCTCATTAGTATCTTGTCCTGTCAAACAGATGCATCCCAATATAGCCTGGAATACTGGACAGGGGGACACATACACAAAGCAAAGAAACCTCGAACCACAGAAACACACAATAAGTAGAAGTGAATCTCTAATGTAGTGCTGGGCCTCTTTTCATTATTTTCTTCTTCTTCAGCAGAGCCGATGTAGGATAAGCATAATCCTTGGGCGTGTGTTGTCCATAATGGAGTCATAATTTCATTTTTTGTCAGTGCTATATACTCTTTAACTATATATTATGCTGAAAAAAGCAGAAAATCATTACGTTTGTGATGGTGGAACCACAAAACCTGTGGCATTTTTAACTACTCTAGCAGCGGCGCTCTTTGAATGGGAATGGTCTGTTGGTCAGTCGGTCCACCACTTTGGTCCAGCCGGAAATATCTTTGACTTTGATGATGCTGAATTTTCCTATAGTGATGTGGGTTTGAGTGAAATGTCTCCACAACTATTGAATGCATTGTTATGAAATTTGGTCAAAATTTTAATTTTCACTGATGCTGTACGTACCTTTGTTTGTCTGGTTATGCTTGTTTTTCTTTTTTCAATTCTCTCTTGCAAAAGAGAATAATAATAGTATTTTCAGCCCTAATTCAATTTATCATGATATAAAACAAAAAACATCTTGACAGTTTATGTAATAGACACCTGCAAATTTTGGGGTATTTTTGCTGCTTGATAAATTACTTGATGGCGAAACATTTTTATCAACTTATTATTATAGACTAATAATTTTAGCACTAAAAATTAGAAAAGGAAACACTACTGCTGTCATACAGCAGCTATTGATAATGTATTGTGCTTTTCTCATTTTGTTAGTTATTGTATATTTTTCTTATTTCTGAGTCACATAAAGAGATTTTCTGTGCAGCTACAGTCCAATGGAGTTTAATAGAAGAAATGTTCTTTAGCCATCTAAAAAAAGAATCTCAGTATTTTAAAGCGAGTCCCTCAGAATCAAAGAGCAAGGCTTTCTTACCGCTTTGCACTGGCATTCGACAATCATACAGTGAGAAATCCATCACAGAAGATAAACAGATTTCTGTTTCTCCCTTTATTCTCATAGTGTCAGGTGTGATTGAAAAAGCGCTCAGTCTTGTGCTTTAAACATTCCCCACCCTGATGGAAATAACATTTGTGGGCTTTCTAAAGGCATTCAGGGAGATGTGTCAGTGTACGAATATGCACTAGTGTGGATTTTTTCTTTATTTTTTTGTTCAAGTTATCACATTCAAATCCAGATGACAATAGAGTCTGTATGTATGTGGATATAAACAATACATCAATCAGTCCAGTGGTCCTGCAGAGGATAAATAGGTCAATTCCTGCAATATTTGAGTAAATATGAATGTGAACAGAGGATGCTTTTTACCTGAAAAGTGTTATTTTTGTTAACCCTCAGTTGTTTCCATAGAGACAGACCATAATCAATAGCAGTGGACAGTGTTTGTGCTGAGGTACGCCTAGTGGGTAATGTATGTACCCATATGAATGACAATTAGCCTGTTTCTGAGGAAGAACAACAACAAAAGAAGAACACTGTCTGGTTTGCGTCATCATCTTTGTGCCCACTGATTTGAGTGTGTCATCTCTAAAAATTCACAAATCCACCATTAAAGTGCCAGTTATACTGGGTATCGTATCGCTGAATCAGTCACTAAAGAGTGTATGTGGTGTATGGTGGTCTGTGATTTTTTTTTTAATTTAACACCATTGGGAGTTGTTTTGCAAAATCGGTGTAGCAGAGGCAGTCAGAGGGTTACAAAAGGTCACCTTCATTAACAACCAATCCTTCTCTCTCCCCTCTCCTCTCCTTTCTCAGGTCTCCAGGGCTGCAGGCGTTTCCAGTCCTCTGCAGTCAACTACAGCACCATGTTGCTGGAGGCTGACAGTGAGCGTCTCTACGTCGGGGCCCGGGGGGCTGTATTCGCTCTCAATGCCTCTGACATCTCAGCCAGCTCTGCTCTCACTGTGAGTTTGTTTGTTTCTGTGTTGCTGCGTGTTGTGTGCCTCAGCTGCCATATCTTTAACTCTGCCACGTCCTCATTTGCATTCCACAATGCAGGAACTTTTTTGAGGCAACAATATTTCATTTTGAGGCAAAAATATTTATTCCCCTGTCATCCCTTGTGTGTTTGTGTGTGTGTGTGTAGTCACATTACTTTCTACACAATACCTTACAGTTGCACCACAGGAGTATCTTGCTGCATAAACTTACATATTAATGAGAAAAAAACAAAAAAAATGAACCACTGTATCTTCTCACTGTAACTCTAAATAGATACAGAATTCATGTTAATATCATCCACATATTGGAGCATGTTGACACAGAAATAGTTTTTAATGAATGCAGTAATTAGCATACTATCTACCTCAACCTGACTTCTGCAGTATCTTTGGAAAGCCCTGGGATCTTTTGCATTTAGAAATAAGTTTGTGGGTTGAACAGTACAAAAACAAGTTTGCAGTGATGGTCCAAACAAAGAGTCAGCGGGGTTAAAGAGGCTCATTTAGGGTCTAATTAATATCGCAGGTTATGATAAAGACATTTGGCCCTTTTCCCTTTCTTATCATCAACATTAGAGTAATAATCCTAACGACAGTATTTTTAGAGGAAACATATTTGCCTTGGTACAAGTATAGCTAGAGCGATTTATAAAGAAGACATCATGGTCTGCAGGAAGCACCTTTCCTGCCCCCACTGATTGATAAACGTATCATTTTGAACAGAACTCTGGCACTTGTATTAGATAAGATATTCTTAGCATTACCACCGTTAATGACAGGTGGCACCAAATAAACTAGAACTGAATCGTCCCTTTAAGTACCTGTAGAAGCTGTCATGCTGCTTTTACCTGGTGACAACCTGACGTTAAGCTGTTATGCTAATTATGTCAATACAGCAGGGGTGTCTGTCATCAGGTGTAATTGCTGTGTGTGTGTGTGTGAGCGTGTGTGTGTGTGTGTGTGCGTAACACTCCCTCGCAAACCACTCCTCCGTCTCCTGCTGTAAATACAAATGTGTTATGTCAACTTTCTTTGTTACAGAAGAGTTTAAAAAAAACATGCTGCTGTTCAACAGCACAGTAAATTCTGATGCTGTGATGGCAAAATTCCCAATACATGAATTATTAAAGCAAAAAAGATATTACTCTCCGTTTATCTCATGCCAGATCTGTGGTATTTTTCTCAAATTAATGCAAGTCAGTGGTGTAAAAACCATCGAACTCATTGTGTGCTCTTTCTATCTTACTGTATGTTATGTGGTGTGTTTTAGATTGAGTGGGAGGCCTCCCTCGAGCAAAAACGTCAGTGTCTGCTCAAGGGAAAAGACAATAAGGTAGGCATTTTGTTTCCCTTTCTCCCTCAGTGCTTTCTTTTCATCTTTTTGTATTCGTTCTCTCACTGTAATGACTTTTCCTGCTTTCTCTTCCTCTTCCAGACGCAGTGTTTTAATCACATCCGCTTCCTCCAGAGGTTCAACTCGACTCATCTCTACATGTGTGGGACTCATGCCTTCAGACCCCTCTGTGCATACATAGTATGTCAATGCAAAACACATTACAGCACCTCCAGTGCTGTTAAATAAATGTGATATTTAATTTCTTACTATAGCGCTGCAATACATTTGTTGATCTATAGATGTGATCATAGCTGTGAAAAAGTGCTTGATCTGTTATTATTTCACATTCTACACCATGTTCGACTCTGTGAATCTCTTTCCTTTACCTCCGTGATTTTTTTGTGATTCCTCGTGTGGTTTCAAGATGAAACTAAATGTTTTCCTCTTCACCCAAATGTTTTGTCCTGTATAGGATGAGGAGAGGTTTGTGATGTCATCTGAGCCCGAAGAGGGCAGAGACAAATGTCCCTATGGCCCGACAACGGGCTACACTGCCCTCATCGTCGGTAAGCCCTTCACCAGTTGTCAGTCACATCCAGAGTTATATAAAAAAAAAAAAAAAAGGAAGAAACTGATTTTTCTGTTTTCCTCCAGACCAGCAGATGTATACAGCTTCCCAGTATGAGTTTAGGAGCTTTCCAGATATCCGCCGCAACTCTCCGTCTCCCACACTGAAGACAGAAGATGCCCCCACACGCTGGCTGAATGGTGAGTCTCCTGGAATAATAAGAGCCCATTAACATGTTTAGGTCTCATTTGTCTGTCTAAACCAGCTATCACCAGGTTTAAGCCTCCATGTCGACAAGCATCTAATCTACTGAAGTAACCACAGCAACCCAGACATTCTTTATTAGCACCAGTGGATCAATAATGCATTATTAATTTACTTTCCCTCACATCAGCACCTGATTGTTCCACTAATTGTTAAAGCATTAAAACTTGCATGCATTGACAATTCTGTTTTTTGTCCAGCACTTTGGTTCAGACTAAAATATCTCAACTAAACTGCAGGGATCGCCGGCCGTAACATTTTGACAGCATGCTGACATTAGTCATTAGCATGGCTGTAGACTCTTAGGTTTATCAATAGATTCCTCCAGAAACCTGGTTTTGGGTTGAAATGACTCAAAAACATGATGTTTTGCAGATAACTGAAGCATGTTAACATCTTATTTTACCTTAAGTTGTCCCCATCTGTGCAAACTGCTCAGTTAAAGACGGTTATCTGCAATTATTTCACATTTTTACTGCTTTGTGCTTTGGTGAGACATTAAGACATTAAGAGAAAAAGACAGTATGAGTCAGTTTATATTCTCCCCCATGCAGAGGCAGACTTCGTGGGCTCTGCGCTGGTGAGGGAGAGCTTGGGCACCAGCTCTGGCAATGATGATAAGATCTACTTCTTCTTCACCGAGAGGAGCCAGGAGCAGACGACAACCTACAGCCACAGCAGGGTGGCACGAGTGGCTCGGGTTTGTAAGGTGAGCACAGATTAAAAAGAAGAAGCAGGATATGTTTTGCAACTGGGAGTGAAGCCTGGCATCAGACTAGCTTAAGTGAAGTCTTGGTTAATGACAGGAGAGGGTGCTGTAATAGATGAGGGGCAGGATGGGGAATCCATTTGTAACAAGGCCCCAGTGTGATTAGAGGAGCAGGCTGTAGCTGATGAATGGTCTGCAGAGTCAGAGTGGCTCGGAGTGAGAGGGATGGATGACTGCAGGGGAGTGATGACTGTTTAGCATCCTCTGCTGCCTAAAATGTGAATGATTTACTTTTCCTGCTGCCCGGGAAGGGGTTAAGAATAGTGAGAGCCAATTGTAAAGTCTAATAACCTTGTTGTTCTCTCCTGTGGCACCTTTAAAAGAAGTCATCTCGCAGTTTCTCTCTTTGAAAGCTTGGCAGCATATTTGTTTCTTCATCTTAATAGAAATGCCTTGCGGCGGCATGTGTGACATTTGCAATTTGCCACTGGCTGAATACATTTAAAAGTTAAAATCAAAGGACAAGTTGATGTCAGTTGCTGGATTTTTAAAAGGATCGTGGCCTTGAGTCATGCTTTTCCATTGCAAACCTGTCTAGACATTTTCAACCTTTAGGCGTCTATTGAGGGACAAAAAGCACAAACACACAAACCTGTAGATTACTGTGGGGAGTCTTACCTATGGGAAGCCGTAACCTTATTGAATGTATCGTTATTGCTTTCCCATGCCATCTGTTGCGCTCTTTAGGAGGTTCACTTCCCCTTGTGTGCCACCTTGAGCCGAGTGTTCAGTCTGTTTTCCTTTTACTCAGGCCTTACCTCATATGACCTTCTCTACTCCCTCCTCCTCCCCTCCTCTGTTTCTTTTCCACCTTTCTTCCCTCAGGGGGACCGAGGAGGCCGTTTAACTCTCCAGAAACGGTGGACGTCCTTTCTCAAGGCCAGGCTGACATGCTCGCTGCCAGAGTACGACTTCCACTTCAACATGCTGCGCAGTGTGTTCATCATGCCTGGCCTCACGCCGCAGGACACACTCTTCTACGGCATCTTCGGCCTGGAGTGGTGAGTGGGAACGTCTCTTGTCAAGATCTGACGGGGACTTTGGGGCTGCAAATGTAAATGAGTGAGGCGAGGATGAAAGGCAGCAATCGATACACTGAGACAGTTGAAGAAGACAGGAAGGGACGAGATGAAAGAGAGGCGTGAGAAAAAGCGAGGAGAACTTTTTTATCCAAATTAGTTTTACAGCAGTGTGATGATAGAATGTTAATTAAAAATGCAAATTTAGATGGGTTTAAAATAAGTTAAAGTTTTAATCCGTATAATGTCCGTCCTGGCAGATTTGTTGGTAACACCAAGTGCGGTTTAATAATAGAGCAAACACTCATTGAGAAGCTACTTTGTCAGAAGTACGACACAACAGCAACTGGTGAATATGTTTACAGTGCAGCCAAACAAACTCATATTGTTTAAATAAAGAAGTCGGTCCAAAATAATTGCAACCGTGATCTAAATTCATTTAGCACATTCCGCAAGTGGTTTCCAAAACAACAGCAGGTCACAGTAAAATTGGCCACCTTGCTGAGGATTTGGAGGTGTTTAGTCTGTAACTACTCACTGTGGCTGTTCCTTCTTCTTCCATTACTTAACTTACAAAAATTGCATTTTTGATGAACAATCACAGTTAGCTAACAACACATTTCCTGTGGCTGCTTCACAATAAAAGTTACCCCATGTTTCGCCAGTTAAACGCTTTTAATGTGAAGCCATGGAAGGTAGGACCTGTTGGGTTCGCTTTAGCTGAAACTTAATACAGCTCCGACACGGTGTAAAGAGAGTGAAGAGTTAACGGCGAGGCTGATTTCAATGAGGTGAAATTGCACTGGATTACATTCATGCATTGTTGTGCCACAGCAGAATGTTTTGTGGCAGGGATTGCATAAACAAACAATGATTATCTTCAGCATGTATGTTCTGTTTGGACGCTTCTGTCTCCTGTTGAGTCCCACCTCGCCTGTCTCTCACCTGCCTTCTCTTACTCCTACTAAACCTCTCTGAAACCATTTTGTAGTCATCTCCTCCTTCCCTCCGACTCTTCTCAGAGATGTATGACTTGTAATCAGCTTCGTACTATCTCCTGACAGTAGGACAATATAGCTCATCCCCTCCCCCCCTCCCATGTGCTTTCCTCCCATTGGTTTCTCTCCATGTTTTCAGCTAGGTGAGCCACTGATGTACTGTACTTCTGAGGTTGTCCCTATGGTAACACAGGGTTTACTGTTGTTATTGTTCACAGCCTGTGCTCTGGTCTTTTTCTCACTGTGTGTATGTGTGTGTGTGTGTGTGTGTGTGTGTGTGTGTGTGTGTGTGTTGCTGTCTTTAGGAAAAATGTGAAGGCATCTGCTGTGTGTCGGTTCTCTCTGTCTGAAGTCCAAGAGGCCTTTCAAGGACCCTACATGGAGAACCAGGACTCCGGCTCTAAGTGGAAGGAATACACTGGAAAGATCCCTGACCCACGACCTGGAACGGTAAACACACATGCACACGCTGCCCTCTCAGTCCCTTAAACACAAGATGAAGCACATAAAAAGTGTTTCCCTCCTATCCGGGCTCCAAGGAATTACACCAGAAAACCCCAACAGAGAGCAGATTGAAACTGATCCGAAGTAGAGATGCATAAAGGGAGGAAGCAAAGGAAAAGATGGGGGAAAACGATAGAGAGAATGAGTGGCAGCCTCAAGGATAAGACTCAAACACAACCAGCTTATGTCACTGAAACCCAATTCCATGGTGATTAACTCCAACCCGTAGCTTTGGCGAAAATGACGGCAGCCAGGGCCGTGGCATTGTTAGCAGGAGCAGACATTATCCACTGTAGTGTCATTTCAACAATTTGTAGGACTTAATTTTAACGTTGCTATTAAATGGAAAGGCCAAACAGTCAAGGGTTTTAACTTGGGAGCGTGAAAGCCTCTAAGAGGAGTTGGCTGAAGTCATTTGAAAAGAACAAATAGAGTAGGGAAGATTTTCCCATATTCAGGTGCAGATAGAGCTGAGTCGCCCGCACGTCAGCACAAGCTGGCTGCTGAACTCACACAGGCTTATTGTTGTCCGCGTAAAAGGCTGAATCTTCCACAGACAAAATCTTCCACAGGCTCGCGTTTTCTTGATCCCTTAATTTTCCCTGCAGACCATTTCTCTAAGCCTCGTGACATCCCCTGCCTTCCACTACTCATGTCTATTTACTGAGAACTTCATTACATATGAGCCAAAAATGTCTCTCTTTTCCCTGCAGCCCACGTTGTGCCTTTTTAGTTGCTCATCATCCCTCCTCTCATCGCTCTCTTTTGCTTCTTTTCCTGCAGTGTATAACTGACGCTCTGAGGGCCAGGGGCATAAACGTCTCCACCTCCCTGCCTGATGATGTGCTGGACTTTGTAAGGAGGCATCCTCTGATGTCCCAGCAAATCCAACCTTCAGACAGACGCCCCCTTTTGTTCAGGAGGACCACAGACTACACACACATGGCTGTACACATGATCCAAGGCGTAGATGGACGGGCATACCATGTATTATACATGGGCACAGGTGTGTATGAATTCACGTCAGGTATTGGTTTTGCATTCTGTTAAAGGAAACGTTTCGATTCAAAGTTTTGCTGAGTTTTGACCAGAATCAGACCCAGATGATTAAAAATGCAAAAGAAACAATGTGTATAGGACAACAGGAATTTTGTTTCTCGCATTGAAAAGATTCCTTTTTGTCTGGACCTTCTTGAATACACCAACCTACAGTTAATAATGTTGTAACTATATTAAGAAACAAAGGCAAAGAAGTTGATTATATGTTTTTTGTTTAGTTTCAAGTGTGTGCAAGTTCATTTATACTGCATACTGGAGATAGGAAATCAATCGAAAATACAGTGATATGTTTTGGAAACTGGCTGAGAGAAACGCATATTATATTCAGCTTTTAGTTCTCCTACAGTTCTTCAGTGTTCCCCTCTTTGTATGTGTCATGCAGATGAAGGCTGGTTACATAAGGCTGTAGAAGTCGAGGGTCAGCTGCACATTATAGAGGAGCTTCAACTGTTTGATGAACCACAGCCTGTTAACAACCTGCTGATATCTGCAAAACAGGTAGTGTGTTTGACCATAACATGCACGCACACATTTGAGGAGTAATCTCCATCCTACAGTATTGAAATCTTATCTCATTCTCTCTCTCCCCCCGCCCTCCCCCTCCAGATGAGTGTGTACGTGGGCTCTCCATCAGGTGTGGTCCAGCTTCCCCTCTCTAACTGTCGCAGATACACTTCCTGCTATGACTGCGTCTTTGCCAGGGACCCTCACTGTGCCTGGAACGGAGCACAGTGTGTGGACATAATGGCCCATGCAGACAGGTGGGTGGTGAAGGGTGTGTGTGGGTGTGTGTGTGTGTGTGTGTGTGTGATTGGATCAGGTGATTAAAGTGCTGCAGGTGCCCTTTTGTGTGTTTGATTTGAGTTAAAGCATCACCGTGCCCTATGACAGTGTCAGCTCCCAGAACTGTTGCATAATCAAAACGCTGGCAGAAACTTGATGCTGGCTGTGATAGTAAACATAGCATGCTGCTGTGTACTTTAAGTGTACTTTAAGTGTACTGATTAATCTGGACAGATTTGCTTACTCAGTAGAAAGCTGTCATGGAGGCAATCATTGATATGAGATATACGAATAGATCAGAATTTAGTACAAAATAGAAATAGGAAGAAATCTCAGTATATGTACCATGAATAATGGATATATAGTGACATCAAGTGTTTATTCTTTGCACTAATATGCTTATTATTATGTTTTCTCCGTCTTCACAGATCCACTTTAATCCAGGATATCCAGCATGGCAGCAGTGGATGTGAGAACACACAAGATGGTACGCAGAAATCTCATCTACAGGAAGTTTGCTCTTAAAGCAGTGAATGATGAAGGGGAGATTGAAAATAGAAAATGTTAAAAAGGACTCAAAAGATTCATAGTTGTCATCAGATGGCATGAAGGCCTCTTTGAAAGTTGATTATGCACACTGCGTTCGCAAAAATCCTCTCCTCCCTTCTTTAATCACATTTTTGCCATCTCTGGAGAGAAATCTGTTTGATATTCAAGGCAGGAAAATGTCTTCTCTCACTTCCCAATTTCAATCTGATAAAATGTAGCATCTTCTGCCCCCGTTGTTCTCTCACTGTACAAGGTAATATAATGGCAAGAATTAAAAAATATGTAATTGGAGTTTATGCCTCAATGATTTTGGACAGCCTTTAATAAACTTAGTAGGTGTTAAGCAATTAACATACAAAATGAGTGAGAGGCTAGGTGAGTTTTCCTGTAAACTCAATGTGAAATCAGACTTTCTCACTGTATTAATATGTGTGCCTCAGACGCTGTCCTGCGGAGCCGCTCTGTGCGGGTGGGTGATGACGTGCTGCTGCAGTGCGAGCTCAGCTCCAACCTGGCGACGCCCCTCTGGACTCTGGAAGGCAGCGAGCTGCAGGGCTACGGCCTGAGCTCTGGCTTCAGAACCGGCACAGACGGCCTGCTGATCATCGAGGCCCGGCAGGACCAGAGCGGACTGTACACCTGCTACGCTGTTGAGAACAATATCAAGGTCGCCATTGTTACCTACAATGTCACCATCCGCCTGGACCTGCCCCCTCCCCCACCCGTTGAGCCAACTGAAGACCCCTACGGTGTCTTCGCCACCCTGCCAGCGCCCACGGAGCGTCCCTCCTCCGAGAGGCCCCTGCCACCGCCCCTGGCCCCTCTCCTCCCCCACTCAGAGCTGCTCTCCCCAAGGAACATGGAGGCCATATACCTGTCCCTCATCACCATCCTCGGAGGCCTGTGCGTGGTCCTCACCGTGGTCCTCGTCTACGTGGGCTTCTGCCTGCGAGTGGGCCACAGAGGGAAGTACTCACTGCGGGCTGCAGCTGCTGCCTACCCGATTAGTAAGAAGCACAGCAGGAACAAAAAACAGCACCGAAACTCCGCCCACATGGAGCTGAAGACGATCTCGAGCCATTGCAACGGCAACGGCGTTTGTAACGGAGTTTCAAAACAGCATAATGGCGACATCCAGAACGGAGGATTCCTCCAGATCGTCCCCGGGGAGGCTCACTCATCACCCAACAAAGAGCCTCCTCCCCCGGCACCTCCTCTCCCTCCGACTCCGCAGCTTCCCTCTCCAGAGTGTGACTTCCCCAACGGGCTGTCGGCCACGCTGCCCAGCGTCCTGAGGAGGATGAATGGCAACAGCTACGTGCTGCTGCGGCAGAGCGACTCCGAAAACACGTCACCCCTCTGTTACTCCTTCGCTGAGGAGCTCAACAGGATGTTAGAGAAGAGAAAACACACTCAGCTGCTGCCCAGGCCGGACGAGAGCTCTGTGTAGAGAGATGTAGCTCCCCCTGTGGTGGGAGGACTGCTGTGTTCTTACCTGGTGCTGAAGTGCCTGTCATATGACTCATTATTGTTAAGGACTAAAGCAATGAGAGAGTCTTATCTACATTCTTTACTTTTTGCTTTTTTTAGTCCACATTGAGACATTCCTGCTTTTTGAACCTTTGAGCTGTTAGCCGACATTAATTCCCAAATTTCCCAACACATAATAAGTGAGAATGAAAAAATGCCACTGAAGGACTGAGGCCTGAAATGGAAAGAAAGTGTAATCTACCTCACCTCAATACTGCCCAGAAGGACATGTGCAGTCAGTCTGTAGTCTGATCCGAGTATCAGGGCTGAGATCTCAGCCGTACGACGATCTCTGATCCACAAAGCACAAAGTGGGATTCACAGACTCCAACGAGGAGTGGATCCCCACAGGAAGATAAATACATGTTAAGACTTCTACCATGCGGCGGCCATATTTGGCTCGATTTCAACTGGGGGGCAGCTAGCCAAAGTTTGTTTGCACTGAAAAGTGCACAGATGGCCTATGCATTTTTAAAATATGACATTCACACATTATAAATATTGAGGGAGATGGACGGGGTGAGTGAGGGAATTTGGTTTGCAATGTTATCAATTTTAATACTGACTTAACCAGTTGCAATAACCAACACAAAATAATATACGTTAATATATGACAGCACATAACACTTTACAACAGCCGTCATTAAGAAATGGTGAACTAAACATGATTTAATATTACTATTAACCATAATTTGGAGTTAAGTAATTGACCAAATTGAAGATTTTTTAATTTATTACATTGTTTTTTAATGGATCATTAATGACATAACATTTATGTGGAGTTAAAAATTGTAAGAAATGTAATCAATCTTTGACTACCACAATTAACAATTTGTTGGTAATGACATAATATCCAGGTAAACCTCGAATTATTAATAAAATATTTGCAAAGACAAGCAAGCATTACTACCCTAATATACAGCTGCTCAAAATCCATCATAAATGGTTAAAAAACCTGCTTTGTCATGGTGAAGCCTTATGTTGGCCTTTAATATAACCTTTCAACTCACATCTGCAATTCCTACAAATAGGTAACAATTGGCCATTTAACATAAATTTACATAAACATCATAAGGGTCCACATTATATGTCAAATTCATAAGCTATTAAAGAATAAACAAGGAAATATTGTTATTTAACCTTTACAGAATTTAAGAAATATTAAATAGTGATTATTTCACCAAAGTGTTAATAGATGTCCTAAAGAAATTATGACAGTATTATTGATTTTAATGCACTTTACATGCGCTATGGGAAAGTTAATGGACGCTTTTAAGGAATTTGATACGGCAACCTGTCAAGAACCAGTAGTCCTGGTAGGCCTGAGGGGCTTTTTGATTGGCCATTTCTCAGTGTGAAGAGCTGCAGCTGTGTCTGCTGGACATTGTTTGACACAAGTGGATTAGAAGGAAATCACTGAAATCACTGACGGTGTCTCAGCTGAGCCTGAATCCAACGCTGAGTGACACCCTGCATGAGACTGTAACACAGAATGACGGACTGGGGGGCACAGCGTTCACCCAAAGCATCCAAGGTGAATCATTTTTCTATCTTACCAACACATCTCCTACACGGGCACTTTGCCAAACAAGCACTTAAAGGAATATATCATGGAGTTAGAGTGCATGCTCACTGCACCAGTGTTTCAAAGAATGAGAGCACAATGTTATCTTACAGTTTCTTACAGCCAGCAGCTTGTTGATGTGACTGCTGGGTTGTTTGTAATTTGCTGAAATGTTCATAGATTAAATGAAAACATCTGCTATAGTCTGATTCACAGATATATTGTATCACTTCTGACAAATTAACTGTCTGACGGCATATTTTATTTATGAGAAGAGCCCAGCCATGAAAGACATTAACACAACTTTATCTTTAGACTAGTTTGGTCTTTGTCACTCAACATCACACTGTTTATTTTCTTAATCACTGTCTTCTTGCTGCATCTCACTGTTGTTCTCCTGTTAGAGGGCAGCGTTAATTAAACACCTGTCTTATGACAAGTCTGACCTTACTGCAGAAGGAGGGAGAGAAGAGTGAGTTAGAAATCTCCCCAGAGATTTACAGTATAAAAACACTCTCAAGCCCCCAATTATTTTCTCATACCCTCGAGCTCAGACTCGGGTTTTGTATTTTTACTGTAAGTCAAATTAAGAATACAATATATGCTTATACGCCCATATAGCCGAGCATCTCATACACCCCCATAGACGATTTTGTGGCCTGTGCATAATGGCACATTTGATTGAATATAACGAGCCTGTGATGTCAGGGTGTGAAATGCTGTACGTGCTGCGGTAGTTCGCAAAGCACAACGCTTGAAGAGCCAAGCCTTTCAGTCAGTGGCACTGATCAAAGACATGAAAGGAGAAGGATGTAGCTGCACACTTCGCACATTAAAAGGCTTCATTAAAGCCCTTTGACCTCATTTCAAAGTACAAGACAAGGTGAACGCAGCGCCAGGGGCTTTATTTTGTCACGTTTTCAGTCCATATTCCTGCAAGAAACACAACTATGTATGTAAATACTAGCTGTGTTTGAAAAAGCCCAGGCCACATGTAGTTAGGTCTGATGTTGTAATTGGTTGTAAAATATCACCCAAAAGTGAGGCTACAATGGAGACACATTGCTGACTTTTGCTGTATGCCTGAATATTTTTCCCTCTTTCTCTCTGTCTCTATCCTTTGCAGGTCTGATGAGCACAGGTCAGTTTGAATTTCTCTCTTTCATTCCCGGGGATACCATCTCTCAACCAGTGTCAGATGGCAGGACCGGCTACAAAGGTTTATCTTTTTATGAGCAGTGAAATGAAACTCCCCATCATTAGTGGACAGTGAATCCAGAAGAGAAAGAAATGCTGGATAAGGGCTACAGCATGAGAATCTCTGCACCTACAGCTCTGCTTCCCCAAAACTGGAATGAAAATTGTTGGCTGCTGTGTCTCACCGAGCAACGTTGTTTCTTCTCTTTGTGTCCTTGCCTCTTTTTGATGCAAACTTGTTAGACCAAACTTGTCGTATAATTACCTTTTTCTCACACTTGCTGCATGAATAATATTCCAACACTGCAGTTTTTTTTTCTTTAAGTCAAGGAAACAACAAACATATTCATTTTAAATCAAATATTAATTCATTAATATTAATGAAAAGTGCCAAGGTTAATGTTTTATAAGTGCTTTGTGAGCCATTTTATTGCAAAAGAAAAAGATTTTAAAGAGGCATATTTATTTTTTAATTTTGTACATTGTGTTTTGGAAGTTATTGTTAATGTTGGTGTTTAAGTGCCACTTGTGAGACACCCTCCTGACAAATAGGATGGTCACAAGTTGCCTGTGTTGCACAAAATGTGATATATAGAAGCACGGTAGCCGAAAGCATGCAGAGGCTGTACACACCACAGAATTTAGTATTTGTAACCTACTAATAGGAGGAAAATTACTCAATTTACCTCTTCACTATGACCTATTTATTAGGCATCATTACGCTTTTCTGTCATTGTAATGTCCACATATTAGTTTTGATCTCTATTTGCATGTTACACAATGCTTGTTCACACAGCAAATCCAATTATTTAACTAAACCAACACAAAGAATAACAGCAGTGGGTTCCTTCACATTTCAACCATAATGAGTTCAAATAAAACTTTGTACTTCAACCTCTTTCTCTCCTCATCATTGCTTGTGTATATTTACAGTTTGCCTCTCACATTTCACAAAGATAGGTAGATGAAACTGGTATGTATAAAAGAGGAGGCCGAGTGAACTGTATGAGCTGATAAATGTTGTCAGACACTCAGGAAAAGAAGGCGTCTGCATTGTTACTAGAGGCAGGCTTGAGTTCCTGCAGCACAGCCTGGGGCTGTAAAACAGCACGGCACAGAGTGGTACGGAAAATGTTGCTGGGAGGTTGATGTCCCAGAACTGGTTCAGGTCCAACTAGAGGACAGTATTGACAAAACCCACATATACATTTCATGTCTTATGAAGGCATTACAGGGGGAAATGTAACCTCAGCTGATGCAGCTATTATGAAAGAGTAGCCGTTCTTTCTTTTAATCTTAGCCTTTTTATCTGATCTTTCAGAAATGCCACAGTCAATATATAACACAGATTTTCAATCATCCATATGACCTTTTCTAAAGTCCCTGGATGAGAGGGCAACACTCAGCTTTGAGACAATGATTTTGTTGTTATAATATATTACCTTCAGCACGACAAAACACCCATAAATAGGACAGCCGTGTCATGCTCACACAGAAACGCAGCCAAAGGGCCATTTGTAAAAGTGCCAGGTACCTGCGTGCGTACAGCTTGACATGTGATTAACAAACTGTCATGGTTGGTGTGTTATTTATGTAATGCTGCCTCAGTTTAATCAGGGTCAACATCAAAAGCTTGTTCTGCCTCTTGGTTGGCAGATTGGAATATTTTTATTTAATTCACTTAAATTGTGCAGATTAAATAAAATGCTCATTTGAAGATGTGTCAAATGTGGGCACCATTAAAATTAATCATGACATAATACCATCTTATTTTACATGAGGACTGAATTAATGAAGATTATGATCGTGTAGGTTGGAGGTGTTATTGTAGTCTAAATGTATACATGGCAGGGTACACAGATATCTTCTGGGGCAATGGTTCCTAACCAGTTGAGGACCCCACAAGAGGACACAAGATCAATCTGAGGGGTAGTGAGATGATTACAAGGTAGAGAGGCAGAAAAAACATAATTCTGCTGCACAAAGTCATGTTCAATTTATCATATTAATATTGATGTTTATCAGCCAAGCTACTGACATTGCCCTAGGCAATGTTGGTCTGGCAGTGTCGGCCCATCACTTTGGTCCAGATTGAAATATCTAAAAATCTTATGGCTTCAAGTTACGATTCTCTACAGACATTCATGGCTCCCAGAGGATGAATCATGATCACTTTAGTGATTTCCTGACTTTTCTCCTAGCGCCACCGTGAGGCTGACGTTTGTGGTTTCAACAGAAATATCTCAACAACTAATAGATTTATTTCCCTAAAACCAGGTACACATACGATATGTACCTCTAGGTGAATTAATCTCTTAACTTTTCCTCTAGGGCTGTCATCAGGTCAAAATGTGTCCAATACTTTCGTTTAAGACTAAATAAATAAAATCAGCTGTACTTTGCAAGTAGTGCTGACCATCAGTTTAGCATGCTTACACACTAAACTACGATGGTGATGATCCTCAACATTATGCCTGCTTAGCATCAGCATTTTAGCATTGTCATTGTGAGCATGTTTGCATGGTGGTGACATTTAGCTCAAAGCACCACTGTGCCTCACTATTAGTCTTTTCTCATGAATTTCTCGATAATTTTACCTCTTCAGACTTCAGAAAATTATTCAAATAAAACAAGTAAAACTAATTTCTTTGGTTGAAGTGGTTAAAATTGGTAGACAACCCATGACAAGGGGTTCAAGTGGACATTTTATTCAGTTTAATGGGTCACATACCAAAATGGTTAGGAACTACTGTTACGGTTTGCTAATAACTTGACGAAAAGGGGGTTTTTATTGACTTTTTGCCCTGAAGTGATGCATCCCTTCCCAGCCTGAGATACCAGACCTGCTTCCAACAAGCTTTACCAGTGTAAAGTTACAAATAATTGTTTAGATTTTAGCCACTATAGCTATAAGAGTTTGGTTGAGATTAAGTGAAGGAGGTGAGATAAAGGTTAAACTTTGGACAAAAACTCCCTGAAGCTCATTTGATTAAATTGAATTCACTTCATGCCATCTTTATTGTCATTGTCATTGCTGTGTACACTGTAAATATATACTATACAACAGACATAGAGAACTTTCTTTCAAAAGGCCAAATCATTTAAGTACTCATCACTATTGCACACTACTATTATTAATTCCTCTAATTATTATTCAATTTATAACAATGTGGAGATGTGCTGTTTCACTGTTGTTCACACACTGTCTGTGATTTATCTGCCTGTGCTATTTGTAAAGACTCTCTTAGTCCTAGAAATAACCTGACAGGTGACTTAATCTAAGATTAATACATCTATTCTATTCCTGGACTAAATTTACATCTCAGAGAAAATGATTTCAACGGATCTTTTTTCCTTCCATGTGAACCCAAGCTGTACATATTTGATAAATATCATCCCATGAGAGACAGATGAAAGGGCTTTCAGTGACAGATGATAATAAAAAATAGATTTTGCTTGAATACATCAATCATATATCAAAGTAACCTTCAGTGAGACACGGTGGAAAGTGTAGGGAGGTGTAAGAATCATATTGGTGTCCTTGATAGCTCCTACTCCTCTTGTTCTTCTTTTTTGTTCCTGCTGACTCTGTCTGCTCTTCTTCGTCTTGTTTGTTCATTGTTGAAAACTCCCCCTGAGACTTAAGCAGTGGTGCTTTTGTGTTTGAGAGAGATTGAGAAACAACAGTAATGAAAAGACACACCCATAAAATGTGTGTGTCCTAGTACGGATGAAATCACAGTGACACAAGCAGAAAATGTCAAATGGAAGAGATCAGCAATGTCAGTGTGACTCATTAAAACTGGGGAAAGGACAAATACATTTCACATGACTACCTTTTATTGTGCAACACTCACTGCTTGGTAATGAGGGCACGGTATAACAAAGAAATGAAAAACACTGAGCTTCCTTCAAGATTTGATGTCTAAAGGCTTATTTTTAACCTTTTCTTCACCCCCATCAAACCTCCATCGGCATTCCCCCAGTCTTCTTTCGTTGCCTGAATCTTTGCTGCCCATGTGATGTTGGAAATGTCAGACGGACAGAGATGCGGTATTAAAGTTTTGACAGTCAGGACGAATTAAGAGCATCTGGAGCCTCTGTAAACTACAGTGTAGCAAATGCTGTTGTGTGACACTGTGTCTTTAAGTCCTTCACTGTGGTCTCACATCCAGAAAATGGGTAGACAAAGAACGAGAAAACCAAATGTTGCGTCTATTCAGTCTGTAGATTTAATGGAAACATTGATGGCGTTCAGAGTACACTGTTATTTCTGTGAGCAGCCACAGTAATCCACATAAACAGGCTCATAATGTTAGTTGCTGTTCCCACTCTGAGATAGTTTTGTGGATGTCACCACTGTGGAATGCCTGTCAATTGATCTGACAAAGGGAAGCGTGTCACACTGCACTTTTCTTTCCCCAAAACAAACAGATACTGTTGCTGGTTTACGCAAACAAGCAGCTCCTCTTCCTCCTCCCAGACCGGTTCGACGCCAGAAAAGCCACGCGTCTCTGCTGTCACAAACACCACCCTCCCAGATCAATCAGCCCTTTATCTGCTTCCTCTACTTGACCCGACCGGTTTACTGTCTGCCTGTCACAGCTTCCTCAGACAAGACACATGCCTGTCAAACTCAGACAGTCTGGCATCTCCAGATAAACCGGAAAAACCTGAAAAAAAAAAGAATTTTAAGTTTTTTCCTGGAAACCAGCACGACAGACTGGGTTAATTATTATCCAAATGATTTTTTTGAATTGGTTATACTGCAATATAAGCCAGGCTGAATAACCCACTCTAGCCTTTTGATGTAGTTGCCTAAACAGCAGCCAATTTTTTCTGACATTTTTCCTGACAAAATCAATACAAAGGAAGCTTTTTCAAAACAAGCACATCAAAACATGACCTGTGGCTTTCTGCTCAGCCAGTAGGAGTGGAAGAAGTAACAGCAGGAGGAAGTTGTAGCTATCAGCGAGGACAGAGACACACCCAGGTATCCTAGTGACACGTCACCTGGATGATTAGCCTGAAAACCACACACACACACACACACACACACACACCTGAGTGTCAAGTGTTTCTGAGATCACACTTGGCTCCACATAGATGTTTTGATAGCAGCTCACAGCAGTTTCATTGGAAAACTTTGTCAATAATGCTGCAAAACTGGCTCTTACGTGCGACTTTGCACCGCCGCGTCTCGTTGTGTAAAACTGAAAACAGATTTCGACAAACACGGCTTTCTGCTCAGGTGTTGTGTACCCGTGTAGACTTAAAGAGGATTGAAACAGAGCAGCAGGTGGTTGACACAAATATCCTGGAGAAGCAGGGACAAAACGTCTGATCTTTGACCTTTAGACTTTTGAAATATTGACAGTGTGTAAACATCCTCCAACCCAGCACACGCATCTTTGCCTTTGAAGTTTGAAACCTGGCTAACAGACGAGAGCACTCGTTTTAAACTGGGCCCCAGAGAGCTGTCCTGTATGTTACGTC